>OY998182.1:88244425-88844425 GCA_963921935.1 Galeruca laticollis
ACCTAAATCATTACCGGAAAGGTCTTTTAAATTATACACTAATTTCGAGATAACTTTGTTGGCAATACAAGGTATGTACTTAGGAGCAAATTTAGCTGCAAAATTACTAGATTTTGATGAAAGAACATAATTCTTTTTCCATAACCTGTCACTAACATGAAATTGCAAATCTCTCTTTCGTAAATTGTAATATTTTGCATTTTTCTCATATGCATTTCTTAGCTTTTCACGAACCTCAACAAAAAGTGTGCGGAAGTGTTTGAACATCATTAATTAATTGTAACTTTTCACCAGTGTCAATAATGTTATTTGCGTTTTCAGAAATTGCACCGTAGAAATTTCCACTTAACGGAACGTTTCGAGCAAAATTTAGAAAAGCTGGGGAATAACCCGTAACGTCATGTTTCGCGGTTCTAATTGCTTGTGCAACCTTATGTAACGAAGTGTCCCAGTTATTGTGAGACGAATTTTCATGAATATAACACCTTAGAGCTGTAACAATTGTCTTATTTGTTTTCTGTGTGATTTTCTTGGGGATGATAACGAGAGTTATAAAAAAATTTTTGCACTTTGTACTGTGACATTAGATTCTTAAAAAGAGAAGAAGTGAAAACGGTACCATTGTCAACAGAAAAGATTTGTGGAACACCAAAAAGAAGAAAAACTTGATTTTCTATAAACTTCACAATGCCCTTAGCAGTTGCGTGTGGCATTGGATGAACAAGACATAATTTTGTAAACCAATCGGTAATTACTAAAACAAATCTGTTACCAGATTTTGACTTTGGATATGGACCTATAAGATCAGCAGAAATCCATTGCCAAGGAAAATTAATATCTTTGTATTCACCCATAACACCAGCTTTAGGTAGATTTTGGGTTTTACAAGAACTACAAACAGAACATTTATTAACATAGCGAGATACAGAACTTCTGAGTTTTGGCCAATAATAAATTTCAGAGATACGAGAAATGGTTTTAGATATGCCTAAATGAGCACTTAATTTATTGTCATGAAATAACCTTAATATGTCAATTCGGTTGGCAGTAGGAACAACAATTTTCCAATTAGATAGATTACTAGATATTGGATTCGACGAAAACATATGTTTATACAAAACATTATTGTCAATCTTAAATGTGGGATATAAATCGGGATTATTCGAAACTTTCTCAATCATAGAAGTATACCAAGCATCTGGTTTAAAGGTACTTACGTCAATAACAGAAATTTCAGATAAAGAACGAGATAAAGCATCACTGACCACCATAGTGGTTCCTTTTTCTGTGTTTGATTTCAAAATCAAACTGGGAGAGCCCAAGAGAAAGACGTGCTAAGCGACCTGAGGGATTCGAAAGCTTAGAAAGATACTGCAAAGAAGAATTATTGTCTCAAGAGTAAAATGAGTGCCTTCAACATAGCCTCGGAATTTTTCAACACCAAAAATAACTCCTAAAAGTTCTTTTTCTGTTGTACTGTACTTTCAGTTTTATTCAAAGTACGACTTGCATAAGCAATATGATGTTCCAGACCATCGCATTACTGATACAGGATTCCACCAAGACCAGTTTCGCTAGCGTCAGTTTGAATGATAAAAGGTTTAGAAAAATCAGGACTTGCAAGAATTGGACTAGAAGTAAAACGTTTCTTAACTTCAGTAAAAGCATTTTCAGCTTGCGGAGTCCAAGAAATGGATTGACCTTTCTTTCTGCCATGAAGAAGATCAGTGATTGGAGAACAAATAGTAGAAAAATCTTTAATAAATCGACGATACCAACCAATAACACCTATGAGACGTTTTATCTCAGTAGTAATTCTTTGGAGCTAGATAATTCAAAATAGCAGAGACTTTGTCGTCATCTGTGCGAAGACCACTTTTGTCAACAACAAAACCTAAAAACTTAAGAGATTCACGACAAAATTCACATTTCTCAAGATTGACAGTAAGATTGGCTGCATTAAGCCTAAGATACAATTTATTGAGAGTTTCCATATGAAGCTCAAAGGTAGGGGTAGCGATAATAATGTCATCTAAATAACAAAAACAATATGGCCTAAGGGAAGGATCTATAACTATGTCCATTAGACGAGCCATAGTTTTAGGAGCATTTAACTAAACCATAAGGGGTTGTAACAAATTCAAAAAGTCCTACACCGTACACAGCGAAAGCTGTTTTCGGACGGGAAGATTCAGAAAGAGGTATTTGTAGAAAAGCCTTCTTTAAATCAATAGACGTAAGAAATTTTGCGTCTCGTAATTTACTAAGAATAATATCGACTTGCGCCATAGGATATAAATCAGAAACGGTGACCTTGTTCAATTTTCGACCATCGAAACAAACACGATATTCTCCGGATTTCTTGGGGACAAGGCAGAGAGGCGAACACCACGGGGAGTTGGAGTGCTGAATAACTTTGAGATTTAACATCTCATCTATTTCATTTACAAGAAGTTTTTACATGACCGGAGACAAAGGATATTGACGTTGCGCAATTGGCTTTGCATCGCCAGTGTCTATAACATGTTGAACGAAATTAGTTCGACCAATTCGGTCCGAAGGAGCAAGTGTAGAAAATAAAGCGATAACTTTGTCCAGTTTATCTTTTTGAAGTGAAGTGAGACTAGAAACCGACTGAATTGTGTTTATAACACAAGTAGAAGACAAAAGAGAGTAAGATAAATCATGAAAATTAATGTCTATTTTAAATAGACTCAAAAAATCCATGCCCAAAATAAGAGGATGATTAATCGAAGGAATAATCAGAATTTTAATTGTTTTTGTGACATTATTTACTGTAACAGGAACGGTAATGAAATTGCTGCGGTACACCATCAGCAGTAGTTATACTTAATATTGAAGCATCATATTCAATAGGTACATGAAGAGAATTAATAAGCGAAAACCCTGGGTTTCCAAGAATAGTAGAATTGCTTCCGGCTTCAACCATTGCAACAACATCAGTATTTAAAACCTTGATAATCATATAAGGACGATTATCATTTGGTTTCTTAACAAACAAAGGACAAATATCGGTAGTAACTGAATTGACAATATTTTTAGACAAAGAATGATCCACAGGAGTGGGTAACATAGGTAACACAGAGACAACAGGCACATCTAAATCAATATAATACTACAAACATCATTAGATAATTCAACATCCGGTACAGGATTGACAAGTGAAACGGTACAAGAAGATAATTGTTTGTCAAGATTTACAGAACGATAACATGAAGACGATAAGAAATCTCTGACAAAACTAAGATAAGCTTGCCATTCAGTATCCGAAGGAGACAAATTTGAGGTTAATTTTGACTTGTTGACGGTTTGCTTGATTTGCGTTTTGAACATCCTGACTTTACTTCCGAAGTGGTTTGTGTTGGACTGGAGACTGTCGTCAGATTCACAGGACCAGTCCGAACCTCGTTTTTTTGTATTGCAAGAACAATTGGGTTTTGTAGTGTTTTTAGCACCACAACCATAACAAAAAATAGACTTAGGAGAACGACATTTCGTAAAAATATGACCAGTTCTATTACAATTCCAACATAAACTAGAAGACAAAACGGAAACATCAACAGAACTTTTTCTCTTAGAAGAAGAATTTGGTGAAACATAAAGACAAGCCAAATCTGGTTCGAGTAGACAATTTTGTGAAGAAGGTGGTCGGTAACGATCAGAGCAAACTCTGGATTCTTCAACTCTTTTACAAAGCTCAGTAAGTTCATCAACAGTATTGGGACTATGTAATGCCAAAGCAGAAACAAAAAATGGTAAAAGATTTCTACGAATCTTTGCAACACGAGATTTTTCATCTACAACATTCGTTAAACGATTAAAAAGACCTATCATAGAAGAAATATTGATTGTAACGGGTTCATTCTCACCCATAGTTCGATTTAAAATCTCTAATTCTAAATCTGTTTCATAACTATACGGAAGAAAATCTGCTTTTAATTTAGCAACAATATCAGACCAAGTACTGAATCTACTACGATTATTAAGAAACCAGGTAAAAGCACTGCCTCGAAAGAACTCACAAGACTGTAAAAACAATTCGGTATCAGAAATACCTCTAGAAACTCTAAGTAATTCAACCTTTTCTAAAAAAAGATGGAGTGATTCATTCTTTCCAGAGAATGAAATATTCCACTTGTATACTGGATCATGACGAGACTGTGGGACTGAAGGAGAAGACGAAGCAAGAGGAACATGATTATTATGTGACTCTTCACTATAACTGAAATAAAAGGAGTAGTTTTCATATCAAAATCAGATTCAAGTAAAAGTACATCCCTATTCAATGAATTTTTAACTTGAACTTGTTGATCATCATCTGGGTCAATATTTATTCTATTAGTTAAATGAGTTAACCTGGAATTTATTCTGCTAAAAACAGTTTCACGTTTGACTGTCTCGACCCTTACTTCGTGGAATATGCTCATATTAGTGTTTTTAAATGAAACTCAAGGTCTCTAGTTAATTCCACAATATATTATATTGTGGAATTAACTAGAGACCTTAAGTTTCATTTAAAAACACTAGTTTCACGTTTATTTACATTGAAATTATTTATTACTTCACTCAAATCTCTAATAGTGTTAAGAATCTCTAAATGATCTTCCTCAAAAGTGTAAGTATTTATTGGTAATGAAACACTACGGTTAGCTTTTTCACGAGCCAATAAACCATTAAGAAGCCTACGTTTTTCCTCAACAGTATCAGGTACAGTTTCATCTCTGATTTTAATTTCATATGCTTTCAAAAGATTTGCCTGCATTTTATTTTCGAATGAAAAAAAATTTTAAAATTTGTAACCAAAAAGCTAAATAAATTTTACTTAAAATATATTTAAGAAAAATAAAGAAGTTGATTTTTAAAGTAAATCAAGGAAAAAACAAAAAACAAAATTATTCAATTACTTTTGAATAACCCTGTATGTTAAATGTTTTAACAAAATTATTGAAAGTCTGAAAGAGCAATCAATTTGAAAAACAAAATTCAGAGTTAATTACAACGAAACGTGTTGAGAAGCCAACAAACAATTAACCTTGACAAAGAAAAAAACTAGAAGAACCGAAAAACCAACCATCAACTATTAACTGAATGAAAAAAGAAAATTTGCCTAAAAAAGATATTCCAAAAAGCAAATTCGTATTAGATAAAAATTTATATTGAATGTTTTAATAACAACGAAATTTTATATCTCGATGTCACAGAACCCCAATATCAGTAAAAAAATAGCAGAACAAGGGCGCCAAATTTGTCACAACCTAAACACCCGGCCTTGGGACTCTGCTCAGGTAGTGAATTTGGCCTTAGTTACACTATTTTTTATTACCTCAATTGGGATAAGGTGAATCAACAAACAAAATTTCTGGACAAATGGATTTAATTGACACACAATAATAAATTTACATAAACCGTATATGCTCAATACAAATACGAATAAATATCAGTTAAATAGTAAAAATGTTCAACTCAATATTTTATATATATCAAAAATAAGTTAGGGACTTATCTTGGGAAGACTCGGGACGTACAGCTCGCAGCAGTATTCGAGGGGTCTTCAGCCGTGGTAGTCTGGACTGCAGAACGAGGTGGTCCGTTGAGTGGATCTTGTAGACGGTCCTTAAAGTGGTCCTGAAGGTACAGGCTGCAGAGCAGCGAAGAAAATTAAAAATCCGACACAAAATTATATTTAACAGGGAATGCTGATTAACTTTTCAGCGAAGAAATGAATAAAATAGCCCGAGTTCCACGTCAATCGTAGTTTAAATAGCCATTTAATGATACTAAAAACTGTCAACGATACGTTCCTAATATTCGAAATAATAGGATTTTGGAATTAGAGGTGGGAGTAGCCGACGAATAAGTAACGCTCCAAAATAATTGATGAAAATAGTAACATGTTTCAGCGACATGTTACAAAGTAATATGGAAACAATTGTCAATTTTTTAGAATTTATATTTTTTCATTGGGGAATTATTTAGAAACAGTTAGTTTCATTTAAAAAAGTAATTTTGGTTTGTTGGGAAAAGTGGACCTATGTTATTAAAAATATTCGAGGATGTCATGTTGCATATAAGATGATACATATATAAGGTAAGTTTTTGAATTTTGGATTATAATGTTAAATGACATGCTGAACAAATAAGTTGTAAAGTGTAGTGTATGTATATGTACTAGGGAGTCTTCAATCTATTATTGCAGCAAATACGCACTGAGTGGAAATAATGCCCCACGTTTATTAGCAAAAGCAGAGAGCAGCTAGAAACAGTTTGGTATATGTCACAGTCCCTGTTCCTGTGTGAATAGAAAAAAATAAAATATGTATTAAAATCTTTTAATTTGACTTCTTGGGATACAATGTTACAGACTCAACCTGAAATTCTATGAGAAGCAATGAAACACATGCTGTGTTCCCTTGCCGTAGGTTCCTTATGGTTCTGAACGGACAAGAACTTCGCTCGAACATATATTTTTTAGGAAAAAACACAGCTCTCATTTAACATAATAGAACATAATAAAATGAATGATTAGCTTAAAATTTACATTCTCACAAAATTTTTTGGAGGTATGGGGGGGGGGGCGGCTTCAGCCCGAAGATCCGCATTTAAAATAACAAAGTCGTAGTTCACTTCCGTGAACCGGTAGTGGCATGTCTGTGAAAATACTTTCGATAAATTTGCGGTAACCTGTTATGCACCGATATCAATTTTTATCAACATCGTGGGAGTAGTTTCTAATATATAGATAGTGTAAGCTCGCCTGTTTAGAAATTTCATTGAAGTGTATTTAAACAAATTTTTAGAGAGAGGTTCTAAATTAATTAGATGTACGCAGTTAGTTAATACAGTAAAGGGATAAAGAAGAGGTATTTCTGAAACTATTCAACATTTAAAAGAAAGTACTATTGGATAGGATTAAGAGACTTCATGAAATTTACTCTCTCGTCCCTTACTTTGTGGAATCTACTCATATCACTGTTTTAAATGAAACTGTTTCTAGATACTTCCACAATATATTGATAACATGTTAAAAAATCTAAGAAATTTGACAATTGTTTCGATAGCAAATATCTTTATCGCAACTATTGCTTCGTCGAATATGTTGTCGCTAAAATGAATTTCCGTTGAGATGTACGATGAACGTTTATAATAAATCAATCGAAAAACCAGACGGGGTAAAAATTAAAACATGTATATATGAACGTCGTCGTTGTTGAATTGAATTGATGATTCGTTGTTGATTCAATAATTTTTTGGTTTCTATGAGACAGTGAACCATTTGTTATTGTCTCCGCTTTTGCCGTAGTTCTAGCGTCGATCAGCACTTGAAAACGCTCCGACAAATAAGACACTCAAACACCTCGTCTGACGAATGCTTGTCAGATATCTGTCATCTACGTTCTTTGCCATTTGAAAACGTTCGCGGGATTGATTCAAACGAACGAAACTAATATGTCAGTTTTAATGTTAGGTTAAAAGACCGGGAAATCAATAATGTTCTTTTTTATAATGTGCGTGGTTGTCACACTACTATCCCGCTAAAAGAAAAATGATATAAAAAATAGGAACAAATTTTCTAAAATATTAAAATTTGAAAAGAGCGTTAAAATAGTAAAATAAAATGGATGCTCTAATAAACGTGAACTATCGGATTCAAAATAAATGATACTTTATTTTCCGTGTCTCTAGGAACTGATAAAGTCACATTGGCTTTCGATAAAACGTATGAAGGTTTCAAATTATGAATGCTCAATAATTTGTTCCTTGCCATTTCTAAAAATTGTAAATTTTACTAACGATATCCATGTGGATATGTTCAAAACGTCCTTTAGGAGTCAAAATCACCTATTGATGCTTATGGATGAAAACTTTTTAGGATGGATTACAATATTGAATCCATTTTTGAAATGTCTTGATTCATTGCAGGCCAGGAATATTTTCCTTTAATCATTTTAGTGAATGATTTATATCCCGTTTAAGATAAGCTATGTAATTTAAAAAAATACTAAAGCGTATATCTTTCGGGGGAGTATAAGGACTTTGTATGTTGTGTGATACTGCACACCACAATTTGATATCACGAATATCAATTGAAGTAAATATGAATTTGTTTTTTGTTTGCTTGTTTTTGTGGCTCAGTAAAAATGTTGAGGGCGTCTTTCTTCAAGTGAGTAAGAAAATCTGCCACATGAACATTTTACTTCCTACATAGAAAATATTACTTATTTAATATAAATTCTATGTAGAGGAATTGTCTAGGTGATTTTTTAGCTTCGGGTTTTGACATTTTTTTAGAATAACAACGCGGATGGTTGGTGTCCATCGACTAGGTATCTGTTCAAGGACGACACCGATGGCTGTTCCACTTGGGGTGAGCTAACAAAGTAGCTTTAACAAGCTGTTTCTTTGCTTGCAAAAAACTACTCATTTGAACGTCTGACCATTTGTATAAATGTCAGTAATTTGTTGATCTACTGACATATTCGGTTATATAAATTGACAAATATTATTTTTGACTCGAATCATGGAATTAATAACTGACGACATTGCAAAGACAAGTAAATGACATTCGTCAGCGTGCTTCCCGTGTCGACAAGATGTTGTTGACGGTCTTGGTCTGCGTCTTCGTTGAACTGGAGAAAACTACTTCGGACTGCAGATCTCGTCTGGCTGAATACAGTCACGTCAGGCTGAGTACGATCAGGTTGGACTGAAAACAATCACCTTGGGCTGAATACGGTCACGTCGGGCTGAGTACTATCACGTGGGGCTGAAGAGACTCTCGTTGGACTGAATTGATCACGTCGGGGTTACCATTATTTTAGCTCAACTATTCTTTTTTTGAATACGTTGTTACTAAAAGAAGTCTCCATCAAAAAATACGTGTATAAAATAAATTGATCGAATCCAGAATATATAAATATTGTATATTGACGTTGAAGATTTTGAAATTACCTTTTATAAAAATAAAAATGCGTCCATGTTGATTGAAAAATGAATTCGTTGTTGATTCAATAATTTTTTGGTTTCTATGAGACAGCGAACTATTTGTTATTGTCTTCGTTTTTGCCGTAGTTCTAGCGTCGATCAGCTCTTGAAAACGCTCCGACAGATAAGACACTGACGGATACTTGTCAGATATCTGTCATCTACGTCCTTTGCCAAATGAAAACGTCCGCGGGATTGATACAAACGAACGCAACTAATATGTCAGTTTTAATGATGTTAGGTTAAAAGACCGGGAAGTGAAGCTCTTTAAACACTGTAATTTTTAGTGTACAGTTGGTTATTGTATTTAGTTATATTTTTATTTGACATTTGACTTTAACCTTGACACAAATTATAAATAAAATGGTCTAGCGTTGTTTTAGCTAGCAAATTATTATATTAAAGGCAAATTAGGATGATTTATATATTAAAAATATTAATGAATAAAGTACGCTAATGTTTATTTATCAATGATTTGTCAATTGTTTATTTTTATATCGTATAGGATCAATATATAGGTATACAAAACGTTCGATTTTTGGGATAAATTACCAGATATCTATGTCAAGATGTATTACAGAAATAATTCTGTTCATGATATAATATAAATATATCGCAAGAGCATATACGAAGAAGCTCTTTTTTAAACAAATAATCATCCTCTTTTTGCTTAAATGAAAGTTTGTTTACAATTTACACAATTATTCGGTTATAATATGTCAAAAGTCAGAAGTGCTGAATAAAACCATCTGTGATCTGACCAATTAGGAATCTACAGAATTGACAACTTAAATTCAAACCACTCCTCCTAGTTTAAAAACAGGGATTATATGAAATTCTATTTTATTTAAATAATTAAATAAATGCGAATTATAAAAAATATTGTGTAAAACTTGTGCAACAATGACTTTCTGTAGTACTAGTGATTTGCACAACTCACCGCTTCGCGGTTCGTTGTGCAAACTTCACTCGTACTACAAAACGAGTCATTGTGAGACTTGTTTTACAAATAACTATTTTATAATGTGTGTGGTCGCCACAATATTATCGTGGATATTTAGTATCGAAACAATTGTCAAATTTCTTAGAATTTTTAACATTTTATCAATATATTGTGGAATTATCTAGAATCAGTTAGTCTCATTTAAAACAGTAATTAAGAGACTCAGTCAGAAACTATGAAAAAATCCATACTCGCCGTTAATGCTTACCGAGGCAGCTTCAAAACCATTTCAAATCATTCATATTGATCTTTTATTTGTTGATAACAAGATATTTTTAACATTACAAAATTTGCTCAAGCTTTTATTAATTATTTTTCTTCATTTGGCGTACCCGAAAAATTAGTTTTAGATAACGATACGGAATTTGACAACGAAGTAGCTCGAGAAATTTCAAAATTACATAAAATAAAAGATTTCACCACTATTGGTCATCACGAAAGAAATGCTACTGTTGAACGTTTTCACTCTTCAATAATAGAAAACCTTAGAATACTTAAAGGAATGTATCCTAAAGAAAATGAGAATCTTATGAACTATGCTGTTTTAGATTATAACAGTAGTATACATAGTGCTAATAATTACACGCCTTTTGAACTAACTTTTGGGCAGACAAATTCCAGAAATCCTAATGAAATATTTTTATGAGCAATCTTTTATTTAGACTGCCGAAAATCATAAAAGTACGTTAGAACACGTATATAATAAAGTTAAAGAAACACTAGAATAAAAAAAGGCAGGATAATTTCTAAGCATAATGTTAACGGAGACAAAAATGAGCAGTTTCAAGTAGTTATAAGAGAAATCCTCAATAAAGATGTAATAAAGGCAATACATTTTTAGGTCGCTTTAAAATAACTAGGAATAGGGAAGAGATAATACTAAAATAAGAAAGAAATAATTCATATAAAATAATTAAGAGAAAAATTCGGTGCATGTTTTTCGCACAAAAATTTAACATATCATAAACAGTACAGAGCATTAGTATATAAAAGGTGTTTTGTATGAAATAGCCATTTTGTTTCAAAATATATACGATTTATTAGAGATAATTGAAACAGCCATCACATTTTCTAAATTAAACACTTTTCATAATTCAATAATGGGTCCATAAGACCTCTTGAAGCACTTAAACTTATTACAGCTTTATCAAATTTCAAATTGATATTCGAACCAATTACAGAAAACTATCAATTTCGAATAAGTAATGCAGATTAAAAGTTACTGTAAAATGAATAAAATAATAATTATAATAGAAATACCAATTGTAGAGATGAAGAATTACGATTTATATCAACTTTTTTCCTTTACTCACTCCAAAAGATAATATTTTTCAGTTGGTATCAGAGAAGATAGCATTCAAACACTTTAAATGGACTGTCGTTTCTCCTAAAAGTTACAGTGGCTGAACAAATGTGCGGTACTGATAAAGACAAAGTGTCCTTAGAAGGAAAATTTATTGTAGAATTAGGAAAAAGCTGTACTGTTAAAATATAAACGTAGTTCTCCGAAGCAATAGTCTTAATAAAGGTGAATTAAAATTAATCGAACTATTATTGGACTTTATTTTTTTTACTACTACTTTAGATATTATAGTAGGAAAACTAGAGAGCCAACTACAAGGGAAATCCACTGTTTCAACCCTTACTCTGTGAAATCTACTCATATTACTTTATTAAATGGAAACAATTTCATTTGAAAAAGTAGCTACAAGGAATGCAGAAGTACCGAATCCGGCTGTTAAACCCAACGGATTCTCATCTAAGAGTGGATGAGTTATAAACTTGGATTTACTAGAAGAAAGCCGACGTTGATGAATCCAAGAAGCGTTTTCCAACTTACAACAACGGGAACAAAACCATTTGCGAGCCGGTATTTTCACCTTTGTAACTTGTAATTTTCAACTATAACATTCAATTGTTTGTTACGTTAATAAAGTTCGTCTTTTTAAAAACGACCTTTACGCGAGTGAACATCAAATTCGCGAGTCTTCACATGTAATATGAGAGACAACTTTAACGAGATCAATCAATATACAAATAGTTAGGATTATTAGGTTTGGGAACGTGTTTCCCAAACAATTAGAAAAATCAGTGTCACACCAGTAGTTGAATTAAAAGAAAATCATAAGCTGGAAATGTTGGTACACAAATGTTTCTTAGTCAATTTATCTTAACAAATATCATATCCGAAGGATTTCTTCTTTTCAGTTAACCAAAGATAATCTCTTGGTCATTTGTCCATCCATCCGGAGGTCCCGCTTGATTTGCAGTTGAATTGCTGAATCCTCTTCGTAAGATTTTTTTATGTCCATCGCCTATTCTTAATCTTGGTCAGCTGACCTGTCCGATTTCCCTTTATAATAGCTATTTTTTTCTTAACGTCTTGCACATATTTGATCGATAATCTTTGAGGTTAAAATTCCAATTGTACGCTGCAGTGCTCGTTGTATTATTTTTAACTCATTGGCTGATTTTTAAGTTGATGTCTGAGCTCTGGATCTGATCAATCGTGTGTTCTCTACAACAGGTCCATCGTGGCTGTTAGCAACAGCTTCGTAAGATACTTGTTCCATACCTTGTTATTTCATTTGTTTCAGTGTTCCTTTCGTACATTTGAATCATAGTCCGCTCATTGCTATCTCAGAATTTGTCCTTGTTAAGTCGTAATGTATAATTTTTGTTAAAGTATCATTTCCATTCTAAGTAACGTGTGATTTTCTTCTAGTTTTAGATAGCTGAGAAACTCATTTATAGTTTCTTTGTTTTTCAATAAGTGTTATATAGTGAACACGATCAGTCGTTAGGTTTGGGGAGAAACTCATTTATACTTACTTGGTACCGTTACAGTAGGCTCCACCTCAATATTTTCTCGCTTGCTCTGCTTTGATTATTTGCTTGCCATGAGTGGCTCGTTATTATATGTAAAGGTGAATTAATATCAGAAATTTGGAATATAAGGTATGAAGAACTATATTGATCATCGGGTAAAATATTTAAATAAAAGTTGTACAAAATTTTATTGATAGATAGGTTCAAATACATAGTGAGACAGTCCAAACATTTGAAAAACATTGAATGGATTTTTCTCATGCTCATAATTACTATGAGTATCCAAGTTAAAATCGCTAATTTGTCTAATATATTCATATTTCATTGAAAAAAAGTCAGTAAATTAAAAACGAAGATCTAGAGACGCAAATTAAAAGACTATTCTCGTTTACCAACTCAACAGTGTAAACTTTTGCATGTTTAATCAGACAGTTTTCATATTGATGTTGGCTTGGCAAATATTGCAACACATCCGTGCTCACCCTTAAGCCGGGTCCACATCAAACCGACAAAAGAGAAACAAAACAGAAACTTCATGTTTTTCAACAATTCTGCAACAAAGATGCAATATTTCAGCGACTTTTTTGTCTCGGCACTGTTTTGTCGCCGGATTCCGCAACAATTTCGAGTCCCGTCGCTTGTCGGTAAATATCAAAAGGTTTCTGTTTTGTTCGCTTTATCGGGAACTGTGTCGATTCAGTGTGGACAGAGAAACAAAACTTAAAGTATCGTTCGCGTATGTTTATTTGTTACTGTGAAACGATGTCGGAAAAAACGAAGTGGACTGTGGATAACACTTGTAAATTAATAGAATTGTATCGAGAAACCCCATTGTTATGGGATCCAACAAATAGTGAATATAAAAATCGCTATAAAAAGGCTGATGCTTTAAAGGAAATTGGACGATCTCTAAATTTGTCAGAGGAAGAAATTGAGAGAAAAATAAGAAATATCAACTCTCAATATCAAAGAGAAAGAAGGAATTATAAACAGTGCAAAAAATCTGGCTCGGGACAAAAGTTTATACCAAAATGGTTTGGATATGCGCTTATGAGTTTTCGTAAGGACAAGAATAAACCGCGTAAAAGTCAAGAAGCTGGAGGATTGTCCATAGATAAACAAGTAAGTAATTAACATGCTTATTTATTAACAACTAGAATATGTTTATATGCAGAAAGTTACAAGTTTTATTAACTAGCAGTATTTTATTTGCCAAGGAACTTGCCCTTGGTCTGAAACAAAGTACTCTGCGAATTCATCTCTAATGGCTGCGGCTTTCAGTGAGGGTTTTCGAGCAGTGCGACTTAAACTTCGAAAAGATTGCTGATTTTCAGTCATCTTTCTCCATTCACCATTTTCAAGTGTACCACTATCTAAGTGTTCAATATCGAAACTCCCTGGTGGTGTGTACCTATTTCTAGATGACAATCTTTTCCGTAAGTAATTGTGAAGGTAAATGCACGCCATAACCAATTGTTCAGTCTTTTTGGGTTGTAGTAATATAGGTTTGCGAAGCACGCGAAATTTGGCTGCCAAACTACCGAATGCATTCTCCACAACTCTTCGCGCGCGGCTAAGCCTGTAATTAAATATTCTTTTTATAGACCCTTTTTCTTGGTGACCACTATATGGCTTCATTATATGAGGAGTAAGGGGAAAAGCATCGTCCGCAACAAAAACATAAGGAGATTCGTTTTTCCTTCCAGCAAGAATAGTTTTTGGGGGCAAGTTTAATCGTCCATCTACCATCAATTTATAAAAGGAGGTATTTTTAAATACACCGCCGTCTGAAATACGGCCTTGACATCCAACGTTAGCGTAAAGAAAATTATAATTTGCGTCCACTATTGCAAAAAGTACAATACTAAATGTACCTTTATAGTTGTAAAATTCACTCCCACTAACAGCAGGAGCTTCAATTAAAATATGCTTTCCGTCCATTGCGCCTAGACATAAAGGAAAGTTCCAAATTTTATTATAATCGTTGCTAATCTGTTTCTATTCCTCTTCACTGCTAGGTGTCTGAAACAAAAATATCGTGATTTAGAGTTACACTGTCAATTAATGCCTTCTTCTGAACAAATTAAAATACATGACTGTCACTAGAATTATATTACATAAATCTCCTAAAAAATCCCTAAATGACCCTAAACAAAAAATAAATAACGGAGGGTTACATCTTCTTAAATTAGACTGAACTTGACTTCCCTTTTTATTAAAAAATTCACAGTAATTGCTACTTTTTTTCTCTTTGTTACAGAGATCGGACGAATCCTATAGCAGCGAAGAAGGGGAAGAAGAAATAACGGAAGTTATTGTCGATAATGACGATGGTACAGAACTAGACGCATCTAGGAATGAAGTTCCCCATTCATCTATTGAAAAATCGACTTCGCATGAACAAAATACATCAGCAATAAAGAAAAAGCCGGTAGCAAAAAATACTACCGACAAGCGATGTGAAGAAATATATTCGATGATAAAGTCTGTGCATCACGACAGACAAGAACGTAAAACCCAGCCTGACGATTTTGATATATTTGGCGAGATTGTTGCACGAAAACTGCGCAATTTACCGACTCGTTACGCACAGATAACCATAGAACATCAAATAAATAATCTACTATACGAAGCCGAATTAGGCAAATACAATGAACCCCCTCAAACTTCTCATGTACATCAAGAACTCTCACAATACGTTCGCTTACCAACAGTCTCGCCAGCATCTTCTTCCATTTCGCAGAGTTATTCAAATCCATCTAGCATTCAGTCATACTCACAGCTAGCCAGTGTACAATATTTGCCAAATTCCACTACCACTGACCATTCTTCCATTTCGCAGACTTATTCAAATCCGCCGAGCGTCCAGTCGTACTCACAGCTGTCCAGTGTACAATCTCTGCCAAATCCCACTTATCTGGAGCCGCTCGCAGCTGTTCAGCCGACATCACAATCAGCTATGGACTTTACGAATGAAAACACGATAGTTACTGATGAATGGGACCGAGATTAATCAACTTCGTCGACAAGGTGTTTATTTTTTTAAAATATATATTCTGTACTTATTTTTAATAAATTAAAATACATGCCATTAAATTATATGATTGCCTTTTCAATTAAAAATAATTGCAAGCTAATTTACTTACCTTAACAAAACCATTCAGAACTTGTGTTAAAGCTCCACATGTTTCTGGAACAATTTGTGAAATTGATTGCTTAGATATTCTTGTCTGATACATGAGACTATGATATGAATCACCGGTTGCCAGAAATCTTAAGGTAACAGCTAAGCGTTCTGTTATGGAAATAGAATTTCTAAAATTCGTATTTTTCTTGTGTATGACTGGCCCAACTAATTCTAATGAGCTTTCAAAATCTTCGTTTGACATTCGCAAAAAATTGGTAAAACTAGAACGTATCTCGCCTGATAAACCAATATCGTCTTCACGGATATCTGTAATTAAATTTTCGACTCCATGACTCGTTCGCCTTCGCAAAGTGGGCCTCACCCAAAAACGTCTTTTTTTCCGCTTCAAATTTAAAAAAATATAATAATATCCAGCCATTAATACGAAATCGTCGTCTTCTTCAACATTACGGAAACGGTAACGAAACATGCTTCTAGTGTGGACTGCAAAAACAAAACTGAAACATGGAGTGTTTGTTACTGTTTTGTTTTGAATAAATGGTCTGCGGTGTGGACTTTGTTTCGAAACTATTTTGTTGCATAAAAGTTTTAAAGATGTTTTGTTTTTGTTTTGTTTTATGTTTTTGTTTTGTCGGTTTAATGTGGACCCGGCATTAGAGCGACAGTAAGACGAAAACAGTGAAAAGCCCTTTATATTAATTGCTGATAGTTCTGTATGTGATAGCCAGTGCTGGGATATACAAAGAATGCCACCATTCTACACCTAGTAATAAATTTATTTCAACTACTTTATTCAAGGGTGTACCCAGGATTTCAGCTAGGGGGGGCAGCTCATACCTCTGTTTCGAGAAGATGGTCGGTCGGGTATATTGAAACAAAAAATCATGAAAATTGACTTTTATAAATTATATTGATTATGACACAAAACAATAATAATCATAACCATAATCATATAAATATATATTAATTTAACAGTAATCTTCTTGGATTTGCCGAAAATTTGTCTGACAGTCTTTTCAATAAACTCACTGATTTATTTTAAATAATTGCGATGTACGCTCATCAGACATAAACCTGTAAGCCTTTCTTCACCCATGGTGCTTCTAAGCCACGTTTTAACACTTCACAGCGTACTGAAGGGCCGTTCTACGGTCGCCGTGGTGCATGGGATAGTGCTTAAAATAATCAATGCCTTTCTGACAACTGGGTAAAAAATGTTGGCTTCGTTAAACAGATCAACTACTTCAATGTCCCTTAATTGATTATCTGATAAAGCCTTCTTCACCCATAAATTATGCCAAAGGTCCAGTTCTCCGGTGATATCCAGGTTATAAAATTCTTGGAATGATTCTGCGTTCTTGTGTAAGACTGTAATGCTGGTTTTGGTCTTATACAAGGGATGTAGCTTACTTAAAGCAAACGCCGGAGTATTTTCTTGGGAGAATCGAATATTCAACGATGAAATGAGTGTATCAATGTATGGTATTATCAGGGAACGCCGCCAATATTCGTTATCATTGTCTGATGGCGGATTACTTCTATGTGTTTGCTTGTGAGCAAGACGTGGAACCGAAATTTCTATGTTCAAATCCATTGCAACAGCTCGCGCTTTTTCAAGCATTTCATTACTTATTCTGTCAGGAAACTCGCGGTCATTTCTGAGAATGTCCTTGATATGTTTGATGTGTTCCCCCACCGAGATCATGTCGATCGATTTAGCTTGCAGTGCGTTAACTACTGGTTCTAAAACTGCTGAATATTTGGCTATTGTTTGTAGACCAACAATAAACACTGGTTTTGTAACGGCTGAATGCAACTGATATGCAGATTTTCTGGTGGCATAATTTCCCTCTACGGATAACGTTTCTAGAGATTTCACAAGCTCTGGGAAATGTTGAGAAAACTTTCTGATTGATTTATATTTTTCGGACCATCTCGTCTCACACAATCGTGATAGGTTTGGAGCCTAGTTTAGACGTGTAGTCGATTCTCTGAAAAACGTTATAACATCCTTTACAGTGGCGACAGTATTTCTAATTTCTGGCACTGCGTTCGCATCATTCACAACAAGGTTGAGTTTGTGACTTGAGCAAGGGAAATATAAAGCACGAGGATATTTTTTTCTCAAAATGGCTTGTACGCCACCCTCTTTCCCTGCCATTGTAGAACAGCCATCGAATTCAAAACCTACGCAATCTTCGGTTGGGAGGTTAGAAGTAAACAAGAAATTGTCAATTGCTTCGGCAATTTCTGAAGCATTTTGTGCTTTTAGTTCAACGAACCGTACAAATTCTTCTCCGATTTTCCTTTTGCTTTCGTCGTAGAACCGCACGCCTATTGACAGCTGTTCTTTCCCAGCTACGTCTGCTGTTTCATCAGCTAAGACTGCGTAAGCCATGGTCTTCTGAACCTCACTTATTATATTCTCCTTAATAACTTGGCCACATAAATTTATCAATTCGTTTTGTATTTTTGGCGATGTGTAAACTGCATTGCGACTGCACTTTTCCAGGTGACTCTTTAATTTGTCGTCCCCTGAATTGATTCTCAATAAATCTAATAAAACACTCTCATCTGCTTGTTTTCCCCAAAGAGGCATATCATGTGTACCGCAAAATACTATACATGAAATAATTGATGACAATATTTGTCTGTTTTCATCGATTGCTTTTTGGTGTCCACTTTGCAGTTGGATGCCTACAGGAACATTTTCAAGAAAATGTATTGCAGCATTTGTCGCTGTTAGGTGAAGGTTGGTCGTTGCATGCTTTCGGCAGTCTTCATGCATATTTTTGAACTTTATATATGGCTTGGCCATATATGATCCTAAAATTCCTCTCACAGTGGTGATGGGCATTAAATTTTCTTTTCAATGCATCACTTTCAAAATCGCAATTTCTGGGCGGGATCCAAGGATTTTGTAACAACTGCCTCTTCTTTTCCGTCGATAGCTGGGTAGCCAACCCAACATAACGACCCAGATCATTTTCATGATAGTAATCGTCCATTATAATTTCAGGATCGACGTTGACGTCATAAGTTTGTTGGGATGTCGATGGAGAAGAATAGTCGGCAACAGATATATTTACAGGTTCTGCTGGAGAATATGACGCTTGTCCAATGTTAGCATGCAATGATCTTGGCATTACATGAGTAGTTTTATCATGGTTGTAATTTTCATCACTTCCACTGCTACTTTCCCGACCTGCCAGCTGCCCCCCCTGCCCCTACCTGGGTACGCCCTTGACTTTCTTATTGAAACTTTGAGCATTGCTATTGTACTGTTTTTCCTATTTATTTAAAAGTTTTTATTACGACGGCTGAGATACATTTATACACACGGTAGGTCTACTCACTTAATTTATTTATTCACTTAACTATTCACTTAAATACATAGTACATTCACTTATACTAATTTAAATAAACATTTCACTACTGTTTATTTACTTAGACTATATACTTGTTCACTGTTTATCTCACTAGATCAAATTATAAATTGCCTCTCCCGCTGGTCGGTAGTCTTTATATATTAAGAGCCTTTTATTCCGGCTCACAAAAGCAATCGCCTCCCTGGAATTTATATAAATATTTTAAAATTCACTATTTCACTGTTCTGCCACGAGACTAAATTGTAAACTAACGTAACTCCGTTCGCTCTTATATAATAAGGGCCTTCTATTCCGGAAACTTCTCTCCCAACATCGACCTTCTTGGAAATCTCTAGATAAAAAAAATAGTCCCAAAAAATAATAGTAAAAAGTTCGAAGAAATCCCTGCGCCTTCGCCAAAATTTCAACATTCATATATAGCGTTAGACAGAGACGGATTCAGGGATTACACCAGTGTGCGATTTCGTGACTTTACCCCTTGCTTAAAAGGAAGTTCCTCCTGGAATTTATGTGTAGCCGGGACTGGATGTTTAAATCGGCAACTGGGCCCATGTCTGCATTTTTCGGTCGTATGGAAATAACAGGGCACCGTCTTCAGCAGGTACCGATAACGAGGGATATAGCTGCAAATTAATATGTGGACACCGGTATCTGAAGGTCACCTCTATCATGTTCCAGATGACTTGCCAATCCAACTGGTTGCTCTCTATCCTGGGCATTGCTAGTTTCTCCAATTGGGATTCTAGTACATGATCTCGAAAGCTTCGTAGCGCTTCTCACACATTCAGGTAGGCGTATCGATCTGGAAATTCGTTTCTAGTTACCAGGTAGAAGACGTACCGCGAATCGTGTTTGAGTCTTAGTGTCTTGCAAGGGGCTGGCATCTGATCTTCAAGTTTTTCTAATTGCCCAAACTTCTTTTGAAAGACCGTTGCCAGCCCTCGTGAGTGTTTGTTACTGGCGAAGATGTTATGTGGTAGTGAATACTCTTCTGGCCTAAACTGTGCCCAACACGTGGTCGTATAAAAAAACTTTGACACTCTGATGCTCATATTAACGAGATTGGCGCCATACTGAAGACTCTAGCGGCGTGTGGCAAGGGTATATCCACTGCGCATATATGATGCAGTTGACACAACTTTTTTCGGTATTTTAAGCGACACCGTTGGCGGGCAATTTGAATTGTCCCACTATGGAACCTGTCCCACTATACAACAGTTTCCCCTACGTATAACTAACACAATGAATCTTGGCTGGGCATCGAGGATGGACTTTCATGAAACTTGGAATACGTATAATTGTAATTTACCGAAGGAGCTTAATTAAAATATCCCAAATTTCTATTTGAATTTTATTTTTTTGTATAGGGCTGTAGAAAAAATAATGTATGCAACATGTGCATAAAGTGGTCTTTTTTCACTGACTGCTCGTGCGGTCAACTTTTTCCATTCGTGAAAAAAAGTACCACTTTATGCACTTGTATAAATTACTATTCTTGATCCCAGATTTAAAAAAGGTTAACGGACGGTCTTACAAACGACGCCACTTTCAGCAGCTCACGATTTAGTTAAAATTATCTTGATATGTCCATTGTAAACAGATTGGAAAGTCCACTAGTCTCAATAGTGCTTTAGGTATAAGTATTCTTCTGTGCCAGCCACGTCTGTCCATCAGAAATATTTTTTCTAAAGTTCGCCGGATAACTAATGATAACAATAATAAACTGTATACTAAAAATTGGTACAGCATATTTTTTTAAACAGTATCGTCCGATGTTTTGAATTTTAGAAAATAAAATGAAAAATTTACTAATTTGATTCTTTATTTAGCTGCTTACTTACCCAATAAAAACTGAAAGTATTTTAAGATAGACAGCGTTGGTTGCTTACTTACTTCTACTACTAATTCATTCATTCGTTCGCGAATAATTTTATTGCTTATACTAAATTCATTCACATTCATTTATTCATGAATACTTTTCTGACTATCGAATAATTCGAATAATCGGCAACCATCGAATTATTCGATAGTTTCTATTCGATGGTTCCCATCACTAGCAACAATGCCATTTTTCATTAATAAGATATCGGCAGAAATCTTGTCCAATATCGTTCTTCATGGTTGAAATCTTCTCGTCCATATTAGTAGAAATCTTCTCTGCCATGGCAGAAATTGACGAGATTAAGGTGGAAGCCTCGTCATTGAGTAAAAATGTTTCTGGATCAATGCCATCATTTTCCAGTGCCACTTTAAGTCTTTCTACTAATTCTCTTTTCTTACCGGACGTTTCGATTTTCCAACTCTGCATATAGCTCTCACACTTTCAGGTCACTTAGTCTCTTGGCCATTTTACGTAGCTATTTATTTATATTATCCCACTTCTGACATAAATGTAATGTTTTTCCTATTCATTTGAAAGTTTTTATTACGACGGGGGGATAAATTCATACACATGGTAGGTCTACTCACTTAATTCATTTATTCACTTAACTATTTACTTAAATACACAGTATATTCACTTACACTAATTTATATAAACACAGCACTACTGTTTATTTACTTAGACTTAATTTATATAAATACTTTACTATTCACCATTTCATTGTTCTGACCACGAGATCAAATTGTAAATTAACTCCGTTGGTAGGTAGTCTCTTATATAGTAAGTGCCTTCTATTCCGGAAACTTCTCGATTGTGGCGCCCAACATCGACCTTCCAGGAAATCTCTAGGGACTACACCAGTGTGCGATTTCGTAACAATAGGTAGCACCGAGAGCGTATAGAATCGAATACAATTTATTGATCTCAGAATATCAAATAATGACATAAGATAGGTCAAATATAAAAAAATATAGCTAATTTCTATAGGCTGGTAAGGTATAGAGAAATCTTATTTATATCTTATCATGAGCATTGACATCACTATTCCGCTTTTATTTCTATGAACTAATGTGATAATGTGATTAAATCCAATATATGAAGGCCGTACGCAGTTAAAATTCTCAAGTTGATAAAAACAGGTCGACAGGAGTCTACAAGTGTATATTTAACAGCAAAAAACTAATAAAATATAATTTTTGAAATGTTTATACTTTGTTGCAGATTATTTTCATATTTTATTAGGGGGAATAATACATTCCTTTCCTTTATTGAATATTTATTTCTACAGTTTCTGTACGCCCATAAGCAAAAGCAAAATGGCGTCAAATATATATTATCACTAGCCTGTGAAGTTTTTCAAAATAGGTGTAGGTAAGTAGTAAGTATTAAACTCCTTAAATTCGTACAAAGTTTTTATTACCACATGCCTACTAGTTTCGACTTAACAAAGTCATCTTCGGAGCGGGTAAGCTATAATTATGATGGTAAATTTAATATAACAATTCGGATTCTATTCAAATAACTAACTCACCAATCAATTAAAAAACTTCACACAGGACTGATAACAGCATTAATTTAAAATAAACAGCAAAAACAAGACAAGACAACAGAACTAGACGAACTAACGTTTTAAATAATTTGATCGTTAACACACTCAAGTGAAGATAATTTTTTATAATCTAAAATCCTAAACAGACTTGGAACTTCAATAGTTGATTTTAAATTTAATGATATAGTATGATGTGGTAAAGAAAAATAAAGACATTGAACTTCCCTCGAACGCCATTCTAGCTTCGGTTGATGTAACCAACTTATTCAACAATGTTCCCGTGGAACTAACCTTGGGTCTCATAACCTTGGGTCTTATTAGGGATTTATTGGTTGATTAATCGTTGGATGACTATGTGGTGGAGAATGTTTTTAGTTTATTGTCATTAGTATTATAACAAAACTTCATGTTTAATAATAAAATTTATGAACAGAAGGGTCTTGGTGTGTGAAATCCACTAGCTCCTCTCTTGGCAGATATCTTTATGGACGTTATAGAGAGACAAATTGTCAATAGCCAATTCTCAGGGAATATTGTTTTCTGGTATAGATATGTCGATGACGTGGTCTTCGGTATTCAAGGGGATGTTAAAGTTTTAAACGGTGATTTTTTAAGTTTAATTAACAACTTACACATAGACCTCAAATTTACTTTGGAATTGGAAAATAAACACACACTCAATTTCTTGGATTTATCTTTGAAGAGGGTTAATTAGCACGTTTGTTTTGGCATATATAGAGATAATACTCAGACGCCTTATGTTATTCCTAGTGACAGCAATCACCCTTTTCAGCAGAAGCTTTCGTCGTTCAGGTCATACGTTCATCGGCTTTTTTTTATTCCAATGTGTCCGGATGATTTTAATAAAGAATTAGAAACAATCAAACTTTTAGCAGTTAAAAACGGTTACTCCACAACTCTAATTGACAATTTAGTTAATAGAAAGATGGATAAGCTTTTAATAAATGACTCATATGCATTAGACAAAAGGGAACAACAAAAATTTGTTAGCATTTCTTACTACGGTTCACTTTCCTATCAGTTGGCCAATATTATTCAGAATAGAACAGAATATACAGTAGCCTTTAAAATTCCACTAAACATAAAAACTATCTTTTCTCGAACCAAAGACCCAGTTTCACAATTTTATAGAAGTGGGGTTTATAAATTGAGTTGCAACAATTGCACCGCTGAATACGTAGGAGGTTTAAGTTGAGAATCCAGGAACATTTGACAAGGAATAGTTCCGTTTTCTACAGACCTTTGCAATTTAATAACCATTTCTTTGTGGTGGGTGACAATTTTAAAATTTTACATGTTTGTGAACATGGAACTAGACTGAACACTTTGGAGAACTTTTTTAAATCAATTAATAATGAAAATACTATATCATTAAATTTAAAATCAACTATTGAAGTTCCACCTCTGTTGAGGATTTTAGATTATAAAAAATTATCTTCACTTGAGTTTGTTAACGATCAAATTATTTATAGTCTATTTCTTATTGACTGACAGCACGCGAAAAGGTCGCAGATGCTAGTCAGATAGTAAAGCATAAGCGTCACAGTTCATCTAAGGAATTTATTTACTATTTAATTTTATACCCGATCTGATATATAAAGGTAATATAAATGAAAATTCGGTTAGTTAAAACAACTAACTGACCTTCATACATTTGTAGAGTACATACAGTTAAAACAATAAATTATTTTTGAAATAATCTTGTAACGCAACTATTCTGACTGAATATTTCATTAATTATCTTGAGAATTTGAAGCAGGGCAATTCTTGGGAGACATATTAACAAACCATTTACCAATTCATTCTCCAGATAAATACTTTCTGATTTTTGAAATGTTGATAATAACATTTCCAAGAAACATTACAATAGGGTCCTACTAGGGATTGTCCCAATGACTACTTAGAAATTTTGCAGGTATATACGGTGAAACTTGGTCTCGCCCAAATTTGTATGATTTGTTTTGCTTAGAGTCGCTTATGTTCCATAAGTGATAACTGTGTTGGGAAAAATGTCTTCAAGTTTCACCACAGTAAAGTGTAAGAGCGTGATTAGCTTACAAACGAAGACTGTAGTCTTAAATGTGCATGATGGATGCTGTTGTGCATCAAATGCCGGCTGATACTGTTAGAAATATAGTTTCGAGATGTTCCAATATGACAGGAGTTAGTGAATCTACTATTTACAGGCTCCTAAGAGAGAGGAAAAATGGAAATATATCTCGACCTAAAAAGTCAACTGGAAGAAAACCATTTGACCTTGATGAACATATGCAAAATACAATAAGACGAAAACTACATGAATTATATTTTAAAAAAGAGATCCCAACCCTTGACAGAATTCTAAGAATGGTGAAGGAGGACGAGAATTTGCCTGACAGGGCGAACAACTTTGTGGAAAATATTACACAAATTGAATTTTACTTGGGAGAAGCAAAGTCGCAAATCAGTGCTTATCGACAACGAAGAAATAATATGTTGGATACGCCAGTATTTACGAGATATCCGAAAATACAGACAGGAGGGAAGACAAATCTATTATCTAGATGAGACATGGCTCAATGAAGGACATTCAGTGAAAAAAATATGGCAGGACAAAAGTATTCAAACCAGTCGTCAATAAATTTAATTTAATAAAAATGTAACTTGTTAATATGCCTAAACGAATGAATTTTATTTCAACTGTAATGTTGACCGAATCTAAGTAAATAAGCAAAATGAACTAATATCGTAATCTCCGCCACTGCCGCACTGTTTATCCTTTTGCTGGCATTGTTCAGTTTTATTATCATATTGTATTTTGAGCTGAAACAGGGATGTACAGATAACCAATACAGACACCTACTTGTTTTGCATTAGAATTTTAGTATTTACTTGTAAAATTCTTAGGATCACTCTGTAAGAAATAATTTTCTATTTGAATATTTAATGAGGCTACTGTGCTGTCAGACATTAAGAAATAGACTATAAAACGTTAGTTCGTCTAGTTCTGTTGTCTTGTCTTGATTTTGCTGTTTATTTTAAATTCATGCTGTTATAAATCATGTGTGAAGTTTTTTAATTGACTGGTAAGTTACAGTTATTTGAATAGAAATCGAATTGTTATATTAAATTTAATATCATAATTGTAGTTTACCCGCCCAGAAGATGACTTTGTTAAGTCGAAACTAGTCGGCATGTGGTAATAAAAACTTTATACGAATTTAAGGATTTTAATACTTTTACCTACACCTATTTTGAAGATGGTTTCGTACTGTAGTGGATTTGCTTCAGAAATGTGAAATTTTTGGTTTGTACCGGTAATTTCCACTTTGTTTCACAAAATGCACTTTCCCATAACAAAGTTCCCTACAAACAATTCTAAACCAAAAAATGTTTACGAAAAACTGCCGCTATAACCTCCAAGCACCTGTAAACTGTATTGGTAACACGATCGGTAAATAATCAATGAAATAGCGTACGTTCTGTTTATCCTCACGCTGACGATAAGTTTTTTCTGAAAAATCATAAATTGAATTCATTTTTTACTAGCATATAATAATAAATGCATTCAATAGAAGGGGGCTTCAGAATTAATGTCTTCTTGCGTTGTAAACGATAACTTTTAGATATGCACTAATTTGTGACTTTTGTGGTTGTATTGTTATTTAGGAGAATGTGGTAACGTAACGTATGTTTGATCGCAGCTATTCGATTCTTAGGTAATCTATCATTAGTTGAATGTTTTTGGTAGATAGCGTTTTAATGTCATTTTGTCTGTAGTACTTTCTTAGAATTTCATTTAAATGCTGCATGGGATCAGTAATATGATTGCATAACGTGTCGTAAATTATTTCGCCATTAGCAGCGTTATTGAAGAGGTAGTGAACTCTCAATCATTTTCGGTTTGACTATGGCGTCCGTTATGTCTACTGACTTATCAACCATTACCTGCAAAATTACAACGTAATAATTTTTATATTATTATATTTTGATAGACTGTTTTGAACAAGTCTCATTCTTTGTCAAACTCTTGTGTTATAAACTTTGTTCAATGAAACTTATTTTCTGCCTTTAAAAAAAGAAGTTTCAATAAACAACAGTAAATGTAATGCAATCAGTAGGATCATCACTACTTGTCTTCGAAGCATCGGAGGAGGGAATTTCACAAGTCACAGTTTCTTCTTCAAACGTAAGTACGAAATTTATCCAAAAATGTAGTGTTTCTGGATTTATAAGACCAGTTGAACTGGCTATGATGACCTGAAAATCCATAGAGTTCATATGTGAAACACCCTTAACAATATCATAAAATTGGTCACTTGTATACTCTCCGGAGGCTGTATCCTGCTACCAAAAAAGCCAAAAATGTGGTACTTCAATTACCATACCACCCGTGGTACAGGATCTAGTGGGCTGAAAATAAATAGGGCTCATCTGCGAGATGCCCTGAACAATATCCAATCATAAAATTGGTCATTTGTATATACTCCGGAGGATGCAACCGGCTAACAAACCGAAATTTCTCCAAAAAAGACAAAAATGTGTTACTTCAAGTTCCGTAGAACCCGTTGTACTGGCTCTGATGAGCTGAAAATCAATAGGGGGTCATCTGTGAGATGTCCTGAATAATATTCAACCATAAAATTGGTGACTTGTTGCACTCCGGAGGCTGTATCGTGCTAACAAGACATGTTACGAAAAATGGCCAACGACGATGACGACATACACACAGGACTTGTTTCGTGTTTTTCTTGCTTAAAAACGAAGAAATAACTCAAAAAAAATCCAAAAAAAAATTACAACTTTTTTGGGGTAAGCCAATACTTTTCTCGCATATAGGGTTGGGCGGAAAAGAAATATATAAAATGGAAAACTTAACAATTTATGAGCAATTCAGATTTATACTATTTTAGAAACTTCAAGAAACTCGATTAATTTGGATTTAATAAACTTGAGTAATATGCTGAATGAACGAACAGCAAAACGGTTAATAACATCAAACCTTTTAATAGGGATTGCGAGTATTTGATAAATATAAAACAACTTGTGGAAATTTAATAAAAATTGATCGTGTATAATAATGATGCGAAAATTCTTTATTCTCTCCTTTTTATAAAAAGAAGACCCATGCGCAGCACCGAAGCTCCTGAAGAAGTGGGAACTGAAAATTGATGAGTTTATGGTTCAAACTATACTTTTTGATTTAGTATTTTGCCTTCGAATCTAAAAATCTTTAGTGTTTTAAATGAATCTCACGGTTTCTAGTTAATTCCACAATATAATAAAAGTTATTGAAAATTGTAAAAAATTGACAATTGTTTCGATAAATCAATCTCATCGAAACAATTGTCAATTTTTTAGAATTTTCAATAACTTTTATTATATTGTGGAATTGCCTAGAAACCGTGAGTTTCATTTAAAACACTAAAATGAGCAGATTCCACGAAGTAAGGGTCGAGACACTTAATTTCTTAAAATCCCTGTTTATATTGTAACGTTTTTCTTATTTTAATAGTTTTTATCACTGTGGGTGGGATAAACTTATACACACGGTATATTTACTTAATTTATTTATACACTAACACTTAACCATTCACTTATACTTAATTTATATACACACTTAACTTCTAAATTATATTAAATACACTGTTCACTATTTCACTAATTTATACACTGTTCACGATTTATGTTCACTGTTCTGTTGTGTTCGCTATGAGATCAAACTGTAGATTGACTGTTGCCGCTAGACCCTCGCCTTTATATATTTAAATTACCTTCCAGATAAATAGGTAATATTACCCCCTCCCTAAAATGCAAGTTTCTCATGGGGCTTCTGAACTGGTCGTTTCTCTGTAATGTGCTCCTCTATGCCTTCTCTATTTTTTGTCGTAATGTCCTCATTAGATCCCGATATATTTCCTTCTGATACAACAGTTGTCCCAAATAGGATTTCTTCTTGAGGTTGAGTGTGGTGCATTGACTCATTTTCATTCACTTCAGAATTATTCTGGTTGTCTTCATCGGAATCACCATCTAGCACATTTCAAACGGGTACACTTGAAGTGCTTCTGAAACGGGTGAAAGTAAGGAAGTTACCAATTTGTCACTGCAGCTTTAGTGAATACTTACCTTTGCTCACATTCCACATTGTTCAAAAAGGATAGGGCATACTGGAATTGGAAACCTTTGTAGTTGTGGCAGAACATGTTGGTAGCGTTCGTTTGCGTCAGTTAAATGTATCGCGAATGTTTTCCAACGTTTTTTGCAATCGTTGACAGGAATAAAACAATACTGAATTTAGTGCCTCTAGGTACTGCCAGAGTTTTGTCATTGTTTTAAGTTGGGAAATTCAGTTCATTTGGAATCAAAAAGGGCGCGGTTCGACTAAAAGCATTCCAATTTAATGAATATGTGTCAGTTTTGTTATTGCTTTGAACGAGTTTTGAAATATTTGAATTTAGATAACAAAAACAGATATGCCAATTTGAAATTTGTTAGATATAAAGTAGACCTAACCTCTGTTGAAAAATAATAATAAAGTAAAAAAGTAAGTTGTTTCGAACTGTTTAAAAAATGTATCCATTGTTTTCTCTAATTTGTCGATTGTTGGAGGCTTCAATGAATAATAAACCGAAACGTACAAAACAAAGGATTTTTATTCATTTACGATGACTAAATTCCGTTTAAAAGAAAATAAATATGGGTATTCTTTCAGGTTCATGGCAACAGGGGAGTCATTCACTTCTTTGTCTTTTGCATTTCGAATATCACCTGGATATATTAGCCGCATTGTAAAGTTGATACTATATCTATTACGAGAAAAGTTTCCTCCAATTTTCATGCCACTGCCAAATACAGAAAATCTTTTAAAGAAAGCTGCAGAGTTTTCCCATAAATGGCATTTTCCCAATTTCATTGCTGCTGTTGATGGAAAACACGTGCGTATATATTGTCCCGGAAAGAGTGTGTCTTTATTTTTAACTACAAATATTTCTTCTCCATTGTGATTTTAGCGTTTGTTGGTGCCAATTATAGATTCATAATGGTTGACAATAGTTGACATTGATTCCTATGGTGAAGAAGGTGACAGTGAAATATTAGCTAAATCCAATATTGGACAGTTGATTAATAATTCAAAATTTTACCTTCCCCCACGTACGTTGCCTAATTGGTATATTGTGGTACCGTTTATAATTGACAGAGTGAATTTTTTCGATTATCAAAGCATGTTATGAAACCCTTTGCTCAAAATAATGCTTTGTTGGGTGTCCAGAAAGCTGTATATACTCGTAATTACAGACTGTCGCGAGCAAGGAGAGTTTCGGAAAATGCTTTTGCTCTTTTGAGCCAAGTGTTTAAAATATTTTATCGTCCAATTGCTGTTAGGCCAGAAGTGATGGATTATTTGATTAGGACAGTCTGTTGCCTTGATAACCTGCTTCGAGAACCTTTCCTTGTAGAAAATAATCTCCCTCCTAGAGAAGCAAATCTGCATGATGTGCGAACCCAGAATATGACATCAATACGTGTAACTGGTGGTTTTTCTAACGCCCAAGGGTTTGACGTTAAAGATATATTTATTCATTACTTCAACAGTCAATAGGGCGCACTTTCTTGGTAGTCAAATAAAGTGAATCAAACCGATACTTCCAATCATAATACCAAATTATTATCCCTTTTTATTACTAATGATTTATGTGGTCATTAATATCAATTGAAAATAAACGGTTTTAAAAATTAAAACTAACTTTTCCGCGTCTGTGGCCCTGAACAATATTCTATCATAAAATTGTTACTTGTATACAGTTCGGGGAATGTATCGTGCTAACAAACCGAAATTTATCAAAAAATGTAGTATATCTGGATTTATAGGACCCGCTGTACTCGCTCTAGTCAACTGAAAATCAATAGGGTACATCTGTGAGACACCTTGAACAATATTCAATCATAAAATTGATCAATCGTAGACTCTCTGGAGGCTGTATCATGCTAACAAACTGAAAATTCTTCTAAAATGATAAAAATTTGGTACTTCAAGTACCATAGCACCCGTTGTACTGGCTTTAGTGAGCTGAATATCAATAGGGTTAATCTCTGAGACCCTCTGAATAATATCCAATCATGAAATTGGTCACTTGTATATACTTCGGAGGCTGTATCGTGCAAACAAACTGAAACTTCTCTAAAATGACAAAAATATCGTACTTAAAATACTGTAGTACCTGTTGTATTCGCTCTGGTGAGCTGAAAATCAATAGGGTTCATCTGTGAGATGTCCCGAATAATATTCAATCATAAAATTGGTGACTTGTTGAACTCCGGAGGTTGTATCGTGCTAACAAACTGAAATTTCTTTAAAAATGACAAAATGTCGTACTTCAAGTACCATAGCACCCGTTGTACTGGCTCTGGTTAACTGAAAATCAATAGGGTTCATCTGTGACATGTCCTTAACAATATTCGATCATAAAATTGATGACTTATTGCACTCCGGAGGCTGTATCGTGCTAACAAGACATGTAAGAAAAAGTGGCCGACGACAACGACGACGACGACGACATACACACAGGATTTTTTTTCTAGAAACCATTTTTTCGTATTGTTGTTAATGGAAAACGTAAAAATAACTCAAAAATTTTTTTCAAAATTCCAACTTTTTTTGGGGTAAACCAATACTTTTCTCGCATATTAGATAGGTTGGGCGGAAAAGTAAAATTATTTTTAGTTCCTTACCTGATTGCTTTAAAATGCCAGCAATTTCTTTCCACACCTTTTCTTTGACACTTTGATATTTGTAGTACTTGTGCTTAGGATCATACACGCTGGCACGCTGGGATGGTGTCCTACAAGCTCAATTAATAGAGAGTCATCCATTTTTCAACTAAAAATTCCGCAAAACAGAAAACACGTGGTTATTTGCACCAACCTGTCACGACGACTCTAGTGGCTAGACTGCTATTTTGGCAGACGCGCCGCCAGAGTCGTTGCAGACGCTTCTCTCGTGACGATGAAGCCGCGAAGTTGACAACGCGACCATTTGCTTTAACGCAAACCTGTGAATGACGGAAAGTCATCAGAGTCGCGCGGCTGTAGTCGTTGCAATCGCTCGATTGACACTGTACCTTTAGGCTAGATCTCGAAGGCTTTCTAGCGCTTCCCACACATCCCGGTAGGTGGATCGATATTGAAATTCGTTCTTGGTTACCAGGTAGAAGACATACTCCAAATTATGTTTGAGTCTCAGTGTCTCAGGGGCTGGAATCCTCAAGTTTTTATAATTGCCCAAACATCTTTCGGAAGACGGTTGCCAAGCCTTGTGCGTTTTTAATACTGGCGGGGATGTTGTGTGCCAGTGAATCATATTCCGGGAGTGTGAACAAATCTTGTCGTTGTTCTGTAGTGACTCCATATCTAGCTTTCGCGTACCTCCGTATGCGCCCCAAAAATTCTTCGAAGGCAGGGTCCTGTTATTGTCGGAAATGGTTCACTCCTTCCTCTTTGTCATGTTCCCCTTAGAATGGCGCTAGTCGCTTTTAGTGCACTACTCGCACTACTCTCGGTTTTCCATTGGAGATACTGCTTATGCGATAGATGACATCATTGATCCTCTTCTTGATTAAGCACGGACCTTTCTATGATTTCTGTAATTTTGAAGAAAACCCTTTACTCATCGTCGGGTTGTGTAACCGTACTTTGTCCCCTTTTTTGAAACTGCATTCTGTGGCCTGCGTATCGTACCGTTTTTTTATTCTATCGTCCATCCTTCTTCTCAATTAGATCACGTAATCTTCCACCGCTAGATTTTCTGCTGGTCGGCAACCAAATTATTCTAGGTCACAAGGAAACATCATTTCGCCTCCAAATTGGATTTTCGCAGGTGTTTCACCCGTGAACTCAGTGGTAACAGATCGATAAGCCAAGGCAAATAGGGAAAGATAGTGGGCTTAATCTCGCTGGAAACTACTTTGTACAGATATTTTCGAATGGTCTTATTAATTCTTTCCACCATCCCATTTGACTGTGGATGCAACGCATCAATACATCCGCGACAGTGGTGGCCTCTTGATTCGCGATCGCGTAAATTTCCACACCCTTTGTGAAATAATCCGTCACAACCAGAATGTATTTACTACCATTTTTTGTCGTCGGAAATGATCCAGCGATATCTGAAGCGATCCTTTCGGAACGGTTTCTAACATTATATTATTTCATCGGTGTCTTTCCCTTGTAATGTGGTCCATTACTCGTAGCACAAGTCGTATATTTCTTACCCCAGCCCTTCACATTGTCGGAGCTGTTCATCCAATGAAACTTTCATGAACTCGCTGAAGGGTTTTCTTGACACCTCATGGATTATCGTGTAACTTCCTCGGTACCTCAGCTACTCCCTTTGGAACCTTCAATCGTTTTAAAGGATTCTTTTCAACAGGGAGAGAGAGCCACTGAGCCCAATAGGCCTTTAGTGACGGAACATCTTTAGGTGAGGATCATTCTCCTGATCTTCTTTGATCCTGGTGGGTTACCATTCTCCGTTGACTACTGTATTTCATGAAATTGCAGTTGCCTTAGATTCCACCTTGCTGCAGCAGGAACAGTCTGCTGAGTACGGCCGTCTAGACAGGGAGTCGACATTTCAGTGACTCACACTAGCTCGATGTTCGATATTGAAATCCTACTCTTGAAGTCGTTCAATCCATCTAGCGATCTGGCCCTAGGAATTCTTAAACTACATCAACCACTTGAGTGCTGCATTATCAGTCCGGATTAAGAACTTCCTTCCATAGAGATACTGGTCAAAATGTTCCACCCTGTAGTTTCGTTCTGGTTTGGAGAGGACTTTACTGAAATATCCGAGCACTCTTTCTTGCCCTCCTTGGATCTGTGAGAGCACTCTTCCAATTCCTACGTTGGTTGCGTTAGTGTCAAGAATAAAATCTCCATCTGGTAATGGATATTCTAATATCGACGCCGTGGTTAAATGTCTCTTCAAGGTTTCAAAAGCCGTCTGACAATCTTCGTCCCTATGGTAAGCTCTTGTTTTTTCTGTGAGTCGAGTTAGGGGCTTGAAAATATATCCAAACTTCCTGATAAATCTTCGATAGTATGTGCAAATTCTAAGGAAACTCCTTGTTGTTTGTCATTTGGTTGCGGCCATTGCCGAATGGAAGCAATTTTCTCTGGATCCACCGCCACTCCTTCATTGCTCACTATATGACATTGTTAACTATATGACACAAATAGTTGACTCGATTCTGGAATAGCTGACATTTTTTCGGGTTTAATATGAACTGGGCAGTATGAAGTCGTTTGAATACATATTCCAAGTTCTTCAGGTGTTCGTTAAATGTTTTCCCCAGTACTACGATGTCGTCCAAATAGACTAGGCATATTTTTCCAAGAGAAAAGTTAGACGGAATCAGAAGAAACTTAACTAATATGTGATCCAGATGAAACTGAACCAATAAGTTGTTAACGTCTTAATTGTTCGGTACCAATTTCTCCAAGTTTCCTTGGATGAGACCAAGATGACGTATTATTATTCGAAACGGTACTGAGTGATAAACAATTAAGACGTATGCGAACGGCACTCTTGTTTTGGTTGGAGAGCTAAAAGTCGTGGGTTTATTTTAGAAAAGGTAATCAACCGGAAAGGTAATTAAAGGGCGCCAGAAATTTTAATTCACAAGAAAAATTTCAAAAACGGCGATACGCGAGAGTAATTATAAAAAGTGAGGTATTTTCGGTAATGTGTCTGTGGAGGTTAGGGAAGTACTCACTAAAACGCGGTTTATTATGTTAACCAGTTTATCAACATGTTTGACCAGCGTCAGTGAACAGAACATAAAAAAAATTACAATATGGGTACATGCGTAAGTACCAACAACAGACAGCAACAATAAGATATATAATCTTAGAAACGTTCAAAAACTAATGTATACATAAAAACAATAAAACAAATTATCACTCAACACTACACGGTAATTGTTCGAGGAATAAATCATCTCCAAGGAACAACAAATATACAAATCAAAATTATATAAATACACAAACGATAAATGTCGCGGAATTTGTGAACTAAAAATTAGTTTATTAACGAAATTATTTTCCGTTTATTCAAAAAAGAAAATGTAGGATATTATATTACTGAATTACTTACGTCAATATAAGTGATCGGAAAATAATTTAATCTAGATTTGACGTGCACGCCGAATTTCTTAACGGTTATTCTATAAATCATAAACTAAAGTTCTCTAAAACAATGACAATATTAGTAATAAATAAACTCGTTATCATAATCAAATAGTTCTTATACCGTATGGTTCTTTCGCTAAATAAATGGCGTGACACTAAATTAGTCTTTTCACCATCGTCTAAGGAAATGTACGATTTACTCCAGGTAGGAGAGATACTAAATAATCATTTACGATACCTGAGTCCAACAGTTTCTAGCCAATCACCACAATACTATTCAGGTGAAGACACTTGCATTAACGCCGGAGGCGTGGTTTCTCGATTAGGTCGATTTAAAAGTTTAGGATAGTACTTGTAATAAGTAATCGGTATTCTTCGGTAACTTAATGTCGGTAATAAGTACAATACACAGATACTCCGGTAATTTTAATTCGACGACTAAGAACAGGAAATATCGATACTTTGGTACGATACGATAACTTAATCTTAATAACGATAAATACGACCCGTAAGTAGAGTTGACACTCTCGGAACTTTAGAACTGCCTTGGTCAACTATTCGTCGTAGACTACCTCTCGTGACGATATTTTTGGGGATAGAAAGTCTTTTTTTTGAAATTCTTTCCGAAAAATAACTGTAAAATTAGTTCTAAAAAAACCATATATAAAGAATCGGGCCTTAAATGCACAAATTACGCTGTCTACCCAGAATTTGGTAAAAAATACCTTTTTGTCCGAAGGCGATATTAAAAACTATTGTGTGCACATCACACCTTTTTTAAGAGGTGATATTAAAACTTTTGTGTATAGATTGAGGCATAACAAACCTTTTCGGCGTCCAGAGATATATTGTTCCTAATTTTTTTATGTTTATTGGTTATATGAAACGATATTCTACACAGTTCGAAGAAAATATTGTTACGCCAGGGCCGCACTGGGATAAAAATTATTCGATTTCGCAGGGCGAAATGTGAGGAAAATAAAAACGTTACACAGCCCCCTCCAAAGAGTGGAACCGAGTACGCGAGATTCTACTCAAAACAAAGAAAACGTTTTTATTCCTCCGAGACGGGAATGAAAAGGGGCGGCAACAGGAACGTAGGGTTTCAATCGGTAAGACTTTTTGAGGACAAGAGAACCATGATTGAAGTATTTCAGACATATAGAAAACGACAGGTACGATAACTGACAAAAAACGAAGGTAACAACATTTGAGAAATTATATAGCCGACCGGGGCCAACTAATGAAAATATGATACGATACGGTATTCGACAACAAAATCGTCGACGGCAACGATAAGTGATCCGATAAAATTATCGGCAAAAAACGATACGATCCTCGACAGGAGTGTCGCAACAAACGGAACGATAGCCGGTAGCGGTAAGCTATAGAAAATATGCGGGACGGTATACGATACTAGAAGAGAATGCGGTCAGACGGAGGGTGTTAGAGTTAATTTTCCTCAGTATCCGAGCTCGCGTCAAGACCTTCGGGATCAAAAGTATTGAACGGCTTCAAAACTTTAACGTGCCAGTTTCCAGCTTTGGAACCATTTGGGCCTTCTAGACAGTATACTAGATTAGAGAGTTTTTCTCTGACGGTACACAGAATATATTTCGGCGCTAGTTTGGTCGCGAACTAGTTGGCAGCGCTGGACAAAACTTTGTTACGACGCCACACCTTATCGCCAACCTTATAAGATACAGGGCGCCTCCTTAAGTTGTAACTTTTCGCGCTGCGCTCGTATGCACGATGCAAATTAGAAGTTACTTCCCTAAATACCTGTACCAGACCTTCGATTTCGCTGGTATAAGTGTCGCGATGACCAGGTAAGATCTCAATATCTTTTGCGGTATGGGGACTAGTTTCATAGTATTTTCCAGATAATGGAAATGTGACGAGCGAAGTTAAGGAACGCGGGAGTGTGGTTCGTTACTTCATGTTTGGCGGTATTCAGGGCTTGTCTAATTTTGGGTATTTCACTATCCCAATTAGTGTGTTTCTCAATGTAGCACCTAATAGCGGTTCCGATAGTGCGATTGCTACGCTCAACAAAATTACATTGCGGAGAGTATTCGGCATTAAACCAAAGTTTTTGTACCTCATACCGCTTACACAGACTTTTTAGAGGAGCACCATTCAAATTAGTGGCATTATCACAAATAACATATTGCGGGACACCGAACAGAAGAAAGACTTTGTTTTCCAGAAAATTGACGATATTCGTGGCCGTAGCTTTCCGAAGGGGTTGAAGGAGTATAAACTTAGAAAACCAATCTCCTACCACGAGGAGCCAAGTATAACCTTTTTTAGATCGAGGAAGGGGACCGATAATATCTAAAGCTATTATTTGCCAGGGGAACCCGTTTTCTTTTCACAGCCCATCAAACCGGATTGGGGGGTATTCGGGAATTTTTGGGCACCGTACACGAGGCATGAACGTACATAATTTCGCACGTCGCGGCGCATTTTGGGCCAATAGAAGTGTTCTTGAACACGGGCTAGAGTCTTGAAAAACCTAAGTGGGCACATACAGGGGGTTCGTGGAGGGATCGCATAATATCGAGTCTCTGGGACTTAGGGGCGAGATATTTCCATTCAACTTCATTGGTCGAGAAGGGGAGAGTAGACGGAACGAATTTGAAGACCATGTCGTTTTCTAACTTCCATTGGGGGTAACTACTAGGAGAATTCGAGATCTTAGTGCGAAGATTTTCGTACCACGGGTCAACCTTATCGATGTTGACCTCCAAGAAGTGGATCTAATTCTTCCAAGCATTGACGTCAGGTACTAAATGGGAGGTTCTTTTTCGATTAACTAACTGGAAATTGTGCTGTCTGGGGCGCATCGACCAACGGGCTAATTTACCGGAAGGGTTTTGGAGATTGCCGAGCCAAAAGAGATCGGTGATCACCGTGAAATGAACACTTTCTACATAGGGACGGAATTTCTCAATTGCGAAGATCACTGCGAGATATTCGCGCTCAGTAACGGAATAATTACGTTCGGTGCGAGACAAGGAGTGACTAGCATAAGCGATAACTCTTTCACCACCATCAATCTCTTGTGTGAGGACTGTACCTACACCAGAGTTACTGGCGTCACACTGTATAACAAATGAGAGATAAAAGTCAGGTTGAGCTAGAACAGGGGAAGAAGGGCTTCATTAATCTTCAGGAAGGATTTTTCAGCATCCGGATTCCATTCGATATTTTGCGATTTCTTCTTGCCTTTCAACAAATCGTTTATTGGGCAAGCTAAAGTAGAAAAGTCTTTGATAAAACGTCGACAAGGTCGATGTACTGTACAGCCAGTAGGAAAAAACACGTTTGGAAAAATCCCGTCCATTATAGCGAAATATCTGGGTTTAAGTCATCCTGAGAAATATACAGGTCATTGTATACGTCGAACGTCAGCAACTCTTCTTGCAGAGGCTGGAGCCAGTATGACCACGTTGAAGCGCTATGGTAAATGGAAGAGTATGTCGGTTGCTGAAGGATATTTAAAAGATAGTTTATCTTCAAAAAATGAAGTTTCAAGAATGCTGGCAGGTGTACCTTCCGGGTCTGGCGTTTCGCTACAGAAATTTGATACTCAAACAATGAAACATGAATCGTTTGCTGCAGGCAACTTAACTATCACCGGATCTTTTCAGAACTGCCAATTTTATGTTAATTCGTCAAAATGATGTTCATCGAATATTTACATATATTACTATATTCCGTTTGTAATTTCATTAATAAGGGTTATTTAATAAGATAATAAAAAAATTATTTCTCTATATGCCCGCGAGGGCCATAAAGTGATAAAGTACGACATTACATAGTTGGTAACTAAGCAATAAAAACAAAATAATGAACTAGTATGACATAAAAAATATAAAAAACAAGATTGACAATTTTACATCCAACGGGATGGAGGTTTATAGCGAAACGGTGAAAGTTTTAGAATTTTTGCCACTTTAGTAGTTTGTACGTTCATATAGGCTACATTTTAAAATTATTTTGAAATATACAGGATGTTCCAGTAATGTGTGGCGTATCAAAAATATATTTTTTCTTATGGAACACCCTATATTTTATTGCATTTTCTGATTGCTCCTAAAAAATAAAATACTCCTTCATAATGGTTCCCTATACCTAAATACAGAGGGTTCCGAGTTATGCTGACTTTTTTTACAATGTGGACATTTCGAAAAAAATTAATAACTCATTTGATATAACAAATGCTAGCAAATCTTCTCTTACATCTAAATAGTTGGACATTAGCTGAGTTTATTCCACGATTGAGTACTAAACATCCCTTTACAGGGTGTTCAGAATTTTCAGTTCCATTATTACATCATTCAATGTGTAATATTGGGCTTATTTTAAATGGAACACCCTGTATTTTAATAATTTATCATGCTCAAAAAAATAACCTCTTTCGAATGGTATAAGGGTGTCCTATACTTAGTTATTATAATTTTCGTGTAATTTACAATTTTCTTAAATTTTATGATAAATCGATTTTAAAACATCTGCAATTCTCTCTAAATATGAAACTCTTGGCATAGTTGTTCTTAAAAAAACACAGTGGAGTTGCTAATAAATATTTACACTTGTAGTTGCTGAGGTACACTAGCTCTTTTTTTACCGATAAGTATTTGAGTACATAATAAAATAAAAACAAATTTTTAATAAAGCAAATACATAAATACTACAAAACGAACAACAAATTATTAAAAGAAAAAAATGAAAAATTACTATAATAGATGCTCAAAACGCCATCTTGTGCAATGCAATACATGATTCTAGCTTCCAACGATTTACTTACATTATTCAACATATCGGGTGTTATAGACGCGAAAGCGTTCGAAATTCTTAATTTCATATCGTCTGGAGTAGTAGGGGGTGTAGCATACACAATGTTTTTAATATAACCGTATATGAAGAAATCCATCTTGGTCAATTCTGGTAACCTAGGTGGCCAATTATAAGGACCGCCTCTACCTATCCATTTATTTCTAAATTTTCTATTGAGGTAGTTCCTAACAGCACGTAAAAAGTAAGCAGGAGCTCTGTCTAATTGTAGCCACATTTTCCTTCGGATGCTAAGTTATAGGTTTTCGAGAAGGATCCAGAAGACTTTTTTAAAAAAACTCTAAAATTTTCTTCCATCCAGGTGTCCGTCAAAAAAATACGGGCCAATAACATACTCGCCCACAATCCCTCCCCAAACATTTACACTCCATCGGTGTTGGCAATCAACAGTACGGAATAAATGTTTGTTTGCTGTATCGTAATAATGAAAATTTTGTCTATTTACAAACCCATTATTGTGGCAAGTAGATTCGTCAGTGAACAATACATAATTGAAAAATTCAGGATCTTCTCCAACTTTATCGAAAGTCCATAAACAAAAATTTAAACGTTTATCATAATCCTGTTGGGTCAACTGCTGGTGTAGTTGAATATGATACGGATGGTAGTGATTTTTTTTTAGTATTCTACATACACTCATTGGACGTATTCCTAATTCACTAGAAATTTTTCTAGAACTGGTATTAGGATTTTCCGTAACCGACAGCAATACATCAAATTCGTTGGCGGTGTCGCCAGTAACTGGTTTAGTTTTGTTCACCTTCTCGTATGCAACGCTACCAGTATCACGAAATCTATTGAGCAGTCTTTCGAAAATTTCCCTCTTGGGGTGAATTCTAGATGCTAGGAGACAATTTTCTAAACATTTCCCAATGCAAAGTATCATGTCGACTCTTTTGTTTAACGGGTACTGCTTCATTTAAGTAGCTAACACAAGATTTTTCAGAAAATTAACAGAGAAATGTCATAAAATGACATTAAGTTAGGTACCGACTAGATTATGTATACATTTTTTGTGTTAAAATCGATTTACCATAAAATTTAAGAAAATAGTAAATTGCACGAAAAGTATAATACCTAGGTATAGGACACCCTCACACCATTTGAAAGAGGACATTTTTTTGAATATGATGAATTATTAAAATACAGGGTGCTCAATTTAAAATAAGCCCGATATTACACATTGAATGATGTAATAATGGAACTGAAAATTCTGAACACCCTGTAAAGAGAATAAATTCAACGAATGTCGAACTATTTAGATGTAAAAGAAGATTTGCTAGCAATTGTTATATCAATGAGTTATTAATTTTTTTCGAAATGTCCACATTGTATTTAGGTATAGGGAACCATTATGAAGGAGTATTTTATTTTTTAGGAGCAATCAGAAAATGCAATAAAATATAGGGTGTTCCATAACAAAAAATATAACTTTGATACGCCACACATTACTGGAACATCCTGTATATTTCAAAATAATTTTAAAATGTAGCCTATATCAACGTACAAACTACCAAACTGGCAAACATTCTAAAACTATTACCGTTTCGCTATTAACCTCCATCCCGTTGGTCGTGATTCACCCTGTATACGATGGTGAACATTTACATATTTATTAATTTATTTCATAAAACTATACCTACGTTTGAAAAATGAAAAGATTTCATGCCGATGAATGGTTTTTCGCTTCGCACCTCATGTGATGAAGGTGGCAATGGCTCAATACCTTCCATCCCATAGCTTGTGGAGGGAACAGCTTCCACGTGTGGTGAAGGTGGAAATTGCTCAACGCCTTTACTGGTGAAGGGAATGACTATAACATAAAATAAAGCCCAGATTATTATTTTTTCAATGGGTACATTTTAAAATGTCCAAAATTATAGCATGCTATGTTGAATACAATAAAACCTACCAACAATTTTTGTTAATTTCTTCTCATATGTTCTGGTGGGCATTTCAACTATTCCAACTGGAGTATAATATATATGGCTGGAATGCATGTCTAGAAAAAAAATGTATGTTTATAAACTCTTTTTTTAACTGTAGAAAATGAATACCTTTAATTCTTTTAGGGCTCGTATCCTGTGTAGGCACCTCTACTTTGACGGGAAACAAAAAATTGTGAGTTATATCCCCCTTCATTGAATAATCTAAAATATATACATATTTTATAACATTTAATAAATTTATATGAACAAAAATTACTCACCAGGCACCACGTCTTTTTCAAATTTAGAGATACATGATTTATTCCCACTGCGTTCCAACCATATTAATTTTATATCTTCCTGGGTTGAATGAACAAAACTGTATAAAGAAATAGTTACCTTAGTAGTACAATTTTTATTTCAGCAAACCTAAAACAACCATGATCTCTAAAGTTGTCGATTAAATGAGTAAAAATTCTGTATTTTGTAAAAATAAAGCTAATTGTTGTTACTTAAGAATGAAAAAATGCTCAAATTTTTTTAATGAAACTTACCGAGTACACCACTTATTACACTCCTTCACAATACACTTTGACATTGCCTTTTTAATTAATAACAATAAAATAATAACAAAACAACAAATAAATATTACAATATAGCAATTAAAAAACACACCAAAATACCGAAACCAAATAATAACCTCAACACTTGAACTAACAAACGGTCATAACAGGATAAACGAAAATGATTGGAAGAGCAATATGACATCGCGCATACGCAGTTATAAAAAACAATAAAAATTGATTACTAAGGACGTTATAGTTTTCGTTAAATTTCTGGAATTTTTTCAAATCAACCGATTTTAGTTACTCGACAGGCTCTATAGATGGCACGGGTCAAAGAAGTATATCCTTTTTCAACAGAAATTATTAGACTATCCAAATAAAATAAGTGAGTTGTGAATTAATGAGTGACAAAAAAATTGTAGCTGATCTTATCTAATTCATACGGCGCATGTGGCGACAACGACGCGTTAACTCAAATCCTTCCGCATATTCTGGTTTGCTCTTACTTAAATTAGCTCATACCCAATTTTCAAGTCATTATTTCCAAAAATACGTGTTCTATTAACAAAAATCTTTTTCATTTTGTTCAATTTAATATCCTGTATCACACTAAGGATGATACTTAGAAGCGTTGTTGTTGATGAAAATATTATTATTTTTGCCTTCTGAACCTGTAGTTACAATTTGGCCCATTACTTATGAATCACTCTGTATATAATATATTTTTTGACGTTTTCGGCGCAATATATGAGAAACATGCAAAACTAGCGGCACGATTTCGTATTTCAAGGCAATTAATGATAGTGAATATTGATAGTGTTATTAAAACTTTCAGATCAAATTTGCACTTTTGTTTTCACAATTATATGCAATTGGACCTGCTCTCTACACAGATTAGTGATACACCCTGCATATCAGTTAATAAGCTATAATGTACCTATATTGCATTTACTTGGTACAGTTTCTAATACATTGAACGCAATTTTTAAGGAATGATGTTCATCTTTGTGTGACTAATCAACATAAAAACTACTTTCATCACGTTTTCAGTCATAGAGTAATGTGCGTAATATGTTATTTGATACTGGGTTAAATATTCAAATATGATATAATTTGAATATCTAAAAATACAAATGTATAGTTGAAATAATCAATATTTTGTGAACCATAAATTAGATTTTTAATAATTTATACATAGAAATATGAGAAGGAAAAAAAGCCCACCTAATGAAGATATCAAATACAAAATAAATTGAAATTTGATCAATTCATCATATGGAGAGAATTGGAAAGAGTGGTGAATTATGTGAATTTGGAACAAATAATAATCTGGGAATACAAATTAAATAGCTCCTTACAACTCTTATCCTGGATATTCGATTAATGTGTTTGTACATCATAGTATATAATTATGTTTTCACTGATTTAATACTTTAAAAAAAACTTTATTTTTCACAAAATATACAAGTGATTAATTATTCTTTACAAAACTATAATTATTTATAACTAAATTATAAATTAATCTTAATGTGGTACAGCAAAGAATGCATGAAAATGATTAGATGTATAATGTTTTATACTGTTGGTTATCTTCTTCAGGTTCAATGTTTAGTCGATAATGGTCCTACGGCTAGTGTTGGTTTTATCTTATCTTCGGGGTCAATGCTCTTATGGTTACATTTCTCCCCCTTCCTTGGGACTAAATTAGAAAGTAATTCTTTGCATTTGTTAAATGATTCTAGGTAAGTAGGGTTAGTGTGGTCTATTATTGCATTTTTCCTTGTACACCTTGTAAGGGGGGAAGTGATTTTGGCAAAGTTGGGAATGAAACGCCTGTAGTATCCAACGAGTCCTAGGAAGGATTTTATGTCCTTCAGTGTTTTTGGAAGTGGATATTCTCTTATAGCTTTGAGTTTAGCAGGCTTTGGTAAAAGACCTTCGGGAGTTAACATGTCCTAAAAAAGCTACTTCTTTCGTTAAGAGTTCGGATTTATCAAGTTGGATTTTTAGGTTGGCATCTCGGAATTTTTGAAAAATGGTGGAAATGTTAATAAGATGTTCTTGGAGGGATTTCGAAAAGATTATTACGTCGTCCATGTAAACAAAACAGAATTTATGTAAAAAGGGGCGTAGAATGTTGTCCATCAGTTTTTGAAAAGTTGCTAGACTGCAATTTCAACCAAAAGGCATTCGAGCAAATTCGAAGAGACCATGAGGAACTGTAAACGCGGTTTTTTCTATTGAGTCGGGGTGGACTTCTATTTGGTGGAATCCTTGGCTAAGTCTAAAGTCGTAAAGTATGTCGCTTTACCAAAGTTGTCTAGAATTTCGTCAATTTTTGGTAAGGGGTACTTGTCTTCTATCGTGTTTTCATTAAGTTTACGATAATCTATTACCATGCGAAATTTCTTTTCACCGGAAGCGTCGGCTTTCTTTGGCTCACTCCATACAGGGCCTGAATATGGAGAAATTGAGGGGTGGATAATTTTATTGTCTAGTAATTTGTTTATTTGTCTAGTTATTTCTACTTGCATTGCTTTTGGGTGTCTAAAACTTCGTGCGTAAATAGGGTTTTCGTCTTTTGTTCTTATGTGATGTTTTATTTGTGAAGGGAATGTTAATTTGTTTTTCTCGTCATAAAATATGTCTTTAAATTTGTGGCACAGTTTTAAGATTTTTTGTTGTTTTTCAGGGTTTAAATTTTGTGTTCGAATAATGTTAGGGTCAAAGTTGGAAGGTATTTGGTCTGTTACTTCGTAATATCCTAAGTTTTCAAGGTGTATTGGTCCTATCTGAGCTGGGTTATCAAGTGTAATGTCGTCTATGTAGCCGTTAGTTACATTATGAATAGATTCTGGGAAAATTACGTTATTTTTATCTCAGGTAGTATTATTACGCTGTTATTTATGTTTACAGGTATTTTAAAGGATATTGTTTGGAATGGTATTTCTGTATTGTATCGTAGTAATGTTAATGTTTTGTTAGTATAGTTCAAAATTGCTTGGAATGAATCTAATTCGAAATTTCCTAATAGAATGTCAAAGTCTTTACTCCAGTCAGCTATACGTGCGTCAATAAAGTCAGGTATTTTTAATTTTGCAAAAAGGGGGGTTCTGATATTGTCAAAGTATTTAGTTGTTTTTTTCATAGATGTAAGTGGAATTATCAATTGGGGTGCTGCCTTAAAGTCACGTATAGAACCACTCGAGATCTTACAAAAAATCATTTTAAAGTTAATAATTGGAAAACCGTTAAAATATTCAACTGATGATTCATTTACAGAAACCAAAGCTTTAGACATAACGCAACTATATTATTATAACATTTGTATCAAATATCATAAATCGAATAACTATTTTCTAGTTATTCATGATTATGATACACGACAAAATTTCAGGCACTATGCAAATGATGTTTACGCAGAGGTCATACCTATTCCTAGCTCCAACAATGTACAACTCAATTCCGATCATGATTAATAGTTATTTATGGTACGAGTGTATTATAAGGGAAATAAGCCACGAGAAAAAACGGGTAAATCGCGTGCACTTTGTGCGAGTGGCTGTGTTTTTAAAAGCGACTTATTACACGAATTCCATACATACTTTTATCTAACACCTCCAGGATTTCGTTAAAATGCATTGTTTTTCTGAGGACAGTTGAGATTTTTATTTGACAAATTATACGGTTCAACTATGAGAAAAAATTAGTTCAATTTATCGAAAGGGTTTGACGCGATCACCATGGCACATAAAGTTGTTGTTTACATTGAAACAAAAAGTGTGTTTGGCTCGAAAAAAGTTTTAACACGCGAAAACGACGCCGAAGGATATTTCTGAAAAAGAAATCGGTGTATTCAAGTCCTGAGGAAGAGAAAGGAGTTAGTGGTATAAACGAATAAATATTTGTTGGCGTATTTTGTTTGAAATTGGAAACAAAAATGAAGGTTCGTCAATGTGCACAAAATACTCCAATTTCATAAAAATGTCGACATATCGAAATATGGCAGGCTTATATATTTTTTGAAAAGTGAGTCAAGAGCACATCAACTAAAGAAAGACTTTGGAAAATTAACATATTGAGCAGTTTCTAAGAAGTGCTCCGGACAGTGACAGTGTAACATCAAGAAAGGACATCCTGTACGTATATTGTCCTAAAGTAGAAAATCAACCATTTGGTAATAATGCATAATGCAAATAATTAATAAAAAATATTGTTTAACAACTTGGCCTCAATAGAACGAAAACTAATAATTGTTTAATAAAATATATCTGAAAACGCAATAACAAATATAGTTTATTTAAAGAGGGTTTTTTAAACATCATTAACATTATTATTTAATTTATTGTTGAATAACCTTCAAAACACATTCGCTATTGTCGATATTTTATTTTTGTAATAAAACAAATTACTTTGTCTCCTGAAAATATGACAAATAAAGAAGTGAAGTAAGACGTGACCATTAGATCAACTTTCTCGTCCATATCCTGTATCCAAGCATGGCGATCCTGCTACTAAAAACCAATCAACTTTAAAATTTAGTAATTAGGAAAGCAATGGGGCTAAAAAGAGTACAAAAAATGGAGTGTTAAATTCAAGCTTTATAGTCCAAGAAAGCGCAATCAAATCAACGGTGATGTTAGAATTATACTATACTATTCAAGGACATGAGGGCTTAGAAAATCAGTGTAGTGTAACGTAATTACATTGTTTAATGATTGAACACATATTATAGCTTTCAAAAATCAAACTGTAATTTAAAATAATTAGAAATAATATTTTAAAAGCATTAAAATATAAAGTAAAAGTACCGCCTTCCTGTTTGCAACTGATTAATGTTAATAGTGTAGAGGCTGATACTTAGAGTGACGACAGTAGCGCGACTGATACGAGTGACACGATAGACAATTTTAACAATATGCCGGTAACACCATTGGAATTTTTCAACTTTGCAAGTAAAATATTACCTGCAGAATACGATAGATCTCCCGATAAGCTCCAAACAATGGTAGTCGCACTGGAATTCCTCAAATATAACGCAGCTGAGCATGCGGCTAACGCCGGAGCATTTATAAAGATCAGGCTAACAAGGAAAGCTAGATCGTTGCTTCACAATGAAGCCACGCTTCAAGACATAATTGACGCCTTAAAAAGGAGAATTAAAGGAGATCAAGCTAGTGTTTTGATAGCGAAAATTAATAGTCTTAAACAACATCATAGCGACACAGCTAATTTTACAACGGCAGCCGAAGAATTAGCCGTTAAACTTAGAAATTCATACATATCAGAAGGCATGCACTCAACTTTGGCTGACAAATACACGATGGAGGTAACAGTTAGAGCGTGAAGCAATAATGCAGCTACAGAAAAAACTATGCTGGTGATGGCAGTCGGTACTTTCACAACAGTACAAGAAGTCTTAACTAAATTCATTACAGTTGGCATTCCAAAAACCGAGACAAATATTTTACATTACAGTGGGAACAGACTTTGTTCAAGATTGTAAAATCTTGAATTATATTGTGTACGATGCTTTAAAAATATGTAAGATATTTGTATGTTACTTATTTTCGTCCTTGTATATATTTAAAGCGTAAATTCATTTTAGTTGCTAGCGTTGTAAAAATGTGTTAAAGAATTGATAAGATATTTTGTATTGTTGTCAATTCAAAGGGTATTTACACATTATTCGCAAATTTTGTTAAATACCTTTAAAATATCACGTTTTGCAATAATAATTGTAAATAGTTTTGTTTGAGCATTGAAATAGCACATTTTTGAAAGTCGACATATTGTCGCATTGTGTTTGAAATTCATAGTTAAGAAGTTAGGAAAATGTCACGTTTCACACTATTATCTATTGTATTGTAAAAACCCTAAATTTATTGTCACTTGTGCGTGAATTTTTATGGTCATCGATCGGAAGATTTGTAAGAAATGTTTGAATAACCTTTCTGAGTAAAAAGGTTACAATTGCTATTGGAGTATTCAATAGGAATTGAAATATCTATTGAAGGCATCCATTGTTGATTCTTGTCGAGGAACCCGACGAGTTAAATGATACTGGCCAATAGGAAATATTTATTTTCGTTTGGTCAACCCAATCCACGTATAAACACGCCTCTTGCAGATTTCTATTTAACACGTCTCACAACGTGAAGAAATCAGTTTTTTTACACTCATCAGTTCTACTACTCATCGTCACGAGTTTTTACACTCATCGAATCGAGCTCAACGCTCAATAACAAAGTTTTTACACTCATCGAATCGAGCTCGACGCTCAATAACAAAGTTTTACACTCATCGAAGCGAGTTCAATACTCAATAATAAAGTTCTACTACTCATCGACGCGAGTTTTCACACTCATCGAATCGAGCTGAACGCTCAATAACAAAGTTTTTTACACTCATCAGTTCTACTACTCATCGACGCGAGTTTTACACTCATCGAATCGAGCTCAACTCTTAATAATAACAAAGTTTTTACACTCATCGAAGCGAGTTCAACTCTCGATAATGAAGTTAGTTCTTATACTCATCGAAGCGAGCTTACAACTCAAAAACGAAATCAGTTCAACACGCAATCGAGTTCATCGAGTCGTCGTTACATATCGAAGTAACTTCACTCAAAGTCAAACAGTCAGAGATACTAAGTCTAACATATCGTTACTTAGTTTCAATACGAGACAAGTGAATATTCATCAAATCGAAACATAAAGTGTCTTCCGATCTGAAACCACCAAAGTTCAACGTTCATAACTTTGTACCATTCTTGTAAATTTGTACATAATAAATTATTAATTTCTACATTAATTTTGTCAAATTAAGATTATTTATCTAGTTGAATGTCTACGCCAGTCGACGAAGTTCAGCTAGAAATATAATCAAAAACAGATTTTTCATTAATAAAAATACAAGAGGTAGATATAATTTTTACAGAAGAGGTAATAATTTTAATAGGCACTCAAACAAAAATCAATCATATAATAACTATCAGTATAGGGGTAACTGTCAATATAACAATAATAATAGAGGTAGAAATAATTTCAATAATAATAATAGCCGCAACAATCAGAGTGATACTAATAGGTGTTCACAGAGTAATGGGACCTCAATACACATACGACTGTGTAATGCTATAGAGGAGTCGGGAAATGTACCCGACCCCCAGCCACAGTTGGGGGTGTAACCAAGCTATAAATTTTTTTTTCAATCTCGATTATGTCTCTCTAATTTTATAACTCTGAAATAAAGGGATGCGGGATCCAATGTATCAATTTTACAAACACCCAGATAACTTTCTCTTAACAACAAGCAATAATTCTAACACTATAAAAATTAAAGGAGTAACCGACGGTTGTATTCAATCGTTAGGGACAGTCTAAACATCACTTCATAAACGAACATTCGTTACAATATAAATTTCATGTAGTTCCACATAATTTTCCAATTCCTGCTGATGCTATCTTAGGCAGAGATTTAATTTCCAATTTTAAATACAACTTTATTCTCAATGGGTAATGTCAATAAATCATGGTTTAAAAAAATTCAAAATCCTATTTATAATAATCCGGAGGATAACGTTGTTTTTATACCTTCTAGGTGTGAAATGATATTTATATGCAGTCATTTAAAAAACTTAAGACAAGATTCAGTAGTAGAACAACAAGAATTAACGTAAAGAATAGTTTCTAAAGAAAACCGTTATGTCAGAATACTAAACACAACAAGTGAATGCGTAGAACTTTCAGTTACCAAAATCAAGACAATAGGGACTACGTAAAAAATATTTACTAAATTTGTGCGCCGAGATTTCAGATGTTTTCGATTTGAAAAATATTATATCAACTTGCAATAATTTGTGTTAAAAACTGCAGAACTCCACATGCACAAAACGCAGAAATTCATGGGCAAGTGCAGAAACTAATAAAAAATGGCATAGTCGAGCCCTCATCATTCGAATACAACAGTCCAGGGCTAGCTGTTAGTACCGAAAAAATATCAAACAGGAGATAAGGTATGGAGATTGTGTATCGATTTCAGGCAGATTAATAAGAAAATCGTACCAGATAAATTCCCTTTAGCAAGAATTGATTCTATACTAGAACAATTCGGCAGAGCCAATTGGTTCTGTGTAATCGATCTAATTTCAGGATTTCATCAGATGAAGAGTCTAGAGATCTCATATCTTTCAGTGTTGAAGCTGGATCCCATAGATTCACTACATTACCTTTTGGATTAAATGTTCGTCCCAATAGCTTCCAGAGAATGACTATAGTATTCGCTGGACTGATACCAGAAAAAGCATTTCTTTATATGGTTCATTTAATTGTCATACATTGCTCAGAAAAACATCACTTAAGTAATAGGAAATAGTATTGTTACGAAACAGCACACACGTATAAACCCTAAAACCGACTCTGTCTAAGCCAGGTATAAAAGTTAAAATTATGGCGGATACGCACTGTTTACGACTCTACGACTATCTTATGTAAACATTGTTTTTGTGACCAGAGTTATCTAGAAGAGGCCAGAATCCATTGTTTTTATGTAAGCCGCAATCCGGAATTTACTAGTAAAAATGGCTTTAATATATAAGGGGACTGATCAGGAAGAGTATTGGAAAATACCTGTCCAAAGTAGTATCCAGCCATCAGAGAGATTGGGACCAGTATCTTTCCCTATTCGCATTGGCTTATCGATCTGCCGTCAATGAGTCCACGGGTGAAACACCGGCGAAAATCCTGTTTGGACGTGAAATGAGGCTTCCTTGTGACCTGGAATTTGGCTGTCGGCCTGGAGAAGATATAGCAGGCGAAGACTACGTGATCCAATTGAGAAGAAGGCTGGACGATATTCATGAATTAGTTCGAACAAATCTTCAAGTTGCCAGCGACAGAATTAAAAGTCGGTACGACACGCAGGCCACAGAAAGCGGTTTTAAAGGGGACAAAGTATGGTTACACAACTCGGCGAGGAGAAAAGGATTTTCTCCAAAATTACAAAAATCCTGGGAAGGTCCATACTTAATCAAGAAAAGGATCAATGATGTTATATATCGCATAAGCAAGATCCCCAACGGAAAACCAAAAGTAGTTCACCAAAACCGACTAGCGCCATTCGAAGGAGACCATGACCTGGAGGAAGGAGTAAACCTTATTCGAGATGTGTCTGACCCTACCTTCGAGGAATTTATGGGCACGTATGGAGGTACCGGGAAAGCTAGATATGGAGTCACTTCGGAACAACAATAAGATTTGTTCACTCTCCCGGAATATTATTCACTGGCATACAACATCCCCGCCCGTATCAAGAACGCACGAGGGTTGGCAACCGTCTTTCGAAAGAAGTTCGGGCAATTAGAAAAACTTGAAGACCAGATTTAAGCCCCTGGCAAGACACTGAAACTGAAACATAATTCGCGGTACGTCTTCTACGTGGTAACTAAAAATGAATTCCAAGATCGATCTACCTACCGCGATGTGTGGGAAGCACTTCGAAACCTCCGAGACCATGTGTTGGAATCCAACGTGAAGAAACTGGCTATGCCTAAGATAGCGAGTAACCAGTTGGATTGGCGAATCATCAGGAACATGGTAGAGATTATCTTTCAAGATACCGGTGTCCAGATATTAATTTGCAGCTACAACCCCCGTTATCAGTATCCGATGAAGACGGTGCCCTGCTATTTCCATAAGATCAGAAAATGTAGAAATGGGGCCAGTTGCCGATTCAAACATCCAGTCTCGGCTACACAAAAGTTCCAGGAGGAACTTCCATTTAAGGAGGGGGTAATGTTACGAAACAGCACACTGGTATATTCCCTAAAACCGACTCTGTCTAAGCCAGGTATAAAAGTTAAAATTATGGCGGATACGCACTGTTTACGACTCTACGACTATCTTATGTAAACATTGTTTTTGTGACCAGAGTTATCTAGAAAAGGCCAGAATCCATTGTTTTTATGTAAGCTGCAGTCCGGAATTTACTAGTAAAAATGGCTTTAATATATAAGGGGACTGATCAGGAAGAGTAAGTTAGTTGATAATTTAACATCGTGATATAAACAAATAAATAAGTGAATTAGTGAACTGATTATATAAATTAGTTTAAGTGAATTTACTGTATATATAAATTAAGTATTAGTGATTAGTTTAGTGTTTAAATAAATTAGTAAGTAGCCATACCGAGTGTTTGAAATTTATCCCACCAGTTTATTGTTTAAATTAAATCACAAAAACATTACAGTATATTAAAGTATAAGTGGATAAAGAGGTCTTTCAAACACGCGCTATTTTTCGAGCACGACGGCGCAGCCGGAGTGCTCGAAATAGAGCAAGTATTTGAAAGACCAGTTATCCACGAATACTTTGGAATGATAAAATATCATTATCATATTATTACTACAAAAAAATGGAAGTCCGTCCTCGATGCGCAGCAAAGTTTCATGAAAGTCAAATAGTATTTATTTTTATTTGACGCTACGAGGTACTGCTGTCAGATCAATAATCAAAAAGTTTCTTTATTTATATTTAAAAGGATACAATGTATATATGAATATATAAATAAATTTTGCAGAAAAAACCAAATAAGACATTGGTTCCCAATGAAAATGTACAATTTAAAAACTAATAAAAGAAGCTGTCATTGATACTTACGTTTCTCAAGTTGTTGTTGTTACCATAGGGACTTTAAAAAACGCGCGTGTTTGAAAGTTCGATTTAAACACGCTGAGGCGTGCTTTAAAGAGGTAATATGAGGCATCACTAAAAAAAAATATCTTTAAAACCTGTAGGAAATATAACTTAAAATTGAACCCAGAAAAATGTAAATTTTTTAGAAACGAAGTCACTTATCTTGGTCATACTTTGTCGGACACGGGTGTAATACCAGACAAACCTAGATATAGTGTAGTTTAAAAGTTCGCAATCCCGAAGACGCTAGACGAAGTTAAGCGATTTGTGGCGTTTGGTAATTATGATAGACGATTTATCCAACACTTTGCAGAAACTTTCATATCACTAAATCAAATTAAATAGAAAAAAAGGAAAATTTCTTTGGTCAGATGATTGTAAAGATATATTTGACACCTTAAAAAACGCACTCATTAATCCACCAATTTTGCAGTATCCAGACTTTAATAAACAATTTATTTTAACGACAAATGCTTCTAACACTGCGTGTTCTGCGATATTTAGTCAGCATTGTAATGGAATAGATTGATCCTTAGCATTTGCATTACGAAATGAAGCCGACATCACTTACAGGTTGGTAAATTAATTTTGGCAGTAGGAAGTTTGGCAACTTCCGATGCGCCGTAGCAAAGGCGTGTGCGGATTGCAAGAGCTCACATCGCTGATAGAATTCGTGAGCTTCGTTTCGACAGTACAGTTCAGAGAAAAGTGTGATTACCGGGATTGTGCAATACTAACTTGTTATGGCGACTGCAGGAAGTAAAGTTGTTCATAAAAAGTTGAGTGAGCAGTGTCGTGAAATAATTATAAACGTTTTAAATTTCATGACCGAAGAGGCAAACAATGGCAAGTCGACAATTCACTAAATTCACTAAATTCACTAAATTCACTAAATTCACTAAATTCACTAAATTCACTAAATTCACTAAATTCACTAAATTCACTAAATTCACTAAATTCACTAAATTCACTAAATTCACTAAATTCACTAAATTCACTAAATTCACTAAATTCACTAAATTCACTAAATTCACTAAATTCACTAAATTCACTAAATTCACTAAATTCACTAAATTCACTAAATTCACTAAATTCACTAAATTCACTAAATTCACTAAATTCACTAAATTCACTAAATTCACTAAATTCACTAAATTCACTAAATTCACTAAATTCACTAAATTCACTAAATTCACTAAATTCACTAAATTCACTAAATTCACTAAATTCACTAAATTCACTAAATTCACTAAATTCACTAAATTCACTAAATTCACTAAATTCACTAAATTCACTAAATTCACTAAATTCACTAAATTCACTAAATTCACTAAATTCACTAAATTCACTAAATTCACTAAATTCACTAAATTCACTAAATTCACTAAATTCACTAAATTCACTAAATTCACTAAATTCACTAAATTCACTAAATTCACTAAATTCACTAAATTCACTAAATTCACTAAATTCACTAAATTCACTAAATTCACTAAATTCACTAAATTCACTAAATTCACTAAATTCACTAAATTCACTAAATTCACTAAATTCACTAAATTCACTAAATTCACTAAATTCACTAAATTCACTAAATTCACTAAATTCACTAAATTCACTAAATTCACTAAATTCACTAAATTCACTAAATTCACTAAATTCACTAAATTCACTAAATTCACTAAATTCACTAAATTCACTAAATTCACTAAATTCACTAAATTCACTAAATTCACTAAATTCACTAAATTCACCAAATTCACCAAATTCACCAAATTCACCAAATTCACCAAATTCACTAAATTCACTAAATTCACTAAATTCACTAAATTCACTAAATTCACTAAATTCACTAAATTCACTAAATTCACTAAATTCACTAAATTCACTAAATTCACTAAATTCACTAAATTCACTAAATTCACTAAATTCACTAAATTCACTAAATTCACTAAATTCACTAAATTCACTAAATTCACTAAATTCACTAAATTCACTAAATTCACTAAATTCTCTAAATTCTCTAAATTCACTAAATTCACTAAATTCACTAAATTCACTAAATTCACTAAATTCACTAAATTCACTAAATTCACTAAATTCACTAAATTCACTAAATTCACTAAATTCACTAAATTCACTAAATTCACTAAATTCTCTAAATTCACTAAATTCACTAAATTCACTAAATTCACTAAATTCACTAAATTCACTAAATTCACTAAATTCACTAAATTCACTAAACTCACTAAATTCACTAAATTCACTAAATTCATTAAATTCATTAAATTCACTAAATTCACTAAATTCACTAAACTCACTGAACCTAAGTTTCAATTAATCATTTCAAAGACACGTTACTTTCACCTTATTTTGCCGAATCTCTCAGTCGAGTATAAAAAATACGAGCATTGTTCTGTTTGTTTTTAATTAGGTTGCTGCAGTTATAAGATATATTCTGGTTATAGTTTCCTAGAAGTATAATAGATTATTTGTTCGATGTTTCGGTTCTTCTCTACTTTTTCATTCCCCTCCACTCCGTTGTCCCGGAACATGTGGAGGGTTACCGTATTATTTCCGCTAGGAAAGTACTCTAGGAACTGCCCAAGCTTTCAAAGTATTGGGTTACAGGCACATCACGGGCGTAGCCAGGGGGGGTTTGGGGGGTTTGTTATGGCCCTAGTGATTCTTCAGAAAGTCATGAGCTATATATTGTCGCTATAAAAACAACTGCTAGCAATTAACACCGACCTCATAACAGCATTAAGCCATGTGGATAATATTGTTAATGCTTTGCAACTTTTGAGAAATAAAGTTGACGAAGAGTACCTTCATCTCTATGAAGAAGCGAAGGTTTTGCTCGAAGAAAATAGTGGTATACTGCAAATGCCACGGATCGTCAGAAGGCAGTTGAATCGCTCTAATATTCCTGCGTCGGATATATGCACGTATTACAAATTAAATTTATTCATACTATTTCTGGAACATACAATTCAACAATTGATTGAGAGGTTTACGAAACACTGTAAAGTAGTATCGGCACTATCTGGTGTGTTACCTTCAAATTTTGCGGCCAGTTCTGTAATTGAAGATGCAATTTGTATGTACTCTGCAGTGCTGCCCGAAAAAAGTACATCTATCGTGAAAGCAGAACTTGAGATGCGGAAAGCGGCTATAACTCCTCCCCTATTCCAAAATCTGCTTTGGAATGTTTAAATAAGTGCGTAACTATACCCAAATATTTGCACATTGCTACAAATATTGGCTACCATACCTTTCGACTGCTACCACAGAAAGAACTTTTTCACGCCTGAGAAGACTTAAAAACTACTTGCGGAACACAACGAGTGAAAACAGACTGAATGGCTTAGCTCTCAGGAATATTCACTATGGTATAGAAATTGATGCGAATGAAGTAGTTGATATATTTAAAAAGAAAACCAGAAGATTAGTTCTATAATGTAATCAAATGAATCTGCTAAATTTTCTGTGAAAATTGCAAGACGTAAGAGAACATTCCATGTGAGTGCTAATGAGAGGCGTTTTCGTGTTGCGTCAGCATTCGGAACTACTACGAGACACGCGATCTCTTCAGCAGTCAATCACGGTGCAGCGAACAAGGGCCCCCCAGCAGTTGGAGTTGATTATTCTCAATCACTCTCAGGCCGACTCTCAACGCCATTTCACTAACTATTTCTGTCTTACCTTTTCTAAGTACGCTTCAATATTTCAAATAATTACGCCATTTAAATTACAGCGTGTCTAAAATATATTTGCTACTCAGTTTCTGAAACCAAGTTTAAGGTAGTATGGCCACTCTTAAACCACCAAGAATCTTGCATTCTCTTTTTTATGTTTGATATTGTCTATAATCTACGTCTATTCGAATTTTACTGTGACTAAAGTGTTTTTTTTTGAAAATATTTTTTTGGAAAATTTGCATAATGTGCGGTACCAAAAGTACTGCAAACGGCCAGCACGATTGTGAGGTTGTACTTTACAAAATATGCCCAATACACCTACTCAAAATTTGTCATAAACTCTCTAGCTATTGAAGTACGTTTATGTATGGTGAGATCTAATCAAATAAATTATTTTAATGAGGAACATGTTGCAAACATTTGTAAGCGATTTAATACCTCGGAAATTAAGAGAAATATACTACAAATCATGTAACAATTTCTTTACGATTAGTTGCTTTGTTGTGAACTAGTTGACGGGTTTCTATAGTTTGTTTTCAAAAGGGGCATTGGAGTGGCACATTATTATTCATAAGATAAAATATATAACTGTTATCAATATCATGATTTGTGATGAGGACTTCAAAAACAATATAATGTGCACGTGAGAAAGATATTCTACTTATGTTTTTTATCCATGTTTAATTGTTTTTTTTAATTGAGCGTCGGCCTATTTTTGCGAACCAGGTTTTTGACATTTCATTTTCCGAATGAGCATGTGTGATAGACTCCATTGTTTTATATGTGTTTTACGTCAATGTCATATTCTTTGTTGTTAAGCAAAAATACGTTTTTTATTTGCTTATTTACTTTGATTTGAACGATATTGTTTAGTAAAAGTGACTAGTGGCACTGTTAGTGAGAAATTATTGTATTTGTTATGGGACGAATAAGTTGTGTAGTTCGTGGATGTCACTCAAGAACAGGAGAAAAGATAACTGTGTTTGGTTTTCCCAAAGACTCTGTGAGGTAAAAGAAATTGTTTCTATATGCAATGTATTATGGGAATGTGTTCATTGTTTCTATATGCAATGTATTATGGGTATATATTCATTTTTCTATATATTACATGTACCTATGTTTTGTAAGCTGTGTTTTTGGTTGTTAACATTGATCTGTCCCTCCGCCTTTAATAACATATATAATAATAATATGTTCTACAATAATCTTTCTGCTGACGAGCCCTATATTCAATATAAATTAATATTTGATTTCTTTTATAGACATGTGAGAATATAAAAATATACCTACCTTCATTTACTTTTTAGGTTACAGTTATGGTTGGAAACTTGTAACCGTAGAGATTTGTTTTGAAAGACTACAAATCCTTTACAAAAGAATTTATAGGTTGTGTGAACTTCACTTTGAGGAAAAATTTGTTTCCAATATTCCATGCGTTTGTTTCAGCTAGCTGTCCCTGTCATATTTCCATATTTAAAATACAAGGGTCATATTTTATTGAATGATCCACCAACAAAAATAATTATTCAGTCTGGTAAATATTAAATTTAAGTAGACATTTCAATCACCTGTTATTGATATTTATTTCTTGTCACCTGACCGCAGGATTAATTAATACCTACTTTCTGACAGGATTCATTCATACTTTCTGACAGGATTAATTAATACCTTCTTTGAATTTGTGTAAGGGATTAATTACTACTATTACTTTTATAATTGCAGATACCACACCATTACAGCAACCAGGACATTCATCTCAGGTCGCTGTAATACATACTAGTGACCGTAATGCTTCTCCACTGCTTGGTAAATATAATCTTTATTTAGAATCACCTCTGTAAGTAAATATGCATCAAAATATATGACTTTCTTATAATTAGATGAGTTAGTAAAATTTCTACAAATAATTACTACAATTACTTTTATAATTACAGATACCACACCATTACAACAACTGGGACATTCACCTCATGCTGCTGTGATACATACTAGTGACCGTGATGCTTCTCCACTGCTTGGTAAATACAATCATTATTTAGATTCACCTCTGTAAGTAAATTTGCATCAAAATAACTAGATAAGTTAAGCGAATCTAGTGAATTTAGTGAATTTAGTGAATTTAGTGAATTTAGTGAATTTAGTGAATTTAGTGAATTTAGGGGATTTAGTGAATTTAGCAAATTTAGTGAATTTAGCGAATTTAGCGAGTTTAGCGAGTTTAGTGAATTTAGCGAATTTAGTGAACTTAGTGAATTTAGTGTATTTAGTGAATTTAGTGAATTTAGTGTATTTAGTGAATTTAGTGAATTTAGTGAATTTAGTGAATTTAGTGAATTTAGTGAATTTAGTGAATTTAGTGAATTTAGTGAATTTAGTGAATTTAGTGAATTCAGTGAATTTAGTGAATTTAGTGAATTTAGCGAGTTTAGTGAGTTTAGTGAATTCAGTGAATTCAGTGAATTTAGTGAATTTAGTGAATTTAGTGAATTCAGTGAATTTAGTGAATTTAGTGAATTTAGTGAATTTAGTGAATTTAGTGAATTTAGTGAATTTAGTGAATTTAGTGAATTTAGTGAATTTAGTGAATTTAGTGAATTTAGTGAATTTAGTGAATTTAGTGAATTTAGTGAATTTAGTGAATTTAGTGAATTTAGTGAATTTAGTGAATTTAGTGAATTTAGTGAATTTAGCGAATTTAGTGAATTTAGTGAATTTAGTGAATTTAGTGAATTTAGTGAATTTAGTGAATTTAGTGAATTTAGTGAATTTAGTGAATTTAGTGAATTTAGTGAATTTAATGAATTTAGTGAATTTAGTGAATTTAGTGAATTTAGTGAATTTAGTGAATTTAGTGAATTTAGTGAATTTAGTGAATTTAGTGAATTTAGTGAATTTAGTGAATTTAGTGAATTTAGTGAATTTAGTGAATTTAGTGAATTTAGTGAATTTAGTGAATTTAGTGAATTTAGTGAATTTAGTGAATTTAGTGAATTTAGTGAATTTAGTGAATTTAGTGAATTTAGTGAATTTAGTGAATTTAGTGAATTTAGTGAATTTAGTGAATTTAGTGAATTTAGTGAATTTAGTGAATTTAGTGAATTTAGTGAATTTAGTGAATTTAGTGAATTTAGTGAATTTAGTGAATTTAGTGAATTTAGTGAATTTAGTGAATTTAGTGAATTTAGTGAATTTAGTGAATTTAGTGAATTTAGTGAATTTAGTGAATTTAGTGAATTTAGTGAATTTAGTGAATTTAGTGAATTTAGTGAATTTAGTGAATTTAGTGATTGTAGGGAATTTAGTGAATGTAGGGAATGTAGGGAATTTAGTGAATTTACTAAAACATGGATAAAAAAACATCAGTAGAATATCTTTCTCACGTGGACATTATATTGTTTTTGAAGTCCTCATTACAAATCATGATATTGGTAACAGTTATATATTTTATCTTATAAATAATGTTTTTCTTGTGACAGAAACTGGTACTGTAGTCCTTGAATATAGTAAGTGAAGTGCCCCTTTTGAAAAAAAATATAGAAACCCGCCAACTAGTTCACAACAAAGCAACTAATCGTAAAGATATTGTTACATGATTTGTAGTATATTTCTCTTAATTTTCGAGGTATTAAATCGCTTAACACTTTTTTTGCGACATGTTCCTCATTAAAATAATTTATTTGATTAGATCTCACCATACATAAACGTACTTCAATAGCTAGAGAGTTTATGACAAATTTTGAGTAGGTGTATTGGGCATATTTTGTAAAGTATAACCTCACAATAGTGCTGGCCGTTTGCAGTACTTTTGGTACTGCACATTATGCAAATTTTCCAAAAAAATATTTTCAAAAAAAAACACTTTAGTCACAATAAAATTCGAATAGACGTAGATTATAGACAATATCAAACATAAAAAAGAGAATGCAAGATTCTTGGTGGTTTAAGAGTGGCCATACTACCTTAAACTTGGTTTCAGAAACTGAGTAGCAAATATATTTTAGACACGCTTTAATTTAAATGGCGTAATTATTTGAAATATTGAAGCGTACTTAGAAAAAGTAAGACAGAAATAGTTGGTGAAATGGCATTGAGAGTCGGCCTGAGAGTGATTGAGAATACTCAACTCCAACTGCTGGGGCCCTTGTTCGCACCGTGATTGACTGCTGAAGAGATCGCGTGACTCGTAGTAGTTCCGAATGCTGACGCAACCCAAGACGCCTCTTATTAGCACTCACATGCAATTTTCTCTTACGTCTTTTCACAGAAAATTCGTAATCTCCAACCCGAAAAATCCCTAGACACCAATTTTAAAGAGAATCGAACCATACATTACAGAACTCGTCTACCATCTTGAATTTTCAATTGTTAAAATATCTCCGGACACCAAGAACCCCTATTTCCCGATTCTGAATAGAATACGAACAACGTACAGAGACGAAACACCAATATTTTTGGATTGAAAATATTGATAAATTTCATTGGCTTTGGACATTTCTAATATCTATACTCTCCATGACAACATAATCTAACTTGAGGAAACCACCAAACCTGGGCATGCCCCAAGATGAGTCGCAAAACTGAAGGGGATAAAATCGACAGATATGCCATTAAATAGTGCACAGTACACAAGTAGCTGGAATATGAGTATATGGGCCTCATGGGCGTAGCCAGGTTTTAGTATCGTGGGGGGTTCAAGAAAATAAGACGACTAAAAGTGTATGAAATAAACCGTAATATAAAAATGAAAAAACCATGAAAGGTATAAAAACAGCAGGTTCATTTGATTACATTATAGAACTAATCTTCTGGTCTTCATTTTAAATATATCCACTACTTCATTCGCATCAATTTCTATACCATAGTGAATATTCATGAGAGCCAAGCCATTCAGTCTGTTTTGAATTATAGTGTTCCGCAAGTAGTTTTTAAGTCTTCTCAGGCGTGAAAAAGTTCTTTCTGGGGTAACAGTCGAAAGGTATGGTAGCCAATATTTGTAGCAATGTGCAAATATTTGGGTATAGTTACGCACTTATTTAAACATTCCAAAGCAGATTTTGGAATAGGGGAGGAGTTATAGCCGCTTTCCGCATTTCAAGTTCTGCTTTCACGATAGATGTACTTTTTTCGGGCAGCACTGCAGAGTACATACAAATTGTATCTTCAATTACAGAACTGGCCGCAAAATTTGAAGGTAACACACCAGATAGTGCCGATACTACTTTACAGTGTTTCGTAAACCTCTCAATCAATTGTTGAATTGTATGTTCCAGAAATAGTATGAAAAAATTTAATTTGTAATACGTGCATATATCCGACGCAGGAATATTAGAACGATTCAACTGCATTCTGACGATCCATGGCATTTGCAGTATACCACCATGTTCTTCGAGCAAATCCTTCGCTTCTTCATAGAGATGAAGGTACTCTTCGTCAACTTTATTTCTCAAAAGTTGCAAAGCATTAACAATATTATCCACATGGCTAAATGCTGTTATGAGGTCGGTGTTAGTTGTTTGCAGTTGTTTTTATAGCGACAATGTATAGCTCATGACTTTCTGAAGAATCACTAGGCCCATAACAAACCCCCCCAAACCCCCCCTGGCTACGCCCGTGATGTGCCTGTAACCCAATACTTTGAAAGCTTGGGCAGTTCTTAGAGTACTTTCCTAGCGGAAATAATACGGTAACCCTCCATATGTTCCGGGACAACGGAGTGGAGGGGAATGAAAAAGTAGAAAAGAACCGAAACATCGAACCATTAATCTATTATACTCCTAGGAAACTATAACCAGAATATTCTTATAACTGCAGCAACCTAAATAAAAACAAACAGAACAATGCTCGTATTTTTTATACTCGACTGAGAGATTCGGCGAGATAAGGTGAAAGTAACGTGTCTTTGTAATGATTAATTGAAACTTAGGTTTATTTTCGGACAAAATGAGTTCGAATTGATTTTTAGTGTCAGTAGTTTTAGATGATTTGAATGGCATAGGATACGTTTATTATTCAAAGCACTTCACCATTTGCCCCATCTACCCAAATAAAACTTTCGAAAGTTTCCTCTACCAATCACAAAATAAAGCCGTATTTCAACAGATTATTTTTCACAGTCAAATGTGATGCCAGCCTAAATGGAGATAAGGGGTAGCTGCAACAAAATACGTGTCATATGTATTGTATATATTCTCATATCAAACAGGAATTAGTGGTCCAAAAAAATCGATTGCATCGAAATTCATGTAGACTGCGGATAATACATTTAATGTCGTGATACATCGGAAGGCTACTTGTTTTCACAAATTCTAAATATAGTGATCCTAAATCGAGTTACAGCCTTGTTTTCGACTTTTTAAATTGTTCACGCCCCCAGGACTTTTTTGAGTTTTTAATTATAATTTTTTGTTATCATATAATTTACAGATTGTTGTACTATTGAATTGAGAAAATAGTTATTTAAAAGAAATTGAAATAGTTTTATTATGGATTGTTATGAAAATATGTGTCAAATAATAATGTTCACATCGTGAACATTATTATTTTCACGATGTGAATTTGTGAATTTTAATCGAGATAATGTTTATATATTTTTATAGTTTATTATATTGTGGAATTTATATTAAGAAGTTTTTATGTATTCATACTAAAAATAGATAATTATTATTGAGATATTGCTGAGGTTATTTTTGAATTGAACCTATTTTATTCACGCAATAAAGTAAAAGGACATCCCTACAACTCTTCAGAGTAATACATGCTGAATCATTGTCAAACGAAATAAACTTCAATTACAGGTCCATTTTTCCGATATTTTTCTTGGCTCATAACTAATGAATCACCCGTTATATTCATCCACTGATGAGGCCAGTATGTTGCGTGTATCCCAATTATAAAAGTCGCAAGGCCAATTAATCATCATTGACAATGTGAGAAGAGACATAGGTTAGGTTAGGGTTAGGCTTATAATGAGTAGGTCAATGAGGCCCTCCACTGCGACTCTATTGTGGCTCATACCTATTCAAATTTCACCAAACAAATTCAGCTTCTTAACGAAGCCGATTAATTTGTTCAGTGAATGATATTTCAGGTCCGAGGGCAAGAGAGTGACCCTGCGAACCATCAGATACCTGACTCGAGCCGCGGCAGGGCAGGCACAAATTATATGATCTGCTGTTTCATCATCTTCCAAACAAAGACGGCAAATCGGATCGTCCGACCGTCCAAGTTTCAGCATATGATGATTCAAACGACAGTGGCCTGTTAGAAGGCCTGTTAGGCACCGTAGATCGTGTCTATTATAGCCTAACATTTGTTTGGATACATTATTCGGAGGATGTATGAAGGCCTTTGAATGAACCAATCCTGGTATATTATGCCAGAAGTCTAAAACTCTTCTTGCAGTCCAGGTATTTAGTGTTTGTTTTGCAACACTTGTTGCGATGCCAATTGTAGGTTCTGGCCCGATAAAGTCATGAGCGCGCACCCTCTCTTGCAAGAGAGTCCGGCTTCTCATTACCATCCATACTAGAGTGGCCAGAGATCCAAACCAGCGATACCCTGTTGCGTTCTCCTATTGAGGCGAGTCTTTTTTGACAGTCTAGAACCAATTTCGACGTTACACGGTACGAGCTAAGTGCTTTTAAGGCCGCTTGACTATCCGTGACATTTTTTATTGATCTATGTGTGTGGTTGGATTGCCCCAAACTCTCCACACATGAAGCAATGGCACACATTTCCGCCTGAAATACGGTTGCATAGGATCCCAGAGAGGTTGAGATTTCTGTCCTAGGTCTTCGCCCGTATACACCCGCACCAGAGCCTGAGGGTGTCTTTGATCCATCAGATGTCTGCTCTTAAGAGTTCATCCTTGCGGAGGACCCATTCATCTCTATTTGGAAATAAGACGGTATGAGGCAGAATAGTTTACTGTTGAGGGCATTATATCGCAGGTCATTCCCAGAACACTATGACTTTCGGTTGCCGCTAGCATCCTACTTTGCTCTGTATAAGCCTGTTTTGTGCATTTAGAAATATGCATAATTCTATATGCTGTCCATCTGGCCCCCTTTTCCAGAAGTATATGGAGAAGAGGAAGGTCCAGGAGGATTTCCATGGCTGCTGACGGTGTGGTGCTGATAGCACCAGTTATAGCTAAACAAGCCTGTCTCTGTATGCCAGAGAGCTCTGCTTGGGCCGTTTTCTGTAAAGCTTTTGACCACCAAGCAATGGCTCCATATGTGATCATTGGTCTAACAATCATCACATATATCCAATGGATTTGTTTGGGACCCAAGCCCCTAGATTTTCCATAGTCTGGCCTTATGGATGACTTTTTCCAAGTGAGGGTTCCAAGTAAGTTTTTTATCTAGGATGATCCCCAAATATTTTACTTCCGCTGCAAATGGAATAACCTCACCATTATAGGAAAGTGGCGGAATGTCCGCCAAATTCCTTCTCCTAGTAAAGACATAGGTACTTACTCATTTCAGAACAAGTCGAAATACAAATATTCAAAATATGTATTTGTAATCTGAATAGTTCCGGGATATTTGTGTTATTCGAAAGAAATTGCATAGTAGATAATTTGTACATGAAAACCCTCAAAGAGTTCCACCAAGTTGTTGCACTTGTCGGTTTTTTTTCAAACCCTATATAAAAATTTCTAGTAAAAACGTATATTTGGACGTATGTGAGATTTTCACAGAAATAAGTTGGACATATGATGACTTTACGGTATTGCAGTATTTTTTCAATGCTCACTACCTCGCTACCTATTTGATTTTTGCAGAATCTGACAAGAGAGATGAATAATGAGAATGTCGTTATATCAATTTATGGAATATGGACATTAATCAGTCAATTGAAAAGAAGGCCAGGAATATTGTTGGTTTCTTAAAATTTTTTTAAAAGTATATTGTTACTGTTACATTTTATATTAGCATATATTCTTATAAGCATCGTTCATATGAAGTCTTTATATTGGATCTCTTGTGTAAAACAGAAAACTTTCAGAGCATGTACACAGTACACAGTAACAACACAATTAAAAAATCTAACAAATGTGTATATATCTACTTTTAATTAGTTTTTTCATGAATAACAGTTCTCTAAAAAACTATTTATCTTCTAGACATTTTGATTTAGACAATCGTGAATACAAATTGGTAGCAAATAACTTTTTTGGTATTATCTCGACCTTTCTGAGAGTATTTTAGAAACAAAAGTATTAAATGTAAGAAAAAAATCCGTGTTCACCTTCATTTACTTTATTTACCACAAAACTTCATTAGTAACAATTCCCAAAAAGAATATGTGTATATATTATTCTCAAAAAGTTAATCTCTTTTTACCTTTGTAATGGTTATGAATCGAAGTCTTTATTTGTGGTGATATTCTGTGCTGCAGGGATTCATTCTCTCTAATGGCCTTCTGAATTTCTTTGAAAGATGGTAATTTTCTCTCGACAATATTATTACGAAATACTCTGATGACAGTATTTTCTCCTCTGTTGTCCATTTTGTTCGTTACACTTTGCCGTATGGTGAAAATACATTAGCAAGATAATCTGAAAACGGTAAATTACTGGTTGTGTTGCAAAGGAAAGAGGTCTTTCTTATGTCCTCATAATGACCTGAAGTGGTCAACAAACTTAAATCTCACACACTTTTCAGAAATCATTTGAAAACTTATACCGGATGACGAAGAAATCACCACCCAAGTAGAAATGATACTAATACGCTTTTTTATTGAAAATCATTGTCATCGCTACCTTTTTTACGACGGAATTAAAGTGATTTAGTTCACTATCGGTATGTACCAGCCATTGTGAAAGAGAAAAATGAAACCGATGATTCTTTCGGACATATTAGTAGATGTGTGCATAAAGCAATGTCACAACATATTCTGACCTGTTTTTTCTTTGACTTTTAAAAACGCCTAATTAGAATTGCTCAGGAGGTTTTCATTGTAGCCTCATAAAAGTTATTTGGACAGGACACATGAATGAACTTAAAACAGGATACGAGAGTATTGAAATAACCATTTATATGAAGTATGTATTTACACGATGTCTATTTTTCGAGATTTCTAGTTGTTTCAAGAAACAACCATTCAAAACAGAAGTTACTAACTAAAAATTAAAAACTAATTTTTTCTACGATTGTTAGGTAATTTGTATATTTTGACGTAGTTTTTAAATATGGAATAGCTTTATTCTAGCCCTAGGGCAAGAATATTCATTCTCGTCCTTGGTATGGAATGAATACGTGTGGCGACCTCTCAATGTCACGGTTAATTTGACAGAAAGAGACCATAGGCGTGTTCCGTTTTCTACATCGGATGCTCTACGTAGAATAGAAGTAGTGCAGAATTATCGAAATGCAGAATAAATTCAATAAAGTGAACGTAAAATGACTAATATGGTCATTGAATATTAATTGTTAGAGCCAGAAATGCAGAATAAATTCAATAAAGTGAACGTAAAATGACTAATATGGTCATTGAATATTAATTGTTAGAGCCAGAAGTGCATCATAAGGGTATGTTGTGGCACTTTTAAGAAAAAAGAAGAACAATTGTCAACTGTCAAAAATGTTGATGGTCAAAATTGTTTAATTACCTATTTTTTTAAATTAAAATTGATTGATACTTCATGAAAAGTGAGTAAATTTATATAATTTTGTCTAAATAATAGTTATTATATGGCTTCATTCCTTTTTAGTGTTTGATACTGATAGCATTAATGATTTCAGCACAACTCCTCCAGAAATTGAGGAGTTAGCAATTCAATATATGTTTTTTTGTTTCTATTTGATAGTTGTAGAAAAAGTATAGTCTATAACACGGGTGGAATACAAAATTCTACACTCGTAAAACCGTTTCTCTCGCCTACGGCTCGGGAAACAAATCTTTCTACTCGTAGAATTTTGCTTATTCCACCCTTGATATAGAATATTCCATTCTGTACTTTATATTTTATACATAGAATGGTTTTTTAATGGAAAAGACATTGATTTTTACATTTTTGAAATGAAAATTAATTTTCTATTTATCTCTTTTAACAATTAAGATCCCTCTTGACAGACATCTATTTATAATTCGAGATGTTCTGGAAATTTTTATTAGAATCTTATAACGTGTGTATACTTTATCAATTCATTTCAGAGTTTTATGCGCCCTTCTTAAAAAAAGATGGATAAACCATTTGCTAGAGTTCATTCATAGTGTCAATATTTTGTAGTTTTTTTAATTACTCACTGCTTCGTTTTCGAGCCGAATACTTCCTACAATAATTATCCAACGAGCTCGTTTGTTCATCTTCTTCTTTGGACAGTGTGTTTCATTGTTGAATGGCTTGGAAGTTGTCTGTCTGTTTTTTGTTACCACTTTCATTTTCGTCGCTTACTTCTGCTTGAACCATTTCCAAGAGTTTAGACATCCTTAAGATTTCTCGTGAAAATAAAGGTTGTCTATAAATGTCTTTGTGAATATTTTCAGCATGACCCATGAAGTTGGCTAGGTCTGAGACGTCTGCTTGCTCAAGGTTCAAAGTTATGCATTTCGTAGCAAAGTATTTTCGGAGCTTGGTTCCACGAAGTCTCTCGGGACATTCGGCACCACAGTCTTCCGAAAATTTCCTCAGTAAGATGCAGGCTCTGAGATATTTTGGATTATTTTCATTAATTCCTTTGATTCCAAATACATATGGATTCTTCTTTGTCACCCCCGTTTTCTCCCTTAAATTTAACAGCATTTTCACGCTTTCTACCACCAGAGATGTATCAAGCAATATAAGAATAGTTTTATTTAGTTTCCCCCTTATTTGTCACCGAACATATTTTTTGCGATTTCTTTACTTTTAACGGATAAAGGATTGAAAATATACTTATACATTTCTCCGCTGATGCCTTGGAGGTTTTTAAAATCATTAATCAGGAGTCGTTCAACTTCTCCTGGGCGTCTTCTATTAAACATTAAAATGGAAATTAACGTGCTATCGGCTAGATTGATCCAAGATTTATATGAATATTCTATTTTTACACTTTCAAATACGCGTTTTCTTATTTGCAATAAATATATGGAGTTTTTAAATATCTTCAGTCGATGGAAGAAGAGTTATTCGTCTTCTTTTTATTTGAAATTATGTTTCAGTAACAGTTGTATTAATCCTTCGCAGTATGTTTCTTTTCATCTTCATGTTTTTTTATTCATTCTGTAAGAAAAATGTTACATATCTGTTTGAGTAATGTCCCAAGATGAAAACAACAGTGGGTGCATCATAGTTGAAGGGTTAAACCGATATTCTATATTGATAGATTCTAGAGTAGCATCGGAAAATTTTGGATCAAACATCTAAGAAAGATTAGTCACGTTCTGATTAATTCATTTCAAAGATTTTGATATTTTTGGCCCATTTTGTTTGCATAAAGTATCACCATTTCATCATATCTGATTAATTTCACGATGCTATCTTCCCGTAAAGGTGGGAACAAATGATTTTTCACAACGTCGCAAGCTACTGGATGTCACTTTTTTGCTCAAGACCATTACAAACGCTTCGTTCCACTAGATCGGCCTGTGCACTCTTTGAAATGGAACCATAATGAAGATTTCGAAAAAAATCCTTTTCAGTTGGCACACGCTTTGAGATCGGAAGCGGTACGATTGAATTTCTTTTGTGGGCGTCTTAGAACTATCATTTCTCCATTATTAAACTGCTCATTCATATTGAATAAAAAATCTCCTTTTCTTCTGATTTCAGCTATTATCGCCTTTCTTTCTGCATTACCTTTCGGTAGATTAAAAAATTTCCGAACATCTTTATGTATTAATTCCAAATGTGTGGCAATTTTTTGTTGTTTGGTCTTACAATAGTAACAAAAATGAATTTTTATACTGCCACTTCTTCCTCTTGACTCTGGAACATACATATTTGTACCATCACATCCAATCCCACTCACATTGAAGGAACTGGACAAGTTTTTTTTCTTCACTTGGTTCAATATCAAGGTTTCTCAAAACATTTATTTCAGTATTTTGATTAGTTATTTCATGTTCTTCGGGTTAATAATCTGGGTCATCAAACGAATTATGCTCAAAATCTGGAAAAATCGTTGAAAAATTAAACTTAAACACTAAAACAAAATCTATACTTATATATTTTTAATATGGCGGTATATTTGTTTGAATCAACTTTAAATACTCCATGGAGCTTTCATGGACCCGTAAATACCGAATATAACCAGATTGGGGACATACTTTTCAAGGGGCATTTTCACAAATAAAATAGGTGGTTTAATATACATAAACGGAAAATTTCAGAAGCTTTTCGAATTACTAATAATAGACATTTGAAATAATTCATGTTTAGTCACTTGTTCAAGAAATCGAATTAAATATATTTTTGAACCACTAGGTATTGAAGTATTTGCGATTTAGCTGTTGTGATGAAAATCTCCAAGTAACTCTGTACCAAATGTCGATATCATAGTATCACTGAGTTTAGGTCATGGTTTAAGAAGAAAACAATTGAAATATATTTTCATTTCGAAAACGCTTACAGATATGTACAGGAAAATATCAAGTCGAAAATATTTTAGTTGGGTAGATAATGTCTGAATATGTTCTCAGTCACATGCTCAAAGTTTTCCGTTTCCTGCTTCCCAGGAAACCTCTAATCTACCATTCACCGTGAATCAGCTTGCATATATTAAAAATATTGTTTTTGTAAATGATTGTGGTAGAAGATATTAATTTTTTTTATTAGATGGTATTTCTCTAGTTAAATCACCCGATAATTTTGCGCGACTGTTGAAACCAATTTTATCGTTCATAACTGGGTAGGTATTCGACTATGACCAGAACATCCATAGTCTCCTATCCCAAAAACCCCTACAAATAAATTTTGAATAGAATTAGATCAAAAATCACTAAAATCCATCCGCAGAGCGACAAAAAATCTATAATTTGCAATCCCAACCAATTTTGATTCTGATCCTCCAACTACCTTTGTGAATAAACTTAAGAAACACTTCGTTTTATTGTCTCATTGATAATAAATTCAATATTTATTTTTTTCATTTCTTCAATTTTCCAGTGTATAATTTGAATAATAACGTAACATATTTCGTATATATGTGATTACTATTCCTGGGTTCATCCTGTTTGTTTTTCCTGTTAGAGAAAATGAATAAAAATAAAAATCGTTTTCCGCCCGTTGTCATATAATAAAGTCATTAGTTTCTAGAATATCAAGAATTTAACAGGCTGTAGCTCGTGAACCAACTGTGGTATTCGAGTGCCATTTTCATAATCGTATTAATTATCATAACAGGTATCAAATCACATAACCCCTCTTGCTATTTGAAATTTTTGAGTTGGTAGTGGCAACAACACCATCTGTCAAAATTAAACAGTCACTATTATGTTAAAATATTGTACGCTTGGCGTTATTTACATGTGCATGGGCGTAGCCAGTGAAGGGCAGGGAGGGGCAACTGAAGCAAAAATAAATTAAATAATTTTTAAATTTTAATAAACAAAAAATTAAATCTAAAATATACATATTTTTCTGTTCTGTATATTTTTTTGTTATCTGTTTTATACATTTTGTTTGTTGTGGTCGTTTGGTTGCTTTTATGAGAATTTTAAAATTAATTAATAAGCTCTAATAAATAAAATTATTCGCGAGTCCTTGGTCACTAAAATATATTTTATCAGCAACAAAACAAAACTCTTTGAAAAACTGACATAGTGTTAAATATACGGGTTGGGATAAAGTATGGAACCAAGTAAATATCTTTTAAACGAAACGAACGATATTTATGAAAATTTGGAGGTAAGTGCAATGGAAAAAATGCATCTGATGTACATTTTTTTGTTAATAATATACTTCCGGTTTAACCGGAAATGCCATCAACTTCTTTAATTTAAATGGGACACCCTATATATTTTTACAGATTTTGAAAGAGCTTGTTATTTTGAATTCATACATACTGAGTTTAGTGTAAAAAAAATTGTAAAAACGAGGAATAGCTCACTGTTAGTTGTACAATAGATGTACATTTAATTATTTTAGAATAATGAGAAACAAAATTACTTCAAATGTTCAAAATGTTCGCCGTTAACTTGCTGGCAATATGCCATCCTATTAACAAATTCTTGAGTCACTCTTTCCAAGACTTCTCCACGTATTAGTTCACATTCATCAATAATTCTTTGTCTCGATTCCTGTAAGTTTGTTGGTCGTCTAACGTGAACACATGATTTTAGATAACCTCAAAGAAAAAATCTAACGGGCTTAGATCCGGAGAACGAGCAGGCCACTCTATGAATCCTCTACGTCCAATCCATCGATTTGGAAAATTCGCATCCAGAAAATCCCTAGCCCGTCTATCATAGTGGGGATGTGCTCCATCTTGTTGAAACCAAACATTTTGTGGTAATTGCCCATTCTGTTGAAGTTCAGGAATAATTTCGTTATTCAGTAGATCCAAATACTTGCCACCATTCAAGTTTCCGTCGATAAAAAATGGGCCTATAAGCCCATTTTCGACAATTCCCATCCAAACATTTAACTTCTGTGGATGCTGGGTATGTGCTTCATGAATCCAATGAGGATTCTCATTTGACCAATACCTTGAGTTATGGCGATTAACTGTTCCATTTAAACAAAAAGTTGCCTCATCGGAAAAAACTATGTTAGAAGCAAAATTTTCGTCGACATTACAGATGTCCATTAGCTTTTCGCAAAATTCCAGCCGTCGGTCAAAATCATCGTCTGACAATTCTTGAACCAACTGTACCTTATACGGATGATACTTTTCACTTTTTAATATCTTTCCTACAGAACGTCGACTGATACCATGGTTTAGTGTTAAATTTGTGGTGGAAGTTTGAGGTGATTCTTCTAAATCGATTGCAATATTTTGTTTAACAGTTTCGTTCGTTGCAGTCCGCGGTCTTCTGGGTGTTAGCAATTTTTTTACCATCCCAGTTGTATTAAAACGTTGTAATGTTTTAGTTACTGTTGAACGTGATATAGGATTTCTCTCCGGATGCAAATTATTAAAAATATGACACACTTCTTCATGAGTTCTAACACGATCACCATAACCGATCATCATTAACATTTCAACACGCTCTTTTTCACTTAATTGGACCATTCTAAATTGTAAAATTTATTTCCGTCAATTAGAATTTGACACTTGGAGAACAAAAGTCGTACTAAACAGTACTCGTTTATTTATTACTATGCATACAAACAACATCAATTAGTTTATCTAAATAGTTTTTTGCTCTAATGCAAAAAAGTCAATGAGGTTGATTAAAGTGCTATATTCCTCGTTCTTACAAATTTTTTTACACTAAACTCAGTGTGTATGAATTCAAAATAACAAGCTCTTTCAAAATCTGTAAAAATATATAGGGTGTCCCATTTAAATTAAAGAAGTTGATGACATTTCCGGTTAAACCGGAAGTTTATTATTAACAAGAAAATGTACATCAGATGCATTTTGTTCCATTGCACTTACCTGCAAATTTTCATAAATATCGTTCTTTTCGTTTAAAAGATATTTACTTGGTTCCATACTTTATCCCAACCCTGTATATTAATAGCGTTTTCGATCTATGAATTGGTGCATACCAGAATTGTATCACACCAGAATTGGATAAAAAGGAAGGTTCGATTTACTCTCAGGATATGTCAATTTTTAGTGTTCGATTCAACTACTTAACAGTCGGACATTTTTGAGAAAAATGGTAAAAAAATTGTCAGTTTCTTTTTGTTTTCATTTAACTACATTTTTTAATCCTATTGATTAATTAAAATAAATTTACTCAATAAGTAGTTTTAGTGTGAAATATTTTGAAACATTCAATACACAATCCTACATCAGAATCCGAAATAAATACTCTTATAACAACTAATGAGTTGGTGTGTAAGTGCTCTTGTCTAGCGACAGTGTCCTATTTAATATGGTAACGAAACGCCACTGGTTTTCTTCGAGTTCGAGAAAATCGAGATACAAGTGAGGAATATACGGGAACCGGCGAAGCGAATGTTCTGGCAATGTCTAGGCTCAAAAGGGTATATAAAGTTAGTTGCCTATCCGGCGAGAAGACAGACAGTACAGTACAGTACAGTACAGTACATAGTGCAGGATACGAAGTTGCATACGGCGAATAGAAAGCGAGGCACGAGAAACAAGAGGGAAAATCCGTAACAATAGTTTTACCACAGAATAAAGAGACAGAAAAGACAATCAGATTATTTCTATTGATTTATTAGTTAATGGAATGTTATAAACCCAAAATCTCATCACTATAACATAAAATATAACATCATTGTTTTGAAAAACTAATCTATCATTTCATTGTCGCCGTTATTATGAACATCTGCAAAATTTCAAGTTAATTGGGTTTAATAAAAAATTGCAATTATAATAGTGTTTTAAATGAAACTCACGGTTTCTAGTTAATTCCACAATATAATAAAAGTTATTGAAAATTCTAAAAAATTGACAATTTTTTAGAATTTTCAATAACTTTTATGATATTGTGGAATTAACTAGAAACCGTGAGTTTCATTTAAAACACTAATATGAGCAGATTCCACGAAGTAAGGGTCGAGACAGTTAATTTCATACTAAAGAATGGTTTTCGGACATGTCATCAATAAATGATTCAGTGTTAAACGTTCAATTTGATGAAAGCCTTTGGTCGGGGTCGAAGTTGTAGATTTGGAAGTTCAACCAGACGTTACTGTTGAAATACTAAATCAAGTTAAGAAAGAAATTAATACAGACGGTAACCTACGTAACCTAGTTACTAGGTACCTGGCCCGTGGTCGAACTGTCCGACTCCCCTCTGAACACGAAATAAACAATGGTTGCGTTCAAAAAACACAACTGTTGCACAACCATTGAGTCAATGTTCTGTGAACGCACATTGATCAGTGCGCGAAGCTCAACATGTTTGGTGAGCGGACGCCATTTTTCTGAGCGGTTTTCAATTGCGCTCAGTGAGCACAACACGTTGCAAATTGTGATGTTTATATAAAGATCTATGGCTTTATTAATAGTAAACAAAACAAAGATTATATTTAGTAGGGTTATATATGATTTAATTAAAATATTACATGAGTGATGAATATGAAGCGAATTATACATATAATAATGTTACATACAGCATAACAGATACCAAAAATGTTCACGAATAATAATAATAAGAATTAATTCAAGCTCTTCAATCGAACAGATACATTTAAATACCTCTGTAGCTCTTGCAGACATCCTAAAATGCTCCTTAAAAACTAAATCATTTTATACTGGAATTATTTCTTCGTAATAATTTCTGTTTTTTTCTCGAATACCACGTCTTCTCACGTTATAATCATGCAATGGTTCTTGTACATTTTCTACTACATGGGCTATAATATTTTGGTTAATATCTATTACATCACCATCATCTAATAATGCAAGATTTAAATTGTTTCTAGCCCTAGCCATAATTTTAATTTCTCAAATATTTATTCCAAAGACAATACAATCTATAATAAATATTATCTATGATCTTTCCAAAAAATGATCGTTCAGAAGACATACGTCAACCATTCGTTGCTCAGTGAGCGCTCACTCAACAGTTGAGTTATAAGGTATGTTTTCTGAACGCAACCAATGTAAACAATGAAATCGATATGGAAGAAAAAGCAAGGTTATAATTCAATATAGTAGAAAGTAGTTCATCTGGCCTCCGCTAGCAGCACTACAATCTTAATTTGAAATCCCTATATTAGGTAATTTTTTAAAGTCTTACTGTTGAAAGTGCAAATAAATTATAATTTTCTCTCATTAACAAACGTAGTGGTAGAAAAAATATTATGTACAACTCGTACGCAAAACGAAATTATTACCAATGATGGGTAGACTAGTGTATTTATTGAGCGAAATTAAGTGTTTCCCGAAAAACGTAAATGTTCTTTAAATATATTAAGTAGTACTTTTTTCTGAGTATATGATAAGTGCCGGAAAAATTAAAAACTATAGCGCACCCTATTTCGACTGCCTACCCCCGAAACTTCCCACCTGCTATGTTCCAGATCTATATACGTTCATCCACACCTTGTACGCTCTTTCGCCGTCGATCGTCGTTTGTTCCGCCGCGTCCTGTATCGATCTCAGTCGGCCATGGTCACCTCAATCGTAGCCGCTTTTTCTGTTTTTGGATTTTTGGTGCTTCAATTGTCGGCTTCACCGTTCGATGATGTTAACCAAAGGGCCACTAAGGAGCTCTACGATGAAGTAAGGCAATTGCTCAGACTCAGTGAAGGATATATTCAGGTGAGGAATCATATGGTTGTTTATTTATGTTGGAAGATTCACATGTTTTGTACTAGTGAAATGTAATACCCTAATTGTCTTAATATATGAAAGGTTGAGTTAAATTGGAAATAATTCCTGTAATAACTGAAAACCATTCTATACTGATTCTTAATTCTTATTTAAAATGATACAGGAAAGAAATATGATAATCTCAAAACAACTTCTTATTAAACATAGCAAGTATCTCGAAAACTTGTATGGAGAATTGGAGATGTTTTGAGGATTTAAACATACCTATTTGTAAACCAGAAAAAAATATAGACGACTGTCATTTAGATAGGAACAAATTTCTTTGAATATAAATAATTACCGCAAATCAAAAATTTTTATTCAATATTGTTCCTGATTCTCAATATATTTTAATAAATAACGTGTTTTTTATAAAAATAGAGGTTTTGGCATTTATCAACATTATTATCTGACATTTACAACTCTAATATTTACTATTTATATAACAGATAAATGTCAGATAATACTATTGATAGATGTCAAACTTAGGCCGGAATGTTAAAAACTATTTTATAAAAAAGACGTTATCTATTATATTTGAAAATGCATGATAGCACAGTTTTTATGGCAAAGGCCTATATATAGGACTGTTCAAAGCAGGAAAAAAGTAAATATTGATACCTTCTTCTCTCAGTTTTCACTAGATTTTAGTATGACCAGCCCGAAAAACCTTGAATACAAAACATAATAAAATGTAAATGAGCAAACCCTAAGGGATTAACCAATAATTATATACCTCAGTGACGGGAACAAGAAATTAACTTTAATATAAAAAAATAGTAAACTGTCAATATTAAGTACCTACATTTATTTCTATCAAAATATTATAGGTAAGTACTAGATATGAGGTTAGGGCATTTTCTTAAAATCTAATAATAAATATTCACACAACCAAATTTATTTGAAATTATTAAAAAAATCTTTGCAAAAAATATTTTCTCTTAAAACACTAATATTTCGTTAATACGATTCCATATAAATTTAGTTGTTTGTATTCCGAGTAGTATTGAATGGTAACTGGCATTGTCCATAACTATTACAGAATTGGTCGGTAATAAATCTATCATTTCACTGAAATATTTCTCAAAATATCAGCAGTAATTTCTTCATGGTAGTCTTTCGTAGAATTTGAAACAAATTCTTACAAGCCTCTATCAAGATATCCTTTATCTGCTCCAATATGAGTGTTAATCAAACGGCGACCTTTACTATTTGTACATTTTAAGCCAGTAGACAAACCTTCTATAAATGCCTGACGAGCAGTTTATCTTGCCAAACTTTTTTTACAAAATGTCCAAAATATATTTTTGTCTTCTCTTCCTAAGTTTCTAATTTCCCTTAAATATTGCCTCCGCCAACAAATAATTTCATCTTTTTCTATGAGCGCAGATTTTCAATCGTTCTACTCCCAAACGAAGTCTAATTCATCTAATGTTTCTTTTAATGCTCGGCAAAGTTTCGTCTCCATTAATGTCTACAAGTGTATTCAAAGTATGTAAATAAAATGAATCTACTTTTCTTCGGATCAGTTGTTTCATAGTACCGTCTATGTGAATTGGGTTTCCCCCAGTTGACGTTTTAGTTGCTACTGTAATACTTCCATCCTTTCGTTGCTTCAAATGTACATACATTGTTACTTCTCCAACTCCGGTCATATTTGAACACATAGAAACTATACTCCGAACAGTACTATTGAAATGTTCATATAATAGAACGTTATGCACTAAATTTTTCATATGCACGGTTAAATTGCACTTTCATTTCACAGAAGTATATTTTGACGTTTGTGCCATTTTTATCGCACAAATTCACTTGATCAATATCGCATTTTATCACCTATTATTACAGAACTAACAATTCTGCATGTTACAATCACAGGACTATACAAACAGAAATGGAAATCTGAACTAGAATCATTTACAATATGCATAACACTTTCTGCTGATTACAAATTTTGATCTTTTCTAAGAAAGGTAAAGGCTATTTAAGTTGATCTTGAATTGTAAATATTTCCTACCTGTAGGGATTACATACTTATAATACCTTATTTTTGTTGATTAAAATGACTAGAAAATTTAAGACGAGAATTGAAATAGATTGGTATTTTTAATAATTTTAGGAAGAATGCCAAATATTTTAAATGAAACAAATATGCTTAAATCTTCAAAGCGTTCCTAACTCACCATACACGTTTTCGAGGTACTACTATAATAAGAGGTAATTTTGGGATTATCATATTTATTTCCTGCTTGGAACAAGTAATGCTAAATATTTTATTTAAGAAATTCACCGTCACTGATTTAGATATATTGGGGTTTTCCTCCTGAGTTATAAAAATTGTTCTAACATTCATTTTCAAATAAACTATAACAATAGACTGAAAGACAAGAACGTTTATTCATAAAAAATATATAAATAACTTGACTACACTTTACATTTATCATAACATAAAACTTGACGTTTAGCTCCTATCTTGGGAGCATTTTCAAAAGAATGCAGTAGTAATGACTGTTATTAAAATATTTATAGACACATAATACAGAGTATTAGTAAAAACGTCAAAAAACTGTATACCTAGGAACCTAAAAATCTCCCTGAACGATATTGTACGACGAATGATAAAAATAAATCATTCCTAATCTGTTCGAACGATTTCGATGAAGCTGGGAAGAGTTGTTGTCCGGACCCCAGGAAAGGTTTACCATCTTTTAGATTTCCAGCGCAACTCTCACAAGGGTCCCACAGGGAAGGACAGTTATATAGATATATGCATTTGTTTGTCTCACAATACCCCTGATTTGTGGTAGTAACCTTCTATCGTCGTTTAAGCTCAATAAATGGGCAGTTACAGAAAATAATTAATTCATTTCTTTTGATTAATTTTCCATTTTATTTAATAATAAAAAAGTCTAATAAAAATCTTATAATATAACTAATAAAAAGTCTAATAAACATCTTATAATATTAGTGTTTTTAAAATGAAACTCAAGGTCTCTAGTTAATTCCACAATATAATACAAGTTATTGAAAATTCTAAAAAATTGACAATTGTTTCGATAAATCAATATCATTCTGACGATGATATTGATTTATCGAAACAATTGTCAATTTTTTAGAATTCTCAATAACTTGTATTATATTGTGGAATTAACTAGAGACCTTGAGTTTCATTTAAAAACACTAATATGAGCATATTCCACGAAGTAAGGGTCGAGACAGTCAATCTTATAATATAACTGGATCCCACTTACTAATAGACTAACTATAATGAAACTTCTATGACTACTATAAGTTGTCATACATTTCAAATACGCCAATTTGAATATTTTTTATTCCATATATAATTTTTTTAAAAGAACTACGTTTTTTCTCCATTTGAAGCGATTTTAGATATGTGAATAACCTCAATTAGTTTAAAGTAAGATTTTTACTTTAAAAATATTTTTAAATATCTATAATGTTCACTCTTGTAGTTCCTTGAAAATGGTTACAATAAATAACCGATTGCTTAGAATTAACTGAAAAGAGTTTTCTTTCTTCACATTGCCATATTCCCCACAATCAAAGTTTGACCGAACTAGTATACTAGTATAGGCATGCTGAAACAACCACTTTGGGCGGGGTATACAATCACGTTGTTGATCTACTGCTGGTAACTCAATAGAGATTAGAATATGGTCTGTATTCCACTCAGATCTAACAGCCCATCTAAAATTGAATGCAATTTGAGGTGATGATATACTAAGATCAATTGCAGAAAATGTATTTGATTTAGAGTTTATGAAAGTTCCTTCTCCGGTGTTCAGGAGAACAAGGTACAACTCATTTATAATATCTTCCAGTACTCTACCGCGAGGGCAAGTTTTAGCAGATCCCCATAAAGTATTGTGTACATTAAAGTCTGCAACCACCAAGAAAGGTTTCGATAACTGTTGAAAACAGCTCCTTAACTGCTCAGGTCTCCACTTGGCGTTCGGAAGGTATATATTACAAATAGTCATTTTCAATGGAAATTTTATTTTTATTGCACAACTACTAAGTCACTGTGTAATTTTGAACTTCATTGTATGGTATGTTCTCTTTTATGAGTATCCTCTTGCTCTTTGGTTTAGAGCAGCATTATATCCAACCGATTTATATCCCCTTAAACTGAATTTTTCATTTTGTCTAAGGTGTGTTTCTTGAAGACAGATACAAAACGGAGAGGCATTTAGGATCATTGTTTTCAGCACAGGGTAGTGCAGCTTACAGTTCCATTGCAGAATATTATGGGGTACAGACAATAAAATAAAAATAATTTAAATGAATGGTATATATGTTTATGTGTATATATATATATATATATACAGGGTGTTCATTTCAGGACTTCCCACCCTAATTATCTCGAAATGTGTGTATTTAAAAAAAAATCCTGGTTCACGTCAACAAATATATCGAAGGGGACAACTTTTTATCATAAAGGCAACGCGCCCCCTTTCACCCCCCGCCAGGGGGAGTTGCTAACTTCAAAATCTTAAATAGGAAGGGGTATCGAGTTATACCTCATTTTAAAGGTCTTTCTAATCTCTACACGTCCGTTTTTGTTTTTTTTTAAATTGATCGATTCGTTGTCGAGATATTTAGGAAAATCTGTTTGCTGCTTTGTACCATTAAAATAAAAACTGCAATTGTTTGTTTTGTTATTCCTTTCAACTTTTTTGTATAAAAAAATGAAAAAAAATGTTTTTGATAGAGAAAATAAAAGACATGATACCTATTGAATTGTTTACCATACAGTCGTGTGAAAAAGCAATTTATTAAAAATGGTTTACACTTTAGCTGAAAAAGTTAAAAGTTGGTTAAGTACTCTGGTAATATTTCTTTCTTTTAAATTATTCTATTTATTTGTAATATTTCTTTCTTTTAAATTATTCTATTTATTTGAGGGGCATTTTGCTTCCATACCCATTATTATTATTATTATTATTATTTTTTTTTTTTTTAGGATTATAGAGCGTCGACTGCTAAGGCCATTGGCTTTTTTTATCAGGTGGCAGGGGGAAAACTCGTGTTCACTCATGAGAGTAGTGTTGGACTTCATTCACATGACCTACCAACCAAAACCCCCAGTGTAAGTTATATCGTATATAGCGGGTTCTTCAAATTGCTATGAATATTTAATTTACTTACTATATTTTATTTACCACATTAATTATTTTGAGATAAAGTAGTACTTGTCTTCTACTATTTAACGTTGTGGTTATATCTGACTTTATACCGAAGATGTTTCTTTCCAAGTATAATAGTCGCATGAAAACAGGTGTTCTACGGACAGATGACGATTGCAGTGTTCACAACGTGGGCGCCGCTTGCCACATAGAAGGTGGGAATGTGTCAAGTGAGTATGTCCTATACTTAACCTACATACTTTTACTTGTTCATATCGACTTTGATTTTCGGAGTATAACCACTTGTCAACCGATGGTTTAACAAGTCGCAATTGCCCTGGGAAGTAATTCCAGCTTTGTTGCCATTTAATCTTTAAAATACTTTCAATTTCAGTTTTAAAGTCTTCGATGGGAATGTAGATTCCTTCCTCTACTGGTGATTGCGTAGCTTGCTTGGCAGCTTCATCAGCCAACTCATTTCCTTGAATACCAGAATGACCTGGAGTCCACAAGAAGTTGCAAGTTTTTTTATTAGATTCAAGATGCGTGACAAGCTCTAAAATTTGTTGGCATAGAATATTTCTCGTAAATGGATTTTCCAGGGTTTGTATCGCACTTAAAGAATCTGTGCAGATTAGACAATTTTGATGTTCAGACATCATGAAGAATAACAGTGCTTGCCATATCGCATACAATTCGGCTGTAAAAACTTATTATTATTATTATTTTTTTTTGAGGCATCGACTGCTATGGTCATTAGCCTTCCAGCATTTTTTTCCTTCTTCTTTTTTTTTCTTTTCTCCTTTTTAAATTTCAGTATATATATTCAACCCTATTATTTCAATTAATATATTATTGCAGTCATCAAAATGTGTTTTTTTTCTATATTCTTTTGTAGATTCCAATCTCTTTGAAGAATGAAAGTGTTCGAGATGCACTATTCATATTATTTTCCAGGCATGCTTGTAAGGTGTTCGTTATTCCAATTCGTTGTTTGATTGCTTGATGTTCTGGGCATTGTGTGAGTATGTGTTTGATAGTAAGTCTCCTATTACAGTGATGGCATCTGGGCTGCCGCTCTCCTGCCAGCATAAATGTGTTCGTCAAATTAGTATGTCCTATCCGTGCTCGGGTAATAACTACTTGATCTCTTCTGCATGAGTATGGGAGCGGTGTATAAGGATGAACTTTCTGCTTAATCTCCTTCAATTTTGACTCCGTACTATCCCACTCCATCTGCCATTGTCCTAAGATAGCGTGTTTCAAATGGGTTCTTATATCATCAACTCTAATATATATGTCCTCAGCAACAGGCTCTTGAGCAGCTTCTTTGGCAGCACTGTCAACAAGTTCATTACCAGCTATTCCATAGTGACTAGGAATCCATAGAAACGTTATTGATTTATTTTGAGTTCTCAGCCAATGTATTCGTGCAAGTATTATTCGTACCAGTGGATCTTTACTGAATGGATTCTTTAGGGCTTGTATAGAACTCAGAGAGTCGGTACAAACAACGAACTTATTATATGTGTTGAATTCTATATATCCAGTACTTTGTAAAATAGCATAGAGTTCGGTTGTATAAACACTGGCTTCACATGGTAATGTCCATGAATGGACAATTCCCAAACTTGATATGGCGCATCCAGCTCCGTTGTCGGTCTTGGATCCGTCTGTATAGATAATATGACAATCTGAGAAACTTTCAATTATCCTGTGGAATTCCATAAGAATAGTGATTCTGTTGCATTCACCTTTTTTATATTTCTGGAGGTCGAGACATATATCAAGGGGGGCAATGTCCCAGGGAGGCACCTCGGACGGTCTTATGGTATAGCTCCTTGGAATGGAATAGTCAATCTTATTGATGAATTCTACAAATCTAATTCCAGCAGGACGAGTGATAGTTGGCCGTCGTTCATAGTAGTCATACTCCTCTTCTGTGAGCATCTGTAGGTGGTTGGGGTGGGTTGGGAATGCACCCAATTTTGAGCTATAGCTCGTGAGTAGTTGCAGTCTCCTGTATTTCAATGGGGGAATTCCAGCTTCACAGCAGAGTGATAGATATGGGCTTGTGCGAAATGCTCCCAGTGCGATCCTCAAAGCCTGACACTGTATACTGTCCAACTTTTTTAGTATTGATTCACGTGCTGAGTCATAAACAAGGCAGCCATAGTCAATCTTGGACAATATAAATGATTTGTATAACCTCAGAAGTATTTCTCTGTCACATCCCCAATTAATACTAGCTAATGCTTTCAGTGGATTGAGCGCTTTCTTGCATCTCAGTATTAGATCGTTTATATGTAAGTCCCATCTCAAATTTCTATCGAATATCATTCCCAGAAATTTGACAGAGTCGCTGCATACTAGTTCATGTTCAGACAGTTTCAATTTCGGATCATTATGACCTGATCTAAGTCGACAGAAATGAACACATTTGGTTTTCGCAGCAGAGAAAGTGTACCCTAAAGTCTTCGCTCGGTTACAGAGGCTATTTATGGCTTCCTGAAGAGTTCGCTCTATGTCGTCCATAGATGTTGCAGAGTAAAGGATCGTTAAATCATCAACGTATAAACATCGTCCCACTGTTGGATTGAGATTATCTAGAAGTCCGTTAACTGCAATAGCAAAAAGTACTACGCTCAGAGTAGATCCTTGTGGTACTCCGTTTTCTAATATATGTAGCTCTGAGGAAGTCGATGCTTTCCTGACACGGAATTTACGTTGTTTGAGAAAACTTGCGATGAAATTTGGTAGTCTTCCCTTCATGTCCCACTTTCGGAGTTGGTCGAGAATGTTGAAGCGCCAGGTTGTATCAAATGCCTTTTCTAGGTCAAAAAACACTGCTACTGTGTGGTTTCTGTGGGAAAAACTATCCTGGATTTTTTCTCTAGCAGAAAAAGATTGTCAATTGTAGACCTGTGGCTCCTAAAACCAGACTGAGCATATGACAAGAGATGATTGGATTCCAGATACCACATAAGTCTGATGCTTATAATCTTCTCCATAAGTTTGCTAAGACAGCTTGTGAGTGAGATGGGTCGATAACTACAAGTAAGTTTTGGGTCTTTCCCTATTTTAAGAACAGGAATAACTACGGCCTCCCGCCATTTCTCTGGATAGGTGCCGTCGATCCATATTCTATTATACAAATCTAATAGTACCTTTTTTGATAAATTTGGTAGCTGTCTGATGAATTCATATTCAATGTTGTCTCCTCCTGGTGCGGAGTCTTTCATTTCATAAAGTGCATTATCTAGTTCCTCTAGGGTGAGAAGGTGATTATAGTTGGATATATTTTCTTCCTGAAAGTCAATTTCTCGCTCTTCTGCCTGTCTATGGATCTGGAACTCGGGGTCGTAGTGTTCCGAGCTACTGATATATTCGAATTGATTAGCTAAATGCTCAGCAATCTCTTCCTCACTGATTATAAGTTGGCCATCAATTTCTAAAACCCGTGATGTATCCGTGAATGTCTTTCCTAGAATAGCGCGAATTTTTGTCCATACTTCTGATGCGGGTGTTCTAGCTGTGATAGTAGAGACATACGTTTCCCACGTAGCTCTTTTGCTATCACGTATGGCACGCCTTGCTCTTGCACGTGCTCTCTTAAATGATATAGTATTTTCCAATGTGGGTGAACGTTTTAGAGTAGTCAAGGCGTGGTTTTTATCTGCTACAAGTTTGGCAACAATGTCATTCCACCAGGGAGTTGATTTAGTACCTTTACGACCACTTGATCGTGGAACCGATATTTCCGCTGCTGATAAAATCTCACTACTGATCAGTTCTGTGGCTCCATTGATATCGGTATCAGGCAGCTGTAAGTTTCCTAATTGTTGTCTATACTGATCCCAGCATCACTCAATCTCCATCGTCTGGGTAGTGCTCGTGGGATGAATCGGCCAGCAAATTCAATTGAAATTGGGAAATGATCTGTAAGATGATCTCCCAAACAGTTCCATTGTAGCGATGTCGATATAACTGGTGAGCATAATGCTAAATCGATAGCTGACAATGAGTTGGATCTTAGGTTTATATAAGTACCCTCACCATTATTCAAGAGAACAAGGTTCATTTCGTCGATGAAATTTTCGATAATTCTGCCTCTATTGTCCAGTCTATTCGAACCCCACAGTGGATTATGTGAGTTAAAGTCTCCCACAATCAAGAAGGGAGCTGGTAACTGGTCAGCGATATTTCTTAGATCTTCAATAGTCCAATTACCGTCAGGTAAGTAGATGTTGCAAATTGAAAATTGGATCGGATAATAAACATGGACAGCGATAACTTGTAATCTGCTCTGTATAGGAATATTCCGGTGGGGAATATTATCCTTGAGAAAGATAGCTACACCACCTCTGGCTCTGAGATCAGGAATAACATCCTTTCTGTAACTATTGTATCCTCTCAAAGAGAAATTCTCTCGAGGTTTCAGGTGAGTCTCCTGAAGACATATGCAAAAGGGTGTCCTTTCATTGAGAATATTTTTGAGTTCCGGGAAGTGGGTTATACAGCCATTGCAATTCCAAAATATTAGGTTTTCTAGATTGAATGTGGACGTAAGGTGTATTTGTGAAAAGTTTAAAGGACAGTAGGTATACTGTATCTTGAGACAAAACTTCAATTCATTTTCTAGGTTTGCCCTTTGGCCATCCTTTTTTCTTTTTAGTACTCTGGGAGGATTGAGTATTCGAGGAGTATGTACTACCATCTGAATCTTCCTCAGAGCTGACGTTCGCATCTTTAGCTTTGAATCGCTTCCTTCTGGTTATGGGAAGCGGAGGTTTAGGAGGGGGTGGGGGAGGGGGCTGATTCATAGAGGCTATGGGTTGGGGAATGATAGGTTGAGGGAAGGAGGATGATTCCAATAAATCTTTAACCACCTTCGATAGTAGGGGTATTATTCTGGCCACTATATCGTTAACGTTGGTGTTACTAGTTTGAACAGACTGGGCATACGTTACACCTGCCGTGGGTGTTGTGATTTGGACCCTTTTCTTCGCTTCGCGATAAGGAATTCGTTCTTGAATTTTAACTTTCTGGATAGCTTGCTCGATTTTTAGTTGCGGACATTGTCTTGAGTTAGCTGGGTGTGGACCTTTACAGTTCACGCATACCTCTGGTTTTTCACAGTCTGTCTCTGTATGTGGTGGCTTCCCGCATACACAGATTTGATCTTTCTTACACCAAGATGACATGTGACCAAAAAGTTGGCATTTGAAACACCTCATTGGGGCAGGAAAATATGGTCGAATTTTCAGGCTGTAGAAAGCTGCTCGGCTATTATTTGGCAAAACTGGTGTATCAAATGTGAGGATATGATTGGGGGTTTCGGTAATAATTCCTTCTCTCTTTGTTTTCATGCGTTTCACTTCAATGACACCTTGATCTTTAAGGCCTTCTTATATTTCTTCGGTAGTGCAGTTTAGAAAATCTTTACAATACACGACACCTTTGACATTGTTCAACGTACCATGAGGGGTTACTTGTACATTGAAGTCTGCGAGTTTGTTAACTTTCATTAATCGTAATGACTGTGCTCGTGAAGAGTTTTCCACTAGGATGCCATCTCTCACTTTTCTTGTATTTTTCGTAGTACCAATCAAACCATACATAACTTTACTGATTAAAAAAGGGCTGACTTTCGAGAAATCCTCCCCATCCAATCTCTTAATGAGCAAGAACCGAGGGACAGGTCCCATCGTCTCTGTATTCATAGCATTTCCTGTTTCGTTGGAGTTAGGATTCTCCGTATTTTCTAATTTATTTGAGGTATTCATATGATTCCCACGAGTTGGGATGTACTGGGTATAACTGTGGTAGTGCACCCTTGCCACAGAGAGGCTTAGTACAACCGAAGGTCGCCTGGTATCCGGAGGGAACCGTTAGCGATCAACTACGCATGATCATTCATCTATCGGCACGGTCTCTTCCACCTTAGATTTCGGATTTTTTTTTCGCTGGTTTACTCCATCGAGACTCTTCTGTCTGGGTTACCATACCATAGCCGAGGGTTCCAGTTTTTCGGCGCCGGAAACTCGCCGCTCGTCCCCCATGTCTGGTCAGGACTTGCCAGTGTGTTCGGATGTAACTTGGGCATGTTGGATCTTCTACTGGCATTTGTTGGTGCTATCACATCGGCATAGATAGCCCCACCAGTGCCCCACTGACCATTTCTGAGCTGTTTTTTAGTTTCACTCCTCCCTTCCCGTCCTTGCGGCTCGAGGAGGGAGGAAGTTACTCAGCCACTCCACCAACGACAAGGTCTTACAGCTCCTAGGAGGGTATTATTATTATTATTATTATTATTATTATTATTATTATTATTATTATTATTATTATTATTATTATTATTATACCCGGAGGAAAAAATAAAGGAAATGAGCGATGCGAAATTTTCTAAATTTGTCAGAATTTATCTGATAGAACACTGTTTTTACAGCATTGATGAGTACATGAGCTATTCCTTTGAGAGTGCATTATACTTGAATACCTGATAAAATATGGTTAACCTACGATAATTGTTTATTTTTTCTATACAGTTCTATACTTTTATATGTTTTTATATAGTTTTTCATCCTTTTATAATATGTCTAGGTGTACTTTCAGATTTTTATTCTATTGTAGATATTTTGTAACTATTTCTACTTTTTATTGTGTGATTGTTCTCTTTTTTTTTGTTTTTTCTCGTAATGTAATTAATTATCTATTAATCGTTTGTAATTATATTAATATTTTATATGAGATGACTATAAACGTGCCCTGTATGTAAAATGGTCAATAAACGAATATATATATATATATTATTACCATTATAACCATTTTTCGAATCTGATGTACTTGAGGCCATTCATTCCCTCAAAAACAAATTAAGTACCGATTACTATGGCTTAAATGCACAAATGATTAAGGCCTTCAGCACTTCTTTACTTGCACCCCTAACAGTTGCACTAAACAAGTGCACTATCGAAGGCATTTCGCCCAACTCTTTAAAAATATTAAAAATTGTGCCCGTTCATAAGGGGGGAGATATGGCTGAGCTGGATAATTACAGAACAATAGCGATCGTTCCCATATTATCTAAAATATTTAAGATCCTGATAAGAGGTAGGTTTATATCTTATTTGGAAAAACAAAGTATTCTATCGGCGTCACAGTTCGCATTCCAAAAGAACAAGTCCACTGTCGCTGCATTGGTTACAATTGTGGATGACATAGTGGACAGCCTCGATAGGGGACATGAAGTTTGTGCTACTTTATGTGATTTGTCTAAGGCGTTTGATTGCGTTAATACTCAAATTCTTCTGGATAAAATGAAATTTTACGGGTTCAGAGATAAGCAATATGACCTTATATTTTCTTATCTCAATAATAGACAGCAATACGTTTACTTAAACAACGCACATTCACACGAACTTAAAATAAATAACGGCGTACCCCAGGGTTCCGTTCTGGGCCCTTTATTATTTTTAATTTACGTCAATGATTTACCCAAATCTATGGAACAGCAGAGCAGAGTGGTTCTATATGCTGATGATGCTACCTTAATTTCAAACGAGGGAGTTACTGCGAGGAATGGAAGTCTTGATATGGCAAAAAATTGGTTTCAAGCAAATAAACTTAAACTAAATGAATCAAAAACTCAACATATTCTTTTCAGTGTTGACAAATTTGCAGAAAAGTCGGAGCCTGTTAAATTGTTGGGAATTGTATTCGATACTTCGTTCACTTGGTCGAGCCAGATTGATCGATTATGCTCAAAATATCGTCTCAAATATTCGTATTGAGACAGTTACGTAAAAATATTAGTGACAATAATGTAATGAAAGTCGCCTACTGTGCCTTGATTCACAGTCACCTGTCTTATGGCATATCGCTATGGGGTAACTCAAGCGGGCTCCATAAGGTTTTTACGCTCCAAAAGGCAGCAATCCGAATTGTGGACAGATCAGCATACCGAGCGCATTGTATAGAAATTTTTAAGAAATATAAGATTCTGTGTCTACCCTGTCAATATATCTTTGACCAACTTCTAAGAATACATCGGGACCTAAATTCTATTCCGAGTCATAGCGATTTATACGGTTACAGTACTAGAAATGCAAATGATCTAGTAAATATCTTTTCACGTCTGTCAACGGCTAAACGGAATCGACTTGATTTCAATCTGTTTAATAAATTAGACAAACTATACCCGGAGGAAAAAATAAAGGAAATGAGCGATGCGAAATTTTCTAAATTTATCTGATAGAACACTGTTTTTACAGCATTGATGAGTACATGAGCTATTCCTTTGAGAGTGCATTATACTTGAATACCTGATGAAATATGGTAAACCTACGATAATTGTTTATTTTTTCTAAACAGTTCTATACTTTTATATGTTTTTATATAATTTTTCATGCTTTTATAATATGTCTTGGTGTACTTTTAGATTTTTATTCTATTGTAGATATTTTGTAACTATTTTTACTTTTTATTGTGTGATTGTTCTCTTTTATTTTTTTTGTTCTTTCTCATATTGTAATTAATTATCTATTAATCGTTTGTAATTATATTAATATTTTATATGAGATGACTATAAACGTGCCCTGTATGTAAAATGGTCAATAAACGAATATATATATATATATATATATTATTATTATTATTATTATTATCATTATTTTTTTTTCGGAGGTGAAAAAATGCATCATGCACGCAGCTCTTTGCTGCGACTTGGACTTCAACCAAGTAAAACAACACCTCCTCCAAGGGAGTCTGCTTTGGAACCGCTGGTTAGCATTACATCAAGGCAGCCCCGGTCTCATTTTCTTATACCTGCTCTGCAGCTCTCTTTTGTCTCCCATATTCATCCTTTTCTTTTTGGCTCATAATATCTCTTATCATTTTATTTATAGATTTCCATTTTTGCCTGCTCTCTAACATCTGAGGTACAAATGTGTCCACTGTTAAATTGATGCCCACTTCAAGAGACGTCGTTGTTCTATGTCGGTTCCATCTTTCGCAATGGAATATTGTGTGTTCCACCGTATCCGAGCTGTTACAGTATTGGCACATGTCGCAGTTGTCGTGACCAAAACGTTTAGCGTATGTCCTGAAACATCCGTGTGCCGTTAAAACTTGAGTTAAAAACTAATCTGTTTCACGGCGTTTACAGCTAATCCAAGCTTCAATATCGGGTATTACTCTTTTCGTCCACTGCGCTTTTGTGGCTTCATTTTTCCACCTATGCTGTCAAATGGATAGGGCTTCAGCTCTGGCAGTTGCCTGTTTTCTAGCCTGAACTTCGTGTCTATTGTTGTATAGATATGTCCCTTCCCAGACCATAAGGTCTATAGGTAATGTAGCTGTTACTACTTGCAGCGCAACACATGAAACCGTCCTGTATGCCGATGCTACCCGCAATAGCATCTTTCTTTGGGCTTTTTCTATTCGCTTTTTGTATTTTTTGATTTTTAAAGCCCTGTTCCACACAGGAGCACCATATAGTAATATGTTGTGCATTGCACTACACAACACAGCCCGTCGGCTACTTCTTGGTCCTCCAACATTAGTCATGAGCCTTATTAGTCTAGAGACCTTTTCTTCAATCTTTTGTGCTGTAACTTCAATATGTTTGCCAAAGCGCATCTTCTCATCGATAGTTATCCCTAAGTATTTGATTGTTTTTGCCGGGGAGACATTTATTCCTTGAAAATTAAAAACTATTTCTTCCCTGTCTCGTTTACCTCTAAGTATCACTGCTTCGGTTTTATCTGGCACTAGTGTTAATTTATGTCTTTCCATCCAATTGCTAATATCTTGTAGACACTTATTCGCATTTCGTACTAAGATATGCTTATTTTTGGCTCCTATAAGTAACGCTAGATCATCCGCGAACCCTATGCAGCAAGCGTCATCTGTGAGGTCCAGATCTAGTACATCATCATAGAGAATATTCCATATGGTCGGTCCTAAAACCGAGTCCTGTGGTACTTTTCTTAATTCATTCTTTGTTGTTTTATATAGATTTCCTAAGTCCTTTATGCTATCCATTCTTCGTGTTTTTGCTCTAGTCAACTTCCTCCTAAATCCCATGCATTCTGCCCTTTTTTCACCTATTGTTTCATTCCACCAGTATGGGTTATTAATAGTTTTCCTATCAGTATTTGTGCAGTTTTTGTATGCTTGTTGGATCCATTTGCTTAGCGTCTGATAAGTAGGTTCCAAAGTATTTCTGCAGATTAGTCCGATGTTGTTAGTAAAAGCGTCCCAATCTACAGTGGTATTTCCTATATATTTTTTATTTCTTAAGTTTTCATTAATTTCAAAATGTATGAAATTATGTTGTGTCAATGATTCACATCCTCCAAGACTTCCCAATTTGCTATTTTCCCTGCAATATTGCTTGTTGAAATTGTCACGTCAATGTAAGATTCACTGTTTCCTCTCACAAATGTAGGTTTTATCCCGGTATTATGCACAACCATGTCTAGCTCCGAGATCCAGTCCATCCAGTGTTCTCCTTTTGTTCTCGGTTTTGGGTGAACCCCACATAGGAGATTTGGCGTTTATGTCTCCAAGTACAATGTAATCGGTTTTACTACGCTTAACGTGTCCCATTATTTTATCTGATTCATTTTTATAATCTCTTAGCATTATATTGGGAGATATGTAGCAACCAATCATTGAAAAGTTCCTCATTTTCACCATTACAAACCACTCTCCGCTTACATGTTTTACTATGTACATACCTTTATTTATGATTAATATAGCCACATCCGCCCTCTTGTCTGTAAGCCAATTTTGGCCTTCTACACGCTTTTTGTTCGGTTCACAAACAACTAGTATGTCGACATTACTTTGCATGGCCGTTGCGTATGCCATGTCCTGTGCTGCATAGGCCCTACCCACATTTATTTGTAATATTTGTATTGTCATTATGCTTTATTTCCTCCCCTACCATTTACTGCCTCTCTTGCTTTGGCTTCTATCAGTTTTCTGTATACTGGGCACCTAGTTTGGTCAGCCCTATGTCCTTCTTGTTTGCAAGTTAGGCAAAAACTATTGTTTGTGCAGTCCTTTGCCCTATGGTTTTCTTTACTCCATTTAAGACATATCTTAGACCTATCCTCTCCAGTGCATTCGCTTGTGTGATGCCCGTATTCTAGGCATCTATAGCATCTGGTAGGGTTTACTCGCGGTCGCACCCCACAGGATACCCAGCCGATTCGTATATTCCCTCTTTTTATGAGCTCTCTCACCAGCACTTTCCTTAATGCGACCGTAGCGTTTTGGCTACCTCTTTGGCTAAGTCGTATCGATAAAACTCTCACCTCGCCTTTTCGCTTTTTCGCACTGCTTGCTCGATTTCCTGTTTACTTATGTCACCATCAATATTAGAGATGTAGACTATATCATCACTACTTTTGATACTGACCCGCGTATCGTCATTTTTGCTCTGGATTTCCCTTTTAAAAGCTTCAGCTTTGTCTCTGTCTCCCAGGATTTCCAACATGACATTCCCTTTGGTAGTGTTTTTAATTGATCTGATTTGAATCCCGGCTGCATCGATATCGACACTACTTTTTACTGTACGCAGAATATCTGCGTATTCTTTACCTCCTGATTTTATAATGATCTTCTCCGTCCTGGGTTGTTCCTCACTTCTAAACGATTTATGTCTTTTTTTTCCTTTTGGAGTTTTCCATAGCAGTCACTTCTACCTTTATTTCAGTTCCACGGAATACGTAGTCCGCACATTTTCTTACGTATAGTATATCCACATTACCCAACGCAATCAGCTTAATTTCCGTAGTATCTGGTTGCAGCTCTTTTTGCAGACTATTTATAGTAGCGTACAGTTTGCATATGTCGTTTACTCCCTCTGGTTTTACATCATATGGTAGTAAATAGAGATCTCCTTTTTCTTCCCTTTACTCAGTATAATTTCTTTATTTGTTTTAACGTACTCAATCTTACCTTCTGTTTGCTCTTCTTCTATTAACACGGCTACTTCTGGAAAATTATGCAGTATGTCCTCAGTCTCCTTCCCAGTAAAGGGGGCTCCTGGTTTTACTATGACAGCCATATCGCCTTTATATTCTTTAATAGTTTCTGATCCTGTAGCTTCTGTATTGACAAAGCAGGTTTTTGGCCATTTATGGTCTATTATTTTAGAAAGTCCCTCCCACCCCGTTTTATTTATCATCTGGGTCTCAATTTCTTCTTTGCTATTAGCTCAGTTACTTCTCTTTTTATGTCGTCCTCACTAGCTTGCACCGCTACGTCTAGTGTACTATTTCTCGGGGTAATTGTTTCATCTGCCGGTTGCATTGCTGCGGCAGTGGTTTTTTTTCATCTCAGTTACTGTACTTTTTAAAGTGTCATAACTGTTCTCCAGGATAGCCATTTTTCTATTTAGCATATCTACTATATTTCCGCCATCTCACTATTAATTTCTTCTATACAAACACCTTCTTGTCCGTCTCTCTTCCTTTTCTTTTTCGTTGGAGTTTTTACCTTTATATCCGTAGCCTCTTGTCTTTTGTATATAGGGATCGTTTCTATCTCTTCATCCTGCCATTCCTCGCTGTCTACTGCAACAACCGGCTTGGTAGGTACTTCCCTTGGTGTAGAGAAAATGTCATCTTTTCCATGTATTAAATCACTCTTATTTCCCGGCGGTGTTCTATGTAATGACGAGCGTCGTACACTAGGGTCGATTTCCTTCTCCCACGCATATTTACCAGCATCTTGTTCCAATATCTCTTTTTCAATTTTTTCCCTATCTGCTTTTGTGCATCTCAGCATTATTTGTTTTATTTTTTAGATTCTCCATTTAACGTCCCACGAGTCGCTAGGGAGTTTCTGTTAATTCCTACAGAGCCCCGCATGTAGGAATAAGGCCTTGCTTCGGTTAGAGACCTCCGCCTACTCTACCATATCCTCGCCATGACTGGTAGGGACCGTTTGCGACCGCTCTTTCGTGGGGCCATTCAGTGCATCGACACGGTCAACATCTTCACTTCCGGATTTTTTTTCGCTGGTTTTCTCCATCGGGACTCTTCTGTCTGGGTTACCATACCATAGCCGAGGGTTCCAGTTTTTTGGCGCCGGAAACTCGCCGCTCGTCCTCCATGTCTGGTCAGGACTTGCCAGTGTGTTCGGATGTAACTTGGGCATGTTGGATCTTCTACTGGTATTTGTTGGTGCTATCACATCGGCATAGATAGCCCCACCAGTGCCCCACTGACCATTTCTGAGCTGTTTTTTAGTTTCACTCCTATCTTCCTGTCCATGTGGATGGGGGAGGGAGGAAGTTACTGACCCACTCCACCAACGACAAGGTCTTACAGCTCCTAGGAGTATTATCATTATTATTATTATTTTTTTTTTTATTATATCACACTTGTTAGTGGAGGATTGGCATGTCCAGGCTGGGATTCTCAAGGTTTCAGCAGCCTAGTCATGTGTGAGCACTCGTCGGACGGTTCGGCATGTTCCCAATATAGCTGCTTGTTGGGCGGTAATTATGTTCTTATCAACATTTTCCAATTTCAGTTTCTTTAACTCGTTTTGTAAATGTACTTCAACGAGGCCAGTGGTTGAGATAACCAGCGGATGTATGGTTACGTGTTCTAATTGATAAGCATCCTTTAGTTCGTGCGCTAAGTCAATATATTTGTGTTTTTTGGGTCCTAGCTTCTTTAATGTTGTGATCGTTAGGTATAGTGATGTCTATTATATTAGCTGTCCTTCCTTGTTTTTCTAGTACAAGTATATCTGGTTTATTGTGTGCTATTTCCTTATCTGTAATTATCTTTTTGTCCCAGTATACTTTTACATTTTGGTTTTCAAGTTGTTCTTTCGGGGTGTACTTGTAATAGGGCACTTGTTCTGTCAGCAGACCATATTTTATGCAGATTGCCTGGTGGAATACTTTGGCTACATCATCGTGTCTTTTCTTGTGGTCCCGAGATACCAAGTAGGAGCATCCTGCCAAGAGGTGTTGAATGGTCTCTGGTTTTTCCTGGCATAATCTGCAACTATCGGATGGGATTTCCTGTCGGATGATGAATCGTCTGTAGTTTCGTGTGCTTATTATTTGATCTTGTATGGCCAGTAGAAAACCCTCCGTTTCGGCCATGAGTGTTCCACTCGACAGGTACAGATTTGATAAGCGTTTATCAACCTCTTGCCCTGCTAAAGCTGCAGCATATCTTCCATGCAGTTCTTTACCTTTCCAGATTTGTTCTAGTTCAGCGAAGTAGTTCTTATTTTCTTTTTCAGGTGGATTTTCATTCGCTAACTTTAAGGGTGAGAGAGAGGAGTCAATAGCTGTTATTGCTCTATATGCGGGGTGTGTTACGGACTTCAGATAAGTAAACAGCTTTTCACATTCTTTATTGTGCATTTCTTTCAGATTTATAAGTCCTCTTCCGCCTTTGCTCCTTGGGAGATATAACCTGACTGTAGATGCATTGGGATGATGTAACCTCCTCCTTGTAAGCGATGTTCGAATCAATCTGTCTAGACTTTCCAGATCAGTAGGACTCCATTTGACAATGCCAAAGCTGTATGTTACCACTGGTACCACCCAAGAGTTGATAGCTGAGAATTTTGATCTAGAATAGAGGTGTGATTTGAGGATTGATTGTAATCTCTTTTTCAGTGTGTTTTCAATCTGTTCCTTTGAGTGTTTTTGATCTATGTTAACTGTTTGTTGGATTCCCAAGTATTTGTACATTTCTTCTGGAGGAAGTGGTTCAAATTGGCTTTGATCTATAAGTGTAATATTTTCGGAGTCTTGTACTTTTCCTTTTTTGACATGGACAAATGCACACTTCTCAAGCCCAAATTCCATCCTTATGGATCCGCTGAAACTAGATACCAGTTCTAGCAGTGAGGTGAGCTGGTCTGAGTTCGACGCATATAGTTTCAGATCGTCCATGTAGAGAAGATGATTGATTTTCACGGGTGGCTCCCTGGATATTGTGTAGCCACAGTAGCTGTCTTCAAGTAGACTACTAAGTGGATTTAGAGCCAAGCAGAACCATAGCGGGCTGAGGCTGTCCCCTTGGAAAATGCCCCTCTCTATTCTCACTCCTGCGGTGGTGTAATGAGTTGCTCCCACGTTCACGTTCAGGGAGGTTTCCCACGTCTCCATAACTTTTTCAAGGAACTCAATCAAGTGGTTGTTGATTTTGTAGATGTTTAGTACTCTGAGTAACCACGAGTGCGGGACAGAATCAAATGCCTTTCGATAGTCTATCCAAGCAACCGAAATGTTCCTTTTCCTTTGTTTGGCATGGTTAGTGATCACTGTATCAATAATCAGCCACTCTTTGCTTCCCCGTGCCCTTGCCTTACAGCCGTTCTGTTACCAAGCTAGCAGTTGGTTTCTTTTTAGGTGGGAACTAATTTTCTGCTCTATGATTGAGGTGAGTATTTTATATGCGATGGGCAAGCAGGTAATCGGTCGGTAATTTTGGGGGTTTTCGACTTTCTCGTTTTTGGGCAGGAGGTAAGTTATACCTTTTGTGAAGAAGGGTGGTATCTTTTGTGGATCTTCCATGGATTCATTTAGTTGGTTGGCGAAGATTTGATGAATCGACGTTAAGCTCTTCCACCAGTATGCGTGAACTTTATCAATTCCTGGTGCTTTCCAATTAGCCAGTTTCTGTGCGGCGTCTTTAACATTTTGGGAAGATATCCGGATATCCTCCATTTCTTGAGTGTGGGCCGTTCTTTCTTCCTCTTTCTTGATCCAGAACGCATTTTCATCATGTTCCACTCTGGTTCCCCACAATTGTGTCCAGTATTTGTGCATGTTTGTTTCATTAGGTGGAGCGTTCGTATATTTTGTTTCTTTCGATCCCAAGTTTCGGTAGAATAGCTTTTGATTTTGTTGGAATATACGATTTTCTTTGTACCGGGCAACCCTCTCTTTGTATCTTCTTATTCTATTTCCCAACATTTTGATTTTTTGTTTTAACTCCTCCATATAAGATGACAGACGTTGATTCCTGTCAGGTGAGTTATATTTGGACTTAAGTTTCTTGTGTATTTTATGTATTATATTTTTTATGCGGGTTGTGGGCTCAGGGCTATTGAGGTAAGCATGAATCTGTCCAATTTCCCTTCTAAATTTTTCTATTTTGTATTGTATTCTTTTAACCCATGGAGGTTCTGTATTTGTTGTGTGTTTCTCTTTAACAGTTTCAGGGTGTCTCAGTGGAGTGCCTAGCAGCTCTAAAACAGTAAGCGCCGAGCAGTACATCAAATGACATGTGTCTTCCAGTGACGAGCAGTCTCTCAGTTTCTCCTTAAGGGCACTGTTGGTTTGCGTAACGATCTCTTTTGCTACCTGCGAGTACCTTAATTTTGGGAGAATCGGACGATTTTGGAACGGTACTCCAGCATACTTTAGTTTGTTTGCTTCTAATGTGTTTTCAATTTCAGCTGGAATATCTTCTGCTGCTACTTCAAAAATGGTTGATCTTCTCTGTACAGCCGCTGGTTCTCCGTTGGTGTTTTGATTTTCCTGGTTATCCTGGCGTCTTGAATGGTTTTTCAGGTATTCTATTTCAGCCTCTGTTAGGACCTTACGTCTGATAATAGATCTTACTTGATCAGATAATTGTTGTGGGTCCCGTAGGAAGTCGGGTCTGGTTTCGGACCAATGTTCGTGTAGTCTGGTTCTATAGTTAGTCTTGTCTTGTCCGGCGTGTGTCACAAAGAAATATGCGCGCATAAGGTCAAGGTTGTCTTGCCTGGTCCAGCGCATACGCCGTCTTTGGACTTCTGGTGAGTGAGCGGGAGTTTCCTGGGATAGGTTTTCCAAGCGTCGCTCGCCATTGCCGCTTTCGGTGTCCTTTGACCTTGGCCTTGTGGTTCCGGTTTGCGGGCGCGTGCCACTTGCTCCACGCCTTCCCGCTAGTGACTGTACATTCCCGCCATCTGGTGCAGTCGCACCACCAGAGGCATCCGAGGCTTGCTTCCTAGTAGTTACAGGAGCGGTATTATTTCTCAGTATGAGGGTTGCTAGCCCTCAGTACCGGTTGTTCTCCCTCTCGCGTTTGCCCACCTGCTGTAGATTCGCCACCGGGGGTTGGTTACCCGATCTTGAATCTCCAGAGATGGTTTACCAGGGTCTACCGACGTGGAGGTGCGAGTAGGAATTGATAGGAGAGGCTGTAAGAGACGCTTCACTACCCTTTGGACCCTTCATTATTATTATTATTATTATTATTATTATTATTATTATTATTATTATTATTATTATTATTATTATTATTTTTTCACGTTAACCGGATGTTTAGCGAGGTAACCGGCAAGGTTAGTGCAAGGTTTCCAGCATTTCCTATGTATTTTTGTTCAACTCTTTTCTCATTATATTGCACGTGCTCAAAATGACCGCTTTTTGCAGCTCGTGGAAAATATTTTTCTGGACTCCTAGGCTATCCAGGTTCTTTTTCAGGTCTTTTGGCTCCAATAATAATTGGGATGGTTTTGACCGTTTTCGCCTGCCATATCTCTTTCAGGTTCTCGCACAATGGTAAGTATTTTTCTATTTTTTCCATGTTCTTTCTTTGTATGTTAGCATTATTGTTATTATTTCATCTACCTCCAAGAGGCGTACGGTTTTAATATGCTAGAGAGGAAACAATTCAGTTTGTCTCAGCTAGTTTAAAAATTTCCTGACTATATGGCATGTCCGATATCCAGTATGTTATGTGGCAACTCTAATTCTCCAAAATTTTTGGAAAGCTGGTCACTGACAATCCCTTCCACCGAAAACACTAAGGGGATTATTTTCACTGTATTTAGTTTCCAAGTGTTCTTGACTTCATAGGCGAGCTTTTCATATTTGGTACACTTTTCTGTCTCGATCTTCCTGATGTTGTGACTGAGAGGTACAGCAATGTCGATGATAATTCCTGTTTTTTTATCTTTATGAATCAATACGATATCTGGTCTATTATAATCAGTTTGCATCGGTCTATCCCAGTAAAGCACCACGTCATGATTTTCTATAACTGGTAGGGGGTTGTACTTGTAGTACGGAGGAGGCATCACGTCAAAAAGTTTATTATTTTTATTATTATCATAATAATTATTATTATTATTAGTATTATCATTATTATTATTATTATTGCAACTTTTTTGCTCTCGCCTTACTATAGATTTGGCGGTAAAATGGGTGAATACAGTTCTCAACTAAAGATCAAAGTCATTCACCCTAGCACCTTTTTTAGCAATTTTTTGCACCTCATACATGGATGGTTTACCTGGGATCATCTCTAAGTATGTTTTCAAACTTTCCCGCATCATTTCCAATGCTCCTACAATAACGGGTACCAATTTTTGTTTTTGTATTCCACATCCGACTTATCTCGATTTCTAGATCTTGCTTATTTTTTCGTTTTCTTTGTTCACTATATTGCTATCATCTGGGACAGATATTTCGATCAAAAGACATGTATTTATGTTCTTATCATATAGTACTATGTCCGGTCTATTTGCCAGGATTGTTCTATCAGAAATTACAGCCATATCCCACATAACATCGATGTTGTTGTTGCTTACGACTTTTTCTGGGACATGATTATAATACTTTTCTGCTACACGCAATCCTATTGCATTCCATATAGACTAATGGATGAATGAAGCAACCTTATTATGTCTGTTAGTGAATTCGGTTGGGGCAAGACTCGTACATCCGGCTATTAAGTGGCTAATGTGCTCATCTGATTTGCCACAGAGCCTACATTTACTGTCTACCGATTGTTTTAATATGTTCTTTTGATAGTATCTAGTAGCTAGTACCTGATCTTGAGCTGCTATAATGAGACTTTCAGTTTCTCCTTTAAGTCCAGAACTACCTAACCACGCTATACTTCCCATCTTATTAACTGTTGGTTTGCTTACATTCCTGAAAAATTGTCCATGTAGTGGCTTTTGTTGTAATGTCTGGATCTTGCGCCTTTCAATTAAATCTTTGATCGCATTTGTATATTCCTCAGAGCATTATCTGTTATAAGATACTTTTCTCTTATTTGTGCTGACTCTTTTTGGATGGAATACTTTGCCTTGTCCGAATCGTATATTTTAATTGCTTTGCAGAATTTATCGTGTTCGGTATCAATATAATCGCCTATACCTATAATAGCCTGTTCATAAGCTGAGTGCAACTCGATTAAGCCTCGTCCGCCGTTTCGCCTTTTAATAATGTATAGTCTGGCATCATCTGCTTTAGGGTGATGCATACTCCCCATTGTGAGGAGTTTCCTCGTTTTCCTGTCAATCTTCTCTATTTCTGATGTTAGTCAGTCGACAATACCATAGCTATATGTGACCACTGGAACTGCGAAGGTATTAATGGCTATGATTTTGTTCTTCGAATTTAGTTCGGTACTTTGGATTTGGCGTATACCGCGATAATATTCTGTTGATACCATAGTTTTCATATTGGTGTTGTCTATGCGGTCCCTCTCTTCGACTCCGAGATATTTATAAGTTTCGTCCATCTCCAGGTTTCTTATTGAGGTTCCGTTATCAAGTTGAATATTGTGACTTTTGACTAGTTTGTCTCTTTTGTAAATAGCTGTATCACATTTGTCTAATCCAAACTCCAAATTGATATCGTTACTAAATTCTCTTACGACAGTCAGTGCTCGATGTAGTTGAGTCTCATCTATACTGAATAATTTCAGGTAATCTATATAAAGCATGTGATTGATTTTAATATTCTTTCCAATATCAAATCCAATATTTTCTCTGTTCAGGGTATTGGTTAGTGGGATAAGTGCCAATCAGAAAAGCAAAGGTGATAAAGAGTCCCCTTGAAATATTCCTCTTTTGATATATATACGTTCTGTTTCAATGTTTCCTTTGTTATGGATCTGCGTCATTTTTGTTTTCCAGGTCTGCATTGACTTTTTAACGAATCTGCAAATTATTGGATTTATTTTATATATGTCTAACACAGTGGCTATCCGCGAATGTGGGACGGAGTCAAATGCCTTTTTATAGTCAATCCACGCTTGACCTAGATTTCTTTTGCATTTTTTGCAATTGAGATCACCATCTTACTCGTGAGTAGTTGGTCTTTGCATCCTCTAGTGGCTCTTCGACATCCTTTTTGATCTGCTGGAAGTATTTCTTTGTTAACAATATGCGAATATATACAATTTGTCACTGCACTTGTAATAATTTTATAGATAGTAGGTACACATGTAATTGGTCGATAATTTTTTGGGTCCTTGGTATCTTTACCCTTAGGGAGGAGGTATGTATGTGTTAACCATAGTGGTATATTTTTAGGGTCTATAAACGTTGAATTAATGGCATTTGTGAGTATTTCATGTAGAGCTGTTAATTGTTTTAGCCTGAAATTTGGTAACTTGTCCGGTCTAGGGGCTTTCCAATTCTGAGTATGTTTTATAGCGTCTACTATTTCGTTAACTGTGAAATTATGCCATTGACCTGTTTCTGAATGTTCATAGTTATTCCTTTCTTCTATTATCCAAGAGGCTTCTTCATTATGACCAACACCATTTTCCAAGATTCCTCTCCAAATTTGCTCAATTTGAATTTGATCAGGTGGTTCACTAATTGATTCAATTTTGATGTTTAATTGGCGGTAATTATTATTATTAGTATTATTATTATTATTATTATTATTATTGTGATGTATTCTCGCTTATGGGGGTCTCTTCGTATTCATCGGCGGTCTGCAAGATGAGTACTGACTATTGTACATTTAAAAATTCACGAACAATCCGGCAAGTGTTAAGTATCACAGATTTCTGCATATCAGCTATTAATGCTGATTGCAGACCTAGGGTTGTTAAATTATTTTTAAGAGAGTTGGGTACTATTCCAGTTGTACTGATAATTAATGGAAGGATTATTACACTGTCTTGTTTCCACTGTTGTTTAATCTGGAAGGCCAGGCCTGCGTATTTAGTTAACTGAGTTTGAAAAGTTTCATTAATATTGTTGGAGTTAGGGACTGCGACATCAATAATATATGTAATTTTTCGTGATTTGTCAAGGAGAATAACATCAGGACGGTTTGCCACCACTGTTCTGTCCGTTAGTACCGTTCTGTCCCAATATAGACGGAAGCTCTCATTCTCCAAGACATTTTCAGGTGTATAGTGATAATACGGTACCGGGTCTTCTGAGAGTTTGTTGATAGATGCTAGTTTCAGGTGAACAATTTTGGCCACAAAGTTGTGGCGGTGTAGGTATTCAGAGTGTGCTAGGCTTGTACATCCTCCAATGATGTGCTGGATTGTCTCAGATGTTAGAACACATTTTCTGCATTTATTATCCGTTAAACTTGGGTCTTTCGCTATATATTTAAGATAATTTTTTGTGGCAATGACCTGGTCCTGTATGCCTATACTGAAGCCTTCTGTTTCAGGGAATAAAGTGCCACGACTTAGCTATAGATTTGAAGCTTTCGTATCTATCCCCTCATCATACAGATCATGTGGATGTCTTCCATGCTGCGCTTTTCTTTTCCATGTATCCGTTTTAAGACTTACTTGCTCCCTCTGTGTAGCTGAAGTGGATGAGCTGAACTTAAATTCCAGTGGGGTATAACCTTTATCGGCCAGACATACAGCTCTGTGCAATGGAGACTCCTGCTGTGTTTGGATAAAATATTTTTGCAAACCTGCACATTGTTTTTGATGAAGATGGTTGATATCAAGTAAACCTCGTTCCCTTTGGTTTCTTGGTATTGTGAGCCTTTCAATAGCTGCCCTAGGGTGATGTGCACGGTATTGAGTTAAGGTAGTTCTAGTTTTTCGCTCGATATCCTCTATTTCTGTCCCAGTTCATTTAATAATTCCGAGTGTGTAGGTTAGGATGGGGATATCATAGGTGTTAACTGCCCTTGTTGTATTTTTTGCATTTAGTTTTGTTTTCAGTATTGCCCTCAACCGTCTTATATACGCTTCCCGAATCTGGTTCTTCACAAACTTATGCTCTGTTGCATACCCAGGTATTTATAGGTTTCTCCTTCTTGCATTGCTTCCAAAGCATTACCATCGTTAAGATCGAATGCATGTGTACTATGCTTTCCTTTTATCAGCGTCTGGGTTCTACACTTTTTGAGCCCAAACTCCATTAGGATGTCTCGGGAAAAGATTTTTACAGTGGTTAGTAGTGAGTTGATATGAGCTTCGGTCCCAGCATAAAGTTTAATGTCGTCCATATATAGTAAGTATGTAACCTTTTGTTGGACTGTATCGTTCGTCTTGATGGTAAATCCGTGTTTACTTGCATTTAATAAATGGGAAAGCGGGTTCAGGGCAAGGCAGAACCAGAGTGCACGTAACGAATCCCCTTGAAAAATTCCTTTTTGGATTTTAATCAAGTCAGTGATAACAGTACCGTTATGATAACTAAGCTGAACTTGTGTCGGCCACTGAGACATCAGATGACGAAGTAGATCGATAATAGGAGGTGCTATTTTGTAAATATGGAGAGTGGATATTAACCATGAATGTGGTACAGAATCAAATGCCTTCCGTTAATCTATGTATGCTGTATATAAGTTTCTTTTCTTATGTAGGGCTTGCTCGAGTATAAGAGCATCTATTAAAAGTTGTTCCTTGCAGCCCTGAGCCCTTTTGATACACCCTTTCTGTTCTAAAGAGATAATATTATTTTCTTCACAGTGTTTGTAAATTTCTTTAGATATACATGCTGTTAAGAGTTTGTAGATAGTTGGAAGGCAAGTGATTGGTCGGTATTTCGAAGGGTCTTGAATCGTGATCTTTGGGTAACAGGTATGTTATTCCTTGTGAGAGATATGCACGTATGTGTTTTGGATCATTAAGGAAGCGATTAAAATGACAAGCTAGATGTGGGTGTATAGATGTAAACCTTTTCAGCCAGAAATTATGTATACAATCAATTCCAGGTGACTTCCAATTTGATAGCTCTTTTAAAATCTCCTCAACCTGCTTTGCTTGTATCTGAACTTCATCCATCGCTGGAAGATGGCTCATTCTTTCCTCCTCCTCTATTATCCATGCTGCCTGTGCGTTGTGATTTGCTGGGACAGACCATAAAGAAGACCAAAAATCTTTCACGTCTTCCTTAGATGGCACATCTGTAATTACGTTGTTCTAATCATTGTCGAGATTTCTATAAAAAAATTCTCATTTGTCAGAAATAGCCTGTTCGATGTCTCTCTTAACTTTGATTCTTTAGACGTTCTTAGTCTTCCAGCATCGACACTCAACTTTTGTTTTAATGTATCGACAACATCTGTCAATGCTTGATTATGTGGATTATAGGTCGCATGGGTTCTATTGTATTTTATTATACTTTCGACTTTATCTTGAAGCTTTTTTCCCTTGCTGCATTTCTGATAGGCGGTAAGTCGTCCGATGTCCCTTCTTAACCTGTCGATTTTATTGTTAAGGCGTCGTTCCCATGGCTGGATGGTAGGGCATGTGTTTCGTGAAGCACCCCTTCCATTCCAAACTTTATGGCCGTTCGCTCTCGCAGTTACAGCCGCTATATATATATATATATATATATTGAACTAATCCTCTAGTTTTGTAAATATAATGAAATAAACAAACATAATAAACAAGTCTTATTGTAACGTAAGAAGTGTCAGTAGACACAACCATTAGAATAAACTCAATAAAAAGTCAAAGATTAAAATATAAAAAGATTGAAATATGTATAGATTGGATAATATATTGATGTGAAATTTTGAAAAGGATGAAGAATAGAAATTACAACACTATATTAGCTAATTAAAGAGTAAATATTACCTGTACCAGTAATTCTGATTGGTTGTCAAAGTCATGGAATTCGGAATTGCACTGAACACAGCCATAACAATTTCGGCAGGATGAAATGTCACACAATAGCTTGAAACCTAAAGTAAGAGAAAAGAATAATTAGTCTAACGATAATTTAACATTATTTACATATTATTTTTGTAGTAGCATAAATTTAGAATACCATGTATTCATTCATTCATTGAAAAGGGTTGAAACTAGATGGGAAAGATAGTTGGAACACAGCCCCAAACATATTGAGGAAATGAATATTTATAGGAAGTAAAGTCATGCTAGGGAATTTTTCAATACCAACCTAAATCATTGTTTATAGATTATAGATATAAAATTTAATTACAAAAACAAAAATAATAAGGAGTATATGTATAATAAGTATCAAACAAGACGCAAAATTAAATTAGAATCAATTACATATAGGTTAATTAATAATATAGGTTGTAATATTTGTAAAAATAAACATTTTGTAAATTAGCTAAACAAGGTAAATATAAGAAAATGGACTATTGTAAGAGGAAAGAAGGACTTAATTAAAATTCCTTAATACAATAGAGATTTAAATGAATCAGTGTCAATACCCTCCAGGACAATAAATTTATGTTTTTTCAAAATAGTCACTAAAAGACTGGAGAATAACAATTTCTGTGAAAAAAAAAACAAATAAGAGTGCTATGGACTAGTGAAGCTGGGATAGTTGTTGATTTTGAAAAACAAATGAGTGGATTTAGAATGGTGATGAGGGATGCGTCTCTGTAAGATTGCTCTCTGCAAAAATTTTCTTTAAAAAACAGTTAAAAGTTAAAATTATATAAACATTTTATGACAAACTAATCATAAGTGTATCAGATCCTGTGTAAGTACTAAAGAGTGCCGTAGGAGCATATCTCTAAGGAGATATCGGCAAGTTTGGAAGATGTAAGTGTAGCCGGCTGTAATAGCAAGAAAGATAAGGTCTGTGTATTTTGATTAAATCTATTTGGAATTCCAATAAACATTTTAAAGTGTACACTCAAAATTCAATAGAACATTCAATTGATATATATCATATAAAAAGGCCAAAGAACAGTAACATATAATGCATTATAAAATTCATCTATAGAGAATTATAATTTTAAGATAATATTGAAACTCACCTGTTGTAAATTTATCCTCGTAAAATATCACGTACATCATGCGTGCTCAATTCTATTTCATTACTTATTTTCAGCTTTTGCATGCATAACTTTCATCTATCACTTTCTTGTTTTTTTTTAAATACACGTACACATATAGTTTATAAAGTATTACTTATATGTAATTGATTATAAAAACATTTAATAATTATAACCAACAATTTTCATCACAGACACGCTAACAGTGTGTTGAATATAAACGTTGTGTATGGAAGGAAACTTCTTTCTTACATGTATACTGTAGCAGCGCATGCGTTTGGAGATATAGCGCCGACGCAGAAATTATATCATTTTGTTTCCAAGAATGTATGTATGATATAGGGTGGCACAATTCCTTAAGAATAAATGTGCAAAATAAATTAACAGTTACAAAATATTTTATTATGTTCTAATCTGATTAAAAATTGAAATTCATTTATTAAACATATTTACATTAATGTGTTGGTTTTCTTTTATTCTTACATCTATGGTTAAAGTATCAATATCACTATTATCATATTTCAATCGTTTTATTTAATAGATATTATTTCTTTCAGAGGTTGTAATTAAAAGGTAAGATTATGTATATGTATTTCTTCAATCTTTGATTATCATATCCAGAACCCAACGAGAGAAGTTTCTCATGTTCTCCGATAAAATATAAAACTATAATAAAATAAACAAATAATATAATCTGAGCTATCCATAAAATTATCATAAATTATAATTATCATCATTCAACTATAAATTGGCGTCCCAAAACGTGGGGCTATTAAACAAATAATTATAAAATTGTCAGTCCAACGTTGAGAAAATTTAAAGAATTAATTTGCTTTAATTAATAATAAATAAATAAATCATGGAAAGCAAGAAAATGGTATTGAGAGACGGGAAACAGGTCGGAAATGATAGCGGATCAGAAGAGGAAAGAGAAGAGAGGAGCCATGGAATGGGAGATTTTCAGGTCCAATATCTGATCCAAGGTCAGCAAGCTGAAGGACATGCATCGGAAGAAAATACGACAGGAGATGAAGAAGGTGTAGAACAAGAGGATAGGATAGAAGAGAGACAAGAAAAACAAGGAAGAACAAGTACAAGTAGGGATGATTTAATGATGGTCATGATGCAACAATTATTTGCTGATATGAGGGGAGATTTAAATGGGAAGATGGATAAAATGGAGGAGAATAGGAAAACAGATATGAATAAAATGGAGGAAAATATGAACCAGAAATTTGAAGAAAATAGGATAAATATGGACACGATGAGGGGAGACATGAATAGTATCAAGGAAGAAATTAGAGGAGACATCAATAATATCCATGGAAACATGAAGAGATTAGAAGAGAAAATAGATGAAGTCAAATTAGAAAGTTTGAAGGAAATTAAGGAACTCAAGGAGAACCAGGAAGGATTTAAGAAGAATATTAACGAGGTAAGAGAAGAAATGGAGAATAAAAATAAAAATTTGAGACAAGAAATCCAAGAAAACGGTATGAAAATTCGAGAAAACATAGAAAAGATCATAGTAGAAGAAGTATCAGAATTTAGAAGAGATATAGAAGAGAATTTACCAGAAAATATTAGAGTGGAAGTCTCAAAACAGTCGAATCATCTAACAAAGGAAGTAGAACAGATAAAAGAAAATGTAAATAGGAAATTTAAGGATTTAGATGGCAAGATAGAAGAGAGAACTGGGATGAGTTCAGCAATTAATGAAGATATAAATCGACAAGTAAGTCAAGAAATAGAAGAAATGAATAGGAAGTTACGAAATACTGTTGAGGAAATGGAAGAGAATTTTAGAATAAGTGGTGGAGTTAATGTATGTCCTGGAAATTTCCATAGTAATTTCGAAATCGGGGTGAAATTCGATGGGAACATAAATAATGTACATCCCAAGGTATTTCTGAAGATAATTCGCAGTAAAATAAAAGGACTCAGGGACATTATGGAAATAAAACTCATTATAAGGAGTATATTACAGGGCCATGCTTTGTTATGGTTCTGTAATAAAGAAGAACAGATCCAGAGTTTGGGCGACTTTGAACAACAATTTTTAGCTTATTTTTGGGGAGAATTGCAACAGGCAACATTTAGGGAACGGCTATATTTTGGCAAGTTCGATTATAAGAAGAGTAAAAATCTAAACAACTATGCGATGCAGTTATACAACATAGCCCAATACCTTGAGCCTGGAATGAAGGAGGAAGAGTTAGTCTTGTATGTCGGAAGACATTTTAACTCTGAAGTAGCGGAAACAATAGCGCTACACAATATAAAATCCATGGATAATTTATCAAGCTATTTACAACGCGTGGAAAGAAGCTATACTAACAACAATGATATACGAGAGAATAGATCAAATGAGAATGGAAATGGACATTATCGCAGAGACAATGAGAGAAGAAATGACTATGGAAACAATGGGAATCGAAACTATGAGAGAAGAGAACAAGGACGGGATGATAGAAATCCTAGAAATGACAATTATAGAAATGGAAATGGGAATTACAGGAATGGATATCAGAATAACAATAATGGTAATAGAAATAATGGAAATAGGCCATACGAAAATGGGGGAAATTATAGAAATTTTGGAAGACGAAACGAAAATGGAAATCGAAATTGGCAACAATACAGAAGGGATGGAAGAAATAATGAAGAAGATCGCAGAAATGAAAACAGGGAAAGAAATTATGACCAGAGAGGCAATAGGGAAGAAGACAGAAGACAAGTTAATTTGATACAAAATCAGGAAGAGGTAAGAAGGGATATTGATCAGGGCCCGAGTTCTGATCCGAATTTCTAATAAGTTGCTCTTACGTGCATAATATTGTCTATTCTTCTAAATATCAACATCCTAGGGAATTCATTTTAGACGAAGATCATACAAACCAAGAATTAACTAGATTAATATTTATAGAGGGAAATTTAGAAAACATTAAATGTAGAGTTTTGTTAGATACGGGTTCAGAAGTGTCCATCATTAATCAAAATATCGTAGACAATTTAAATCAAGACAATATTATGGTGATAAATACGCATAAAATATCATTAGTAGGGGCAAATGAAAGAAAATTGTATGAAGCAACAAAAACTATAATGACAAATTTAGAATTAAATGGCAAGATTTTATCAGTACAATTGTTAATAGTAAAAAATTTAAAATATGACATAATCATGGGTACAGATGAACTGAATAAACATAAAATTATAATAGATTATAAAAAGCAAAATATAATATATAATGAACATACAATACCATTTATGACGAAAGATCCAACAGATATAGGGAAGAACGAATGTGCAATTGGACAATTAAATCACATTGTTGAAGAAGAACGAAACATGAGGGATGAATTATGTTTGGAGGAATATAAACAGAGAGTATATGAATTACTTGACTCTCATAAAAAACTATTTAATGAAGAAGTATGTGTTGCAACCAGATATGTACATAAAATAGAAGTAATACCAGAAATTAAAAATTTTAAAATCAAAACCTATCCGATTCCGTATAAATTAAAACAAGAGGTATACCAAGAAATAAATAAAATGTTACATGACGGTATTATTGAAAGATCAAATTCACAATACATAAGTGCTATAACATGTGTAAAGAAGAAATCGGGAGATATTAGAATATGTTTGGATGCTAGGAATATAAACACATTTACAAAAAAACAATACCAAAGTCCATTAAATATTGAAGGTATATTTGGAAGAATTACAAAAGCTAATATATTTTCAAAATTAGATCTAAAGCATAGTTTTTGGTTGATTCCATTGGAACATCGTAGTAGACAATACACAGCATTCATGGTAGATGGAGTGGTGTACCAATTTTGTGTGGTGCCATTCGGATTACAAAGCTCTTGTGCTGCTTTAGTACGAACTCTGCATACAATCTTGAATCCTTATGAAGATTTCACTCTCCACTACATTGATGACATCTTGATTTTTTCTGAAACAGAAGAGAAACATCAAAAACATTTGGAAACAATATTAAATGAATTAGAAAACGCTGGACTCAAGTTAAATTTAGACAAATGTCAGTTTTATAAAAGAGAAGTGGATTATTTAGGATATGTTTTAAATGACACTGGTATAACAATGAATCCTGAGAGAATTAAAGCAATTTTGGAGTATAAGACGCCGAATAATTTACGAACTTTGCGTGGATTTCTAGGTGTTATTAATTATTTTAAGAAGTTAATACCTGATCTAAGTAGGAGAGAAATTCCTCTCATAGAATTATTAAAGAAGGATACTAAGTGGAAATGGGATGAGAGAAGAGAAAAGGCATTTCAGGAATTAAAAGAAATTTTTCTAAACAGTTTAAAAGTTTTTCATCCACAGTACGATCAACCGTTTATCTTAAGAACTGATGCTTCGATAGAAAGATTGGCAGGTGTATTAGTTCAAATACAAGAAGGATGTGAAGTACCTATTAGTTTTATATCTCGAGTGACCAAACCAGCAGAGAGGAAATACTCCATAACGGAATTGGAGATGGCTAGTGTAGTATTTTGCATAAGTAAATTAAGATTTTATCTATTAGGAGCTAAGTTTATTGTAGAAACAGACCATTCAGCATTAACAGCCATGTTAAAAAACCGTTATGCCAATAATCGTGTTCACAGGTGGATATTATTGCTACAGGAATATGAATTTGAAATCAAATATATTCCAGGGAAACAAAATATTGTAGCTGATGCATTAAGTCGAGCAGATGAAGTAGGAAATGATCAGACAAAATTTCAAATTGGAATAAACCAATTATACCAAACGGAGGGGATATTTACATTGGAAAGGATTAAAGAAGATCAGAGACATTTTGAAGATAAGAAAGTCAAGGGTGCCTATAAAATCGATGAGATATGGTATAAGAAATTGGAGGACAGAGAAGTATTTGTGATAAGTAAGGAGTTTGCAAAGGAAATTATTATTAATTTACATGAGGAGAATGGACACATAGGAACGAGAAAATTATGGAATGTGTTTAGAGAAAATTATGTGTCGAGAAAGGATTTAAGTGTAGTAAAAGAAGTATGCAAATACTGTCAACTATGTCAATTGGCCAAAGAAAAAAATTACCATAACTGCATGACAGCGAAATCTATGATAACAGATAAACCATTACAGACTGTGGCAATGGACTTTATCGGAAATTTAATTAGAAGTGAATCGGGCAATAAGAATTTATTAGTTATAGTAGATGTATACACCAAATTTATTAAAACTTTTCCATGTAAGAGAACTACAGCTAAAATTGTAATAGAATGTTTAAGAAGATACATAGAAGAAGTAGGGAGACCTCAAAGAATAATACTCGACCATGCTACATACTTTGAAAGTATAAAATTAAAACAATATTGTGACAAGGAACAAATAGAATTACAATTTATTAGTATAAGAAGACCCAGCTCCAATCCAGCAGAGAGATATATAAAAGAAATTTTGAAATATTTAAGAATACTTTGCCAAGGGATACATATTCGATGGGATGAAAACATGGATAGAATTGAAGAATTTATTAATAATTTACCACATGGAGTAACAGGCGAAAGTCCAATTTATTTGATGAAAGGTATTCAACCGAAACGAAACTGGATTGTGAATAGAGATACTACCCTAGAAGAGATATTAGAAAAGGTAAATATAAGAATCAAGAGGAATGCTGAGAAATATATTCGGGATCAGAACAAGAAGATCAAGAAGATAACACGATTTAACAAAGGAGAATTGGTTATAATAAAAGCACTAAAAACATCCAATAAAGCAGAAGACCAATGTATTAAATTGCAATTGCCATTCGAGGGACCTTATGAAGTATTAACTGAAAATGCACAAAACAGTTATAAACTGGTATACCCGGGAACAAACATGGTTAGGGGTGTTTTTAACATTGAGTCAATTTATAAATATAACTCTCAATAAATGATACAAGAATGAAACAAGAAAAAGAGGAATAGATAATATTATGTTACTTACATGTATATAAATAGTAATATTATAGGTAGATGTAATGACTCCAATGTTCTGCATAAGTACCACTTCCATGTAACATAAAATATTAGATACTAGGAAGATATAAGGCTTTCAATTTTTTCATATGTAGGATACATCTAGATTGTTTCCATTATCGCAGTTAAGAATCTATAAAATATAAAAAAAAAATATATTATTAAAAACTTATAAATGATTTTAAGTAAAAGTAAAGTAACTTCACATTTAACTTATAAGGAAAGTTAGAGTAGCTATATAGATTAAAAAAAACCAAACAAATAGAGACACATTTTGTTATAAAGAAATATATAATATCAAAGACAGACAGAAATAAAAGCGATAATATAATATTAAGAAATTTTGTAAGAATTTATTAGGTAGAGGGGATAAGAAACAGAATTCACACTTATTAATAAGAACAGGTAGGATTTAGGAAGAACAGGCTCGTTATCATTTGAATAACACAGTAAAAGAGGTGGAAAGGAAAGAAAGTTTTTTTTAAATCAAGATATAGAATTTGAGATATTCATGTCAAATAAAATTTTATAGGAATTATGGAGATAAGTAACAATGAAATATGGAAGCAAAGATTTATATAGTAAATGATATGATTAATTATTATGAGATAGGGAGAAATGAAATATATATAAAGTATAATGTAATTAATATATTGAAGAAATGAAGTTGATGAGTTATAATTAAGAATTATGCAAATAAATATAAATAGGGATAGTAAGCAAAGAAAAAGGTTAGACTATAGGAGTAATTATATTGACATGAATAAGGGTTGACAATAAGATATGAAAATATATGAAATATTGGAAATAATAATTTTTTTTTGAATTCGAAGATAAGATAAGGATAGGAGAGCATTAAAAGAATTGTTAAGTGAAGGAAAAAGGTATAAGTAAAAATATAAGCAAGAAATAGTTCAAAGAATAAAGATTCTACGGTGTGAATAAATGAATAATAATTGGTATAGGAATTGAAATAAAACAATAATATAGAATAATATACTAAGAGTAAGCAAAGATGTCTAAGATATTTCAAACCAGAATGAATGGTCTCATATTTGTAAAAATAATTAGAATAGGATAGGATAGAATTAGATAATGGAAACGAAGTCTAAGATAGAAATAGTAATAAACTTAAATATAGGATTCTTCAAATTCAATTTCTGTATATAAAGAAAAGAGTAATGAATTAAGTAGAATATAATTATTAGCCGGAACGTTGAAATTGAAATTTTAAAAAGGCTACTTAAAAGCTTCCTTTTTGAAAATTTAAATTTGAGGGGAGTTGAACTAATCCTCTAGTTTTGTAAATATAATGAAATAAACAAACATAATAAACAAGTCTTATTGTAACGTAAGAAGTGTCAGTAGACACAACCATTAGAATAAACTCAATAAAAAGTCAAAGATTAAAATATAAAAAGATTGAAATATGTATAGATTGGATAATATATTGATGTGAAATTTTGAAAAGGATGAAGAATAGAAATTACAACACTATATTAGCTAAATAAAGAGTAAATATTACCTGTACCAGTAATTCTGATTGGTTGTCAAAGTCATGGAATTCGGAATTGCACTGAACACAGCCATAACAATTTCGGCAGGATGAAATGTCACACAATAGCTTGAAACCTAAAGTAAGAGAAAAGAATAATTAGTCTAACGATAATTTAACATTATTTACATATTATTTTTGTAGTAGCATAAATTTAGAATACCATGTATTCATTCATTCATTGAAAAGGGTTGAAACTAGATGGGAAAGATAGTTGGAACACAGCCCCAAACATATTGAGGAAATGAATATTTATAGGAAGTAAAGTCATGCTAGGGAATTTTTCAATACCAACCTAAATCATTGTTTATAGATTATAGATATAAAATTTGATTACAAAAACAAAAATAATAAGGAGTATATGTATAATAAGTATCAAACAAGACGCAAAATTAAATTAGAATCAATTACATATAGGTTAATTAATAATATAGGTTGTAATATTTGTAAAAATAAACATTTTGTAAATTAGCTAAACAAGGTAAATATAAGAAAATGGACTATTGTAAGAGGAAAGAAGGACTTAATTAAAATTCCTTAATACAATAGAGATTTAAATGAATCAGTGTCAATACCCTCCAGGACAATAAATTTATGTTTTTTCAAAATAGTCACTAAAAGACTGGAGAATAACAATTTCTGTGAAAAAAAAAACAAATAAGAGTGCTATGGACTAGTGAAGCTGGGATAGTTGTTGATTTTGAAAAACAAATGAGTGGATTTAGAATGGTGATGAGGGATGCGTCTCTGTAAGATTGCTCTCTGCAAAAATTTTCTTTAAAAAACAGTTAAAAGTTAAAATTATATAAACATTTTATGACAAACTAATCATAAGTGTATCAGATCCTGTGTAAGTACTAAAGAGTGCCGTAGGAGCATATCTCTAAGGAGATATCGGCAAGTTTGGAAGATGTAAGTGCAGCCGGCAGTAATAGCAAGAAAGATAAGGTCTGTGTATTTTGATTAAATCTATTTGGAATTCCAATAAACATTTTAAAGTGTACACTCAAAATTCAATAGAACATTCAATTGATATATATCATATAAAAAGGCCAAAGAACAGTAACATATAATGCATTATAAAATTCATCTATAGAGAATTATAATTTTAAGATAATATTGAAACTCACCTGTTGTAAATTTATCCTCGTAAAATATCACGTACATCATGCGTGCTCAATTCTATTTCATTACTTATTTTCAGCTTTTGCATGCATAACTTTCATCTATCACTTTCTTGTTTTTTTTTAAATACACGTACACATATAGTTTATAAAGTATTACTTATATGTAATTGATTATAAAAACATTTAATAATTATAACCAACAATTTTCATCACAGACACGCTAACAGTGTGTTGAATATAAACGTTGTGTATGGAAGGAAACTTCTTTCTTACATGTATACTGTAGCAGCGCATGCGTTTGGAGATATAGCGCCGACGCAGAAATTATATCATTTTGTTTCCAAGAATGTATGTATGATATAGGGTGGCACAATTCCTTAAGAATAAATGTGCAAAATAAATTAACAGTTACAAAATATTTTATTATGTTCTAATCTGATTAAAAATTGAAATTCATTTATTAAACATATTTACATTAATGTGTTGGTTTTCTTTTATTCTTACATCTATGGTTAAAGTATCAATATCACTATTATCATATTTCAATCGTTTTATTTAATAGATATTATTTCTTTCAGAGGTTGTAATTAAAAGGTAAGATTATGTATATGTATTTCTTCAATCTTTGATTATCATATCCAGAACCCAACGAGAGAAGTTTCTCATGTTCTCCGATAAAATATAAAACTATAATAAAATAAACAAATAATATAATCTGAGCTATCCATAAAATTATCATAAATTATAATTATCATCATTCAACTATAATATATATATATATATTTATATATATATAAGTGTATAGTAAAAACCAAATAAAGTTGCGTTTACGTCATCATTGTGAACATTTGTAGCGTTGTCAGAGTGTTCACGAAATATGGAAATTAACAGAAAATTGACAAATTTTGCTTACTGTTCTTACACTGATTTTTAAAGCAGCAGCTACACGCTAAAATAATAGAAATTTTCGTAAAGTAAAGTAAGGATATTTTATTTACGTATTACCTACCTCTTCTACAGCATTTAAGGGCAACAAAGGACCCTTATTATTCCTTTCTTGTTCAAAATAATTTACTAATGAAGCCACAAGTTCTTTGCATCGGCTATTCAGCTGTTTGGGCATTTTAACAATCACAGAAGAAAATGCTTTGTTGTTTTGAAAACAAAAACAGTTTTGATTATAAATATTTCTCACAAGAAAATTTTATAAAGCACGTAACTATAACCTCAAAAATCGATAATAATACACGAGTAGAAAAGTCACAAACAACGCGGCAACATGACATTATTTCTGGCAGTGACTATTTTACCGTCAATAATTGGAGGCTTCTCTATGAAAATTTTAACACAAATCTTTACATCGAGGGACGTCTAAACCCAATAAAGCTATATTGCTCATACATTATTTTGGTACAAAAGTTTTTTTATTGATTGGGTTATCTTTAGAACCGATTAATTAACAAATTCAAGTGTATGCACTTTTCGATAGAAATGTAGCCACACATGCGATAGAAATACGCCCTTGGTGACGTAAACGCAACTTTATTTGGTTTCTACTATATGCAGTTCACCAAAGGACATCCCCTCAGAGAGATATTGTGGCAGTACTTCATTATTAATTACGTTTGTTACCTCCGCTAATTTTATTATTATTATTATTATCCTCCTTCTTCTCACGTTAACACGGATTAAAAGTATGAGGGCTCACGCAAAACTCATACCTTGTTGACTTATTTGATAATTTCCTTACTATCCTACACGTTTCTAATATAGTTGATTTTTGCATTTCTAGTATTGTATGTTGTGGTAAGTTGTGTTTTTTGAATCCATTAAGTAACTCTAATTCTTCCTAATTTTTTCTGTATATGTTTTCTGTATGTTGTGATCCAGGGGATGAGCGATGTCTATTAGTGTTGTTATTCTATTTATTTTATCTATAATTATTATATCTGGTCTATTATTTGTTATTGTTTTATCTGTTACAATTGTTCGGTCCCAGTAAACTTTGAAATTTTGGTTTTCATTCACTGCATCAGGTTTGTACTTATAGTAAGGATCTTCTATTGTTTTTATTTGGTATTTTTTGAAGTAGATGTTTGTGTAAGATCTTTGCTGTAAGATTGTGTCTATTTAAATACTCTGTTTGAGCTAGACCGGAGCATCCTGATGTTATGTGTTGAATTGTTTCTGACGTTGCTTTACATATTCTACATTTGTCATCCTCTATGTTCATGTTGGTTATATACTTTTGATAATTCTTTGTAGCTATTACCTGATCCTGTATAGCACACATGAATCCTTCTGTTTCTGTATATAGTTCTCCTATTTCAAGCCATTTAGTCGATAGTTGGTGTTGCCTACTGAGATCATGTTTATATCTACTGTGTAGTTTTTTACCTTCCCATGTCTGTGTTAGATTTCTCATGAATGTTTTCTTGTCTGTATATTGTAATTGGGTATGCGTACTCAGTGGTGTGTATTTTTTGTCTGCTTGCTTGATAGCAACGTGCAGTTGTGAGTGTGCTTCCTTGTTATTGAAGTAGGTTTGTAGACTATGTACTTGAATATTGTGTGTAGCTTCTATATTCACCAAACCTCGACCTCCTTGTCCTCTTGATAGGTATAATCTCTCGACGGATGAGTTTGGATGTAATGATCTATTATTTGTAAGTATTTTCCTTGTTATCCTATCTAGTGCCTGTACGTCTGTTTTAGTCCACTGTATGACTCCGAAGGAATAGGTCAATATAGGTACTGCCCAGGTGTTTATTGCTTTGATTTTGTTCTTTGCGTTTAGTTGTGTGTGCATGATTTTCGTTAGCCTATCTTTGTACTTTTTCTCTATGAGTTCTTTCATTTCCTTGGTTTTGTGTGTTAATGTTTCCTTTACTCCCAGGTATTTGTATGTTTCGCCCTCGGTTAATGCAGGGAACGTTATATTATTTATGGGTAGGTCTATGTTGTTTCTTTCGGTTATTTTCCCTTTTTTCACTATAAGTAACGCACATTTATCTAGTCCGAAATTCATGTTGATGTCTTTAGAGAAAGTTGCAGTGGTTTCTAATAATGATGATAGCTTGTATTCATCTGGGGAATAGAGCTTTATGTCATCGACGTAGAATAGATGTGATAGGTTATAGTCTTTGGTGACCTTGTATCCGCTGTTGGTTGCTTTCAGTAGGCTGCTTAGTGGGTTCAGTGCTAGGATGAACCACTTCGGACTCCATGTGTCTCCTTGGAAAATTTCTCTCTTGATCTGTATGTTGTTTGTTTCTATGTATTTGTTAGGTAGGTTAAGTATTAATTTTGTTTCCCAGTTCTTCATTGTATGTTCAAGGAATGTTATGACAGTTGGGTCGATTTTGTAGATTTGTAGAATGTGCAGGAGCCATGAATGAGGGATTAAATCGTATGCTTTCTGATAGTCTATCCATGCGACTGCGATATTTCTATTATTGGTTTCTGCTTGTTTTGTTATTACTCTGTCTATTATAAGTTGTTCCTTACAGCCTCTAGCTCCTTTTGTGCAGCTCTTCTGTTCTTCATGTTGTATGTTTTTTTCTGTTATGTGTTTTGTTATCTTTTCGGCGATTGTTTTTGTTATTATTTTGTATAAAGTGTTCAGGCAAGTGATGGGTCTATAGTTTTTGGGATCTTGTGTTATTATTATTATTATTATTATTATTATTATTATTTCAAATAAAGCCGATGACTTACATGTTTTTCTTGAAGAAACATCAAAGTTTAAAATTTTATGTTTATCGGAGCATTGGCTAAATGCTAATACTTTATCCTTTTTCAAATTAAAAAACTATAATCTTGTATCTTCATTTTGCCGTGGAGATAAATCTCACGGAGGTGTAGCTATTTTTTCACGTTTTGATTTTTACCTTAAATCAGTTGATATTTCTGCATTTTGTCGACCTGTTCACGCAGAGTTTTGTTGTGCTTGCATTCCTGGTGCTAGTACTTGCATTGTTACGGTTTACCGGTCGTCGTGTGCTGGTAATGTTGATATTTTCAAAACCCAGATTAATGGTTTGATTGATTTTCTTAATCTTAAATTTAAAGTTCTTGTCTTTCTTGGCGATTTCAATATTGACCTAAATGGAGATACAGGGCATGCTCGTGACTTGAACAATATTTTTAATTTATACGGCCTGAGGCATTACATTGACGTACCAACACGTGTTACGTTCAACACTGGCTCATGTCTGGATAACATTGTTACAAATATTTGCCCTGAGTTGTTTGAAACAGGTGTGTGCGAACCATTGGTATCTGATCATTTGGGGATTTTCATATCTATTTTAAAGGTTCCCAACTTGGTCTCGGGGAATCAACGGGTGATTCAGGTGTTGAATGATGTCACATTGAACAGTTTTGCCCGGGGTTTGGCTGCGGTCGACTGGACTAGTCTTAATGCTGCGTCTATGGATTCTAATCAAATCGCTCAAACATTGTTGGGCATTCTATGTGTACAAAAAGATATACACATACCTACCAAGTTACACTCTCGTAGACAAACGCGAGCAAGGTGGTTTGGTCGTGAGCTTAAGATGAGCAGAACAGAAGTGTTTAGATGTAGACGTGATTTCCAGTCTTCTGGAGGTCTGGAGGATTGGCGTTTGTACTGCAGCATCAGAAATGTTTACAAGCAAGAGATTAGATCCGCCAAAAGGATTTCGTATTCTGAGGCTATTTTGACGTCAGATAATCAGAATAAAATGATCTGGAACATAGTAAACCAGGAGAGAGAGAACAATAAATGTCGTAATACAGTTTCTGCGTTAACATCTTCGGAATTTAACAGCTTTTTTGCTAACATTGCAGAAAAAATTTCTAGCTCTTTGCCGGCAGCAGTTTCTGATCCGCTTAAATTTGTCAGTGTTTTACCTAGCCCTTCTGCCTCTTTCTTCTTACCTCCAGTCGCTGAATGTGACGTTCAAGCTGCTATATTACAGCTGAAAAACTCAACATGCACTGATTGTTATGGTCTGAATAGCCGTTTAATAAAGGCTGCTCTTGAACACGTTACTGGTCCTTTAACAGTTTTATTTAATGCTTGCTTGACCGAGGGTAACTGGCCTGATGAGTTAAAGATTGCTAAGGTTTTGCCGTTGCATAAAAAAGGCGACTTGAACTGTGCCAATAATTTTAGACCGATTTCCATTGTTCCCATTATATCCAAAAATTTTGAAATTATCATCAACCACCGGCTTCTAGAATTTCTTGAGCTTCATTCCATCATTTATCCTCATCAATTTGGTTTTAGAAAGAATGTCTCAACAATCGATGCTCTTGCAAAGGTGATTGGGACCGTGGTCGATGGCCTTGACGAACGTCATGGTACTTCTGCTGTTCTGTGCGATCTCGCCAAGGCGTTTGACTGCGTGGACCATTCTCTTTTGCTTGCCAAAATGGAGCATTACGGCATTCGTGGTTTACCATTGGTGCTCATTGGCTCTTACCTTGCCGATAGAACCCAGTATGTCAGCTTTGATGGGCATGAATCAGTTAATATGCCAATCTGATTTGGAGTTCCACAGGGTTCAGTCTTGGGACCCTTACTGTTTCTAATATTTATTAATGACTTGCCGTCAGCCGTTAACGGATGTACTTGTATTTTATATGCTGACGACACGACACTACTTTATGATGAAGATGAGTCTGATGAATCTGAACATCTTTCATTAGCAAAAAAATGGTTTGTGGCTAATACACTTCAATTGAATGAAAGCAAGACCGTCAAAATCACTTTCACCTCGGACAAGCTTGCTCATAAGTCACAACCAGTTAAGCTTCTTGGGTTAACACTTGACTCGAGTCTTACCTGGTCTGCTCAAATTGAAGCCTTGTGCTCTGCGGTGTCTTCGCAAATTTATGCACTGCGGCAGCTTCGGCATTGCTTGCAAACCAAGGCCCTTCGTACTGTGTATTTTGGCACCATTCACTCACTTCTCACTTACGGCATTAGATTTTGGGGAAACTCGAGTGGGGCTTATAAAGTTTTCGCTCTTCAGAAATCCGCCGTGAGGATTGTCGGGAATGCTCCTTATGGTTCACACTGCCTTGCACTGTTTAGGGGGTGCAGGATTTTACCGGTTCCTTGTCTGTACATTTATGAAACATTAGTATTGGTTCAGAAAAATAGATCCAATTATAATTCGCACTATAATATTCATACCTACGGCACGAGGAATGCGGTGGATCTTGTGGCCCCTTTCTCTAGGCTTAGGACTACCCAGGCGAATAAACTAAATGTTGAGTATTACAATGTTTTCAATAGTTTTTATAGAGGTCTCGATCTCCAAAATAGGAGTCTTCGTGAATTTTGTAAATTCGCTAAGATGTTTTTATTGGAACATTGTTTTTATTCTATCGAAGATTTTTTAAAATTTGCGCCCAGAGACCGCCGTTGTTAATTTTATTTTTTAGTTGATGTTTTATTACCTTTAACCCAGTTTTAAATTATTGTTACTTTTCTTTTATTAATTGTTTCAAATATTGTTTTATTCCTTTCATGATGACTGACTTCAAACATAATACATATGTACATGTTGTCAATAAACGTATATCTATCTATCTATCTATTATTATTATTATTTTAACTAGTTCTCTTCTTAAGGCATTTTACATAAACTCAGGCCTTTTGGTCTGAGTGTGGTTTATTCAAATATACAGATATAAATCTATCAAAGCATATTTGACCTTCCACTTTTTAGCGTTATTTTCCCAGTACTCTCCTTACAATGGTGCAAGTGCTAAGAATAGCTGCATCTTTTCAATTGCAGATGGACTGATTTTAAGCGTATCCACAGCCTTACCAAGCGGCCGTGGTACAATGCCTGTTGTGGATAGGACCATGGGTAGGATAGTAACTTGGTCTACTTTCCACTGCTCTTTAATATACTGAGCGAGGTCATCATATTTTCGAAGCTTTAGGTTGATTGTGTTTTCCATGTTGTTATCATTCACAACTTCGAAGTCGATAATCCATACCTGTTTTTCTCTCAGGCTCCACAGAACCACATCCGGCCGGTTTGCTTCATTTGTCCGATCAGTAAATATTGTTCTATCCCAGTATAATTTGTAGTGGACGTTTTCTAGGATGCTTGCTGGTGTATACTTATAAGTGAGTTTTTCTGTTTCGGGTATCAAGTTATATTTGGAAACCAGAGCATGGTGTACTATCTTTCCTGTTTGATCGTGGCGTTTCTTGTACTCAGATGCGGCGAGAGAGCTGCATCCTCCAGTTATATGTTGGATGGTTTCCCCCATCCTGCCACACACTCTACAAGTGTCATCTATCACGTTTAGATCTTTAATGATATATTTGAGATAGTTCCTAGTTGGTACAACCTGATCCTGTATGGCGATCATGAACCCTTCAGTTTCAGGGAAAATGTATCCTGTTCGTAAGTAGTGATTCGACCACTTTTTATCTGTGCCCTCTGCGGCTAGGATAGTAGGATGTCTTCCATGCAGTGCTTTCCTCTGCCATGCTTCTCGTCTTTCTTGTACAGATGTTGGGTGAATGTCACAGTTATTAGTTAAGTTCAATGGAGTGTATTTATCATCTTGAGAGCATACTATATTATGAAGCACGGAAGTCCATGCTTTTCTATGGAAATTATTATTATTATTATGTATCGTTACACAGTAAATTACTGGTTTCGTATAATGACCAGGTGTCCTCCCGACACCTCAGATTAAGTCGTACTCAAAGTACTTTTCTTAAAATACGTGCTGTGCCATTCAATGCTATTCTTTGGATCAGTTCTACATTTAGTGTCGTTGGGATTTTCTTCGTGAGATTGAAGAAGTTACTCGTCACAGTCCCCAATGCTGCGACTACTACCGGTATTATTTCCACCTTGAGATGCTACATTCGATTAATTTCGATGGACAGGTCTTTATATTTCAAAAGTTTTTCGGCTTCTTTGTGAACAACATTGTTATCACAAGGTACAGCCACATCTATTATTAAACATGTTTTAGTTTCTTGATTTTTCATAATTATATCAGGTTTATTTGCGGGTATGTGTCTGTCTGTGTGAACCTGTTGGTCATATAGTATTGTTATGTGCTCCTTGTTAACAACGTCTGGAGGTTGGTGTTTATACCAGTTTTCCACGCACTCAACTTCTATTGAGTTGATCAGTTTCCAGTGTATGTATCGGCAAATGTTGTTATGTCTTTCGATATACTCTTTTTTGGCCAATTCACGGCAGCATCCCACTATATGTGTTATGTGATCTTCTTCTTCATTACATAGACGACATTTGCTATTGGTATTCAATTTCAATATATGTTTTTCGTAATATCTGGTTCTAAGTGCTTAATCTTGAGCCGCTATTATTAATGCCCCCGTTTCGCCCTTCAATTTTCCTTTTTTCAACCAAGACCATGTTTGTTCACTATTTATAGTTGGCTTTTGAATATTTTGTGGAAATTGTCCATGTAGAGGTTTATTCGTCCATTTATCTCTTAGTTTTCTCAGTGCTTTCTTTTTTATTAAATTTTGTTGTTCATTTTCATGATTTGCTTCTTCACTTGATATTTGTAAGTTTTCCATTATACACTTTACTTTATATTTGATAGTTTTTGTTGTTGGTAATTGCCCATCTAGATATTTTATCATTCTTATACATTTATTATCATTTTTCGAGATATACTTGTTTATTGTGATGTGTGCCATATTATACGCAGTTTCTATTTGCCTTAGACCCCTACCTCCTTCTGATCCGGGTACGTAAATACGATCTACATCTGATCTTGGGTGAAGTAAACCATTCGATGTTAGTATTTTAGGGATCTTACTGTCAATTTTTTTTATCTCTTCAGTGTGCCATTTTACAATACCGAAGCTATATTCTAAGGTAGGTATTGCCAGGGATGAAATGGCCAGAAATTTATGTTTGGCAGTGAGCTCGGTTTGTAATATTTTCGTGACTCTTCTGAAGTATTCTTTTTTGAGAATATCCTCCATCCGTTGATGTTCGATTTGAGCTCTTTCTTGTATCCCAAGGTATTTGTATGTGTTTCCTGGCTCTAAACTTTGTATTTCTAATTCATCTGTGATTTTAATATTCATTTTGTTAGTTATTTCACCTCGAAGATATGTTACTGTAGCACATTTATCTAGTCCAAACTCCATTTTTATTGTTTTGCTGAATTCATGGACCGTTGCGATGAGATTTTGCAGATCTTTTTCGTTTCTCGCAAATAATTTAAGATCATCCATATAGAACATGTGAGAGATTCTATTTGAATTTGCAGCAGTGTAGCCAAACTTCATGTGATTTAGTTCATTGGTTAGAGGGATCAAACACATGCAGAATATCAAAGGCGAAAGAGAGTCCCCCTGGAATATCCCTCTTCTTATACAGATGGTCTCTGTTTCCATTGTCTCTCCTGGTGAAGCTAGAATTATTTTAGTATGCCATTTCCTCATAGAACTCATACAAAATTGGACTATATCAGGGCCAAGGTGATAAATTTTCAATATTTGCTTAATCCAGCTATGTGGTACGCTGTCGAATGCTTTTTTATAGTCTATCCAAGCTATTGACATATTTTTCTTCCTCATTTTGCATTCATCTGTTAGTAACTTATTTAGCAGAAGTAATTCTTTGCAACCGTATGAATCCTTAGCACAACCCCTTTGTTGTACTGGATATAAGTTATTCGCTATAAGATGTTCGTATATTTTGTTTGATTTAATGGAGGTAATCAACTTATATATTACTGACAGACCCGTTATGGGTCTATAATTTTTAGGATTCTTTGTGTTAGAACTCTTCGGCAATAAATATGTTATACTCATGGTAGCCCAATCTGGGATTTGTTCGGGGTCTTTTAAGAGTCTATTCATTACCTTCACTAGTACTGGGTGCAGCGATGTTAGTTTTTTTAACCAAAAGTTAGTGATTTTATCGTGTCCTCCTGCTTTCCAGTTTGCTGCTTGCTTTAATGTGTTTTCTACATCATGTTCTGTTATTGGATCCATTTTCTTAAATGGTACTCTTTGTGTGCGTAGCTCCTCACGTTTGATCCACGGTGCACTATCGACATGAAGACAATCAGAATCCCAAAGATTGCCCCAGAAATCTGTTATTTCTTGTTTGCTCGGAAGTCCGTGCCAAGTTGTTGGGTTGCTGCCAATCTTTCTATAAAACTGTTTGGGACTTGTGTCAAAGATCCTATTTTGGTGATAGAAGTTGTTTCTTTTGTTATGTCTGCGCATTCGTTGACTGTAGGCTAATATCTTCTGTTTAAGCTGTTCTGTGGTTTTTTGCTGCATCAGTTTCACTATTAATGTTGTATATATACTTTATGTGCCTCAATTTGTTCTGAAGATTCCGCTCTGCTTTTCTTTTGATAGTACTGATAGTATAGACAGTCTACCGCGAAGAGTTTCTATTTTTCTTTTAACTCTTGTTTTCCACACTGGTTCTCTGTTTTGTGTTCCAACCGTTTGGCGTTTTTGTTTAATACAACCTACTTTTTTTGAGACAAACACAGCCGCCGCATATATGATATGATTGATATCTGTTAAATTAATGTCATCTCTATTTTGCAAAATTATTTCTAGTGCTTCGTTCCCTTTTCTTATTGTTTGCTTGGTCTCACCCTTCTCAGATATTATCGGTAACTTTTCACGGTCATAAATAACTATTATTTTAGTAACTTCCACCTCAATTTCTATCTCTCTTATTAGTAGTGCCATTTGGTTTTCATGTGTTTCATATGTTATTAGTTGTTCTTGTTCATTTCCTTTAACATTCTCAGCATAAATAGCGTCAGATGCAGTAGGTATCGCTACCAATCCTTCAATCAACTCAGAAGCCTTCTCCGAACCGTACACACTTCGATTAACTTGAGCCTTAATTGTATCTAATTCCATGGGAGTTATTTTTTGGTTATTTACTATAAATCTTCGTTGGTTTCCTAATTTTTTTTAATCTATATTCAATCTTAATTGAGGATTCCTTTGTCTCTAGATGTTATATGTTTCTTTCTCAGAACCAGAACCTGTTTCTTGGGCATAAAAATAGCACCACATTATTTCTGAATATTCTGTTTTAGTCCACTTGTTTCTACATTTATTTGAAATTTCATTAAGGGATTCTGTGGACAGGTGTTGGGAATTTTGAGGTCCTCCGTGAGTATTCTCGTTGAGGTAACCTTCATTTTCCCTTAGTTCAGTCGTAGTCGATTCAGCATTGCCGATAAGAGTCCGACTCCGATTATTATTATTATTATTATTATTATTATTATTATTATCATTATTATTATTATTATTATTATTATTATTATTATTATTATTATTTTTTTCACACTTGTACGTGGTTGGTGGTAGCAGTTTCTACCGGACGCAGTTACATCAAGGTATAAACCTACTTAATTAGGGGGTTAGTGTTCTTCGGACAATTGCAGTTGTTCCCAGAATTACTGCTTTTTGCATCAAACCACAGATATGTCGAGATATGCTTAGCTCTTCCAGGTGTTTAGTTACTTTAACGAGCACTAAGCCATTTGCAGAAATTATGAATGGTTTGATCTCTACCTTTCTTAAATTCCATAAATCTCTTACCTCATCTGCTAGCGGACGATATCGCATTATCTTGTCTTTGTAAGCTTTCCCCAGATTTTCGTCCAGTGGGACCGAAAAATCTATAATGATCGCAGATTTGCTGTTTTTATCTAGCACGATCATGTCCGGTTTGTTGTGTTGAACTTCTCGGTCTGTTCTTATCAAAGTATCCCAATAGACTTTATAGTGCTCATTTTCAACTAGACTTAACGGTTGATGTTTGTACCCTGGTGTTTTTCCTGTTTTTAGATTTAATCTTTGGGTCACAGTCACAGCGAGATATAGTTCCTTTCCCATATTGTTGTGTCTACTCAGGTAAGCGGTGGGGGCTAATTGGGTGCAGGCTGATATTATGTGCTGGATCGTCTCCTGTTTCTTATTACAGAGTCTACAGCGGGGGTTTGGGATGTCCATTTTAATGATATATTTCTGGTGGCAACGCGTTGCCACCACTTGGTCCTGGATTGCATGGGGTGCGCCTTCGGTTTCCGCAAACAAGTACCCCGTCATGAGGTAAGTATTCGTTGCTCTGAAATCTGCATCTTCCTGGTGCAGTGAGTTGTAATATCTGCCATGTAACACTTTTACCTGCCAAGTTTCATTCATTTTATTGATGCAGTCATTTTCCCTATCAGGTTTCCCGTCGGCGAGTTTAGTGCCGAGTATCCATCATCAACTGTAACTAGGCATCTGAATAGAGGTAAGTTCTAATTTTTAAAATATCCTCTCAGTTTTTGAGTTTCATCCACTAACATGCTCTCGAGATTAGTTAGTCCACGGCCACCTTCTTTCCTGGGTATATACAATCGCTCCATCGCAGATTTTGGATGGTGTAGGCGAAATTTTGTGAGCGTTGTACGTACTTGTCTGTCTATTTGTTGTATTTCTGTATGTGTCCTATCTATTTTTCCAAATGAGTACGCCAACCCGGGTACTGCCCATCCACTGATTGCCTGTATTTTGTTCTTAGAGTTCAGTTGTGTTTTCAAAACGGTATTAATTCGACGGAAAAATTCTGCTGTTGCTCTTTCTTGATTACCTTTCTTGTCGAGGCTTAATCCTTGCGGAAAGCCTAAGTATTTGTATCTGTCCTCTGGGCCTAGGGATGGGATTGTTGTTATCTTATCCATCAGTGTCATATTTTGGGACTGTGTGACCTTTCCTCTATCCACATGAACGACTGCACATTTTTCTAGCCCCATTTCCATTTTAATCGCATCGCTGAACGCCTTAACAAGCTCTATTATTATTATTATTATTATTATTGCGCTAGTTGCTCGAAACTTGGTTCGGTACTTATATAAGATTTTGTGACGGGCCTAAGCCAAGTCACATCCTCTTTCTATTGCAAAAATTTTCTTACTATTGAGGTTGTCTGTGGTATAACGGCTTTTTGTATGTTTGTGTGAGTGTTTATTGGATAAAGGTCGATTGTTTTTAAATGTTGTGCAAAGGATTTAGTTGTTATACCTGTAACCGACATAACTATTGGAAGTATTGAAATTTTATCCTGTTTCCAAACTTCTTTCATTTCCTCGGCTAAGGGTGTGTATTTTTCAATCTTTTCAGTTTCTTTCTGTATAACATTATTGTCATTTGGTATTGCGATGTCTATGAAATATTATTATTATTATTATTAAAATATAATTGCTGATCGCGCAATCTTCGGTCTCCTTATCTTCCGCTATGTGCGTTGTTTCTGGTCATATAACGTAACATTCTTTAATTGAATCACGATTAAGATATACTCTATTGCGATGAGGTGGTGCCGTTTATTCTCATTTGAGTCCACTCGATGTAAAGCAAAAAAACAATTATAAAACTTATATACAGCAGGAAACCTACATAATCTTCGACTTTGCTATTCTTAGAAACTGGCTTAATGAACTTAAGGTATTGTATCTATTAGAAAAAGTAAGCCACAACCACAGTACAAGATACAAAGAAAAAGGTAACGTTACTGTCACAATTTTATATATAAATGCTAACATCGTTGTTGCTTCCAATAATGCATTAAATGTATATAACTACTTGCCAGACATATATGAAATGTTTTCAAATAAAATAATGTCAATAAAAACGATAGAATCTTTATTGAAAAAATATATAATTTTACTCGTTAGGAATGAGACGAAACGTTTATTTGAAAATTGATATACCTTCTTCTCCAAGCAATCCGGGACACCTTTGTATAAACGAAATAAGTATATTGTAATATATACACTATATTATATGCATACCATTTTGTGGGGTAGAGAAAAGAAGAGGAAAATACATGCGTCGCAAACAGAGAAACTGTAAAAAAGTGTACTGCCATGCACAAGAATTATGTATGGATGTTGTATAGCAGAATCGCCATGTGGTATATGGGATAGATAGTGGTTATGAACCGATAACGGCCACACGTTGTACGTTGATTCCATAAATTAATGTAAATGCGGACTTATTCCAATCTGGACCAAAAAGTGGAAATAAATCATCACAACAAATATCACTGGTTTTTATTTACACAGCTAGATAACACTTGAAATATATTAAATACATGACCTGTAAATTAGTATGAACGGACCAGTTCAATCATACAAACTATACATTATGATTGATTCATTACACCAAACAGAATATATCAGATACCGGTGTTTACAATACTTCCAACTTACTTTATAGTAAATATTATTTATGTATTGTTTTGATACTTCTACAATTAGTTGACTTTTAACCCTACCAAATGTGTATTTGTTTATGAATTATTTTATAATGTTCGAGGTGCATCAACACTGCCAAGGTCTGTGTTCATATCAATTCGTGAGAATCATTTCTGACCTTCAAGGTTAATAACCATCACAGAGTAATCAACAATGGGCTTATATAGTTTAGCTGTTTATTTTGCACGTAATAAACATATCCATTCTTAATTAACTAGCTTGTTTCATCTAATCTTCATAAGAATTAGGCATTTGATCTGATTCTCCATTTTTTATAGTCGACAACTTTTATTTTATACATATTGTATTTTTCTATCCACTTTTAATGAATGTTTTTATTTTCATAATATTTCAGATCTTTTATTCACATTATGTATAGATATAGGAAATATTATGTGTGAATTTTGTGACTATATAATTCTGTCACTGATTAATGTTAGTATAATTATCGAAGGCTCGAGTACGCCCCTCTCGAAGATAATAAAATTATGTTATCATCATATATTATGCATATTCCTCATTATCTCTATACGCGAGATTAGTGTGACGTCACAATTTGAAACTGTATCCAAACAAAACTTGTCACCATAGGAATTTGCATTTGAGAGTAGATTTTTGATTATTTACGCATTTCATACGTGTTTTTGAAAGGAATAAATTGTTGAAAAGTAAGTAATCGTGTCTACTCAATATAAAAACTAATAGTTTTGATAATGTAAGTTATCCCGCAGTCCGTATTTTTGATTATAAAAGCTATATTTGAGGTTATATTTACTGGATTATTTGATTATTGTGAAAATATGAGATAAATAATAGTGATTGTTTGTTCTTGTGGCATCAAAACATGTTTCAACATTCTCAATGATAATATGAGCTTGTTAGTGAAAAATGCTTAATTGAAGTCTCCTTTCAAGTATCCGAATGACGAAAAATTAAAACCACTCTCAAGAGACATGAATTACATAATTCATTTTGATGAAGATATATTAGTGATAATTGAAAAATATAACTATTATCACCAGATACAAGGTGCATTACAAATTGCATGAGAGGACATGTGCTATTTAATATTATGGATACCAAGTTACATTATTGTGAGAATTGCACGACATCAAGAATGGAAGAAAAATTTACATGTTTTAATAACATCTACCTTTACAAATTTGTACCATTTATATTAACATAATAAAATGTTTTCATAATTATAAATTTTAATTTGTGGTAAGAAAATTAAATTGAGGAAACACTGCAAATTTACATGATTGAAAATATTCCATTTAGTCTGAAAACTCAGAACATCATGTCACAACTTTGCCTCAATGAAATCATATTTGTACGAGGTTCAGAGTTTCTGTTGGTTGCTTTCAAATTTTATTTGATCTGTAGGCTCTTTTTTCAACTACATGTGTAAACATATTCAATTTAATCTAAAAACAAATGATATAAACAAAACGTTTCCAAATTTCTTTATTACACAGAGAAATATTTACTTGTACTACAATGGTTTACAGTTAATAGAAAGTGGAAAGTAAGGTACAATGTGGAATTTCAATTTAAAATAGCAAACGTTTAAAAAATCATACAAAGCAACTTATAAATAATGTAAAGCGAAGATGTGTAATGACAAATAATAATGTATATGTTATAGGGAGATTGATATATACAGTACAAAATCAGTTTGCTTCTACCTTGTTTGCAAAGATTGATCATGTACAAAATAATAGTTGGCTAATTTTCTTTTCTCCGTCCATAAAATGACAGCTACACAAAAAGCTCCGGGATCTGGTTCTATTGTTCTACAAATATTATATAAACACACAAAATAAAATGTTATATGTATCATTATGTAGGTACCTTGTCAGCTTCATCCATTTGCTTCTTACTTTTGGATCCTTTGGAAATCTATAAAACTTACAGTTCTCTCTCACATTATAATGATTACAGCCTGGTGGCCAGCACAGTACCAATATTCTTTATGTGAAGAAACCTAAAATTAGATAATACAGATAGAAAAATAATCAAAACAATTGTATTTCATAAGTTTATAATAGCATGTTTAGGTTAGATAACCCTTTTATTAAAATTATATTGTTATATATACATATCTAAATGCCTAAATCAGCAGTTATATTCAAAATATAAGGGAATAATCTCTGGTCCAAAATCACACCAATGGTGTCTAAATGGCGAATTATGTTTGTTTGGATACAAAATTGACATAACCTGAGATTTTGACGTCACCACTAATACCGCGTATTGACCGAGCTTTTCATTTCCATCAATATACAGTATGTTTCTTAGTTCATTCAACAAAATTTTTGAGTATTTTCAAGAAGGATTGTAATTGGAATAGAGGCCCAGTTTGCAAAGAAAAGAATACCACAAAACAGAATAAAAATGCACAGAGTGTTTACTGTTTTCCACTCGCAATACGTAGTTTATTATTTAATAAAGAATAAAAATTATGAAAATGCATTTTTTTCCACCGAATCTATTGGTTCTAGGAAAAACCTTTTAGACCACGGTCCACCACCCTTTTTACAAGTAATTAATAACAGGCTGATTCTTCGTGAGTCGCTTCGTTTATTCGAGACGCCCAACTTTTCATCTCTACGAAAAATCTCGTTAGTGGTATCTAACAAAGTGCGCATGCATGGAACATGTCGTTAGGGTGATTACCTAAATTTCATTAATAACATCTAGTTTTTTAATTAAATCTTTGAATAAACTAATGAAAATGTCGAAAAATGTTAGTCCTACACAGTTGATGGTTTTATCGGAGCGTCCCCCACTCCCAACATGTCCGAATAACGAGGTCATAAAAATTATTTATAACAATCTGAATTTTTCACAGTGACTTTGTAAACATTCGATCTTTCAAATACACAAATTGTCCTACAAAAAAGTGGTATGTCCTCCCAGTCCTACGTTCGGAAGATGTCGATCCCACGGCGATAGTTTATTTTATTTACAACTTTATAATGAACCCCGCAACTATTAGGACATTTTTCCAAAATAATTTCTGGATAATCTGCCATTTATATTAGCACCCACTAATTTCGTGTCTCCTGTCGAATTATATGCTATTTGTAAAGCATTAGAATGCGCTAAGGAAAAAATAAACAAAACCATTATTTTAACCGATGCCTTGAGCTCTCTTACTGCTATACAAGTGTTCCAACATTTTATTCAAATTGTTTCGTGAATAAAAATGAACTTTTCACCGCTAATAACGCCAACACGATAATTATATTTATATAGATACCATCACATGTGGCAGATGAACTAGCTAAAAGCGCTACGTCTCAAAATTCTTAGATTGAGAATAAGACACCTCTAGTAGATCTCAGGCAATTTTATAAAAATATTATTACCTTCGATTAGCAAATACAAACGAACAATTCATGATCCAAACTCTCTGGAGAAAAACATCAGTGAAAATGGAAGAATATCCCAGCGATTCGTTGACATTAAGTTTTAACTAGTAAGAATATTGGGCATACCCAGCAAACACAAAAACATATATGTTACATATTTTTTGAAATATAAAAGTCACAGTTATATAAAACTGAAGTCACAACTAGATAATATTTATGTATTGAATACTGACAAAGGCCGGCTCAGCTGGAGAACAATAATGATATAAGAAATACATATTATAAATTATATCTCAAATATTTCCAAATTACTATCTAATATGTAGTAAAAATGAGATAATATCTAGAGAATATTTATGTATTAAATATTACATAATATATATGTAACAAAAGTTGCCTAATTTTTCTTTTGCTTCACCCCTTATCTAACATATTTTTTTTCATTGGATCTATGAAAAAATTCACCGAAATTCTTAATTTATAATAAATTCAGAGAAATCTGTTAAAACATTATTTTTCATAGATGAAATGAAATTCAATATTTTTAGTAGTGTTGATGACCAAAAGATTAAGGAACTATTGTTACTATATTATTCAATACCTACCTTATGAATATTTCAAACTTAAAGCAACTTAATACAATTTAATATTTGTATATTGTAAATGGTATTCATCTATCTTTGGAATTTAGTAGCAGGTACTTACTAACTAAAAAAACAGCAAATAGATGCATATTAGTACATTTATTTTATTAACATAAAAATGAGAAACTAAAAACAAAACACCTAATGAAAACAAAATATTGCAAAACTAAAAATATTCAAAAACTAAATGATAATAAAATATAAAAGATAATGCAAAACAATTGAATATTCAAAAACAAAACAATAATTAACCATGAAAAATATTCTCTTAGAGGACTTTTCGAGGTCCACTTGTAAGCGTGTGGGCAATATTGTTTTGAAGAGTTACAGTTTCGCCCTTCTTTTCCCTCTGGAGTCTCTTTATTTAGCCTTATCCACACCAAGGTGATTTGATCAAAATCAGTGCATGTCATATTAAACTGTTTCAGCAACGTTTCTAAAAATGTAGGTATATATTAATTATATTAAATAAATAAATCATATAGTAACAATACCTTGAAATAACTTAATTGATTTTAAGTTCCTTATTTTGTAGTTATTTCTATGTCCTAACCATGAGTGAGATGTCTCTATATGATGTATTTCTGGTTTACCGTCTTTCAATTTTTTTCGTTTTAAACAGTTATTTTGCCAAAAAATCATAATTTATATTAATCTAAGTATTCGAATATAAATAACTTTAACAGATAAGTGTTAATTATTCCATTTCAAGATATTTTGTCTTGACTTACTACCTGTGGTCAGAGGATTGAAGATGTGTATTTTATTTGATATTATTACAAAATCTACTTGAGCCCTAAGTGCAACCTGGGCGGCGGTATTTGTTTCGGAATAACGACTCCCTACACAGGGAATTATGGTTAAACCATGTCTAAGTTGTAAGTTAAAACGAAAATATTATCTTGAAAAGTACTTTAGTGAGATAGGTATAATGTGATTTGTAATTGTTTACTTCATTGTATATTTTAATATAGTTAACCTTTTTAATACGTTTGTTAAATAAGCTTTTGTAAACGACAGTTGAATGAACGGCTTCATTGGCGATGCCCCTTGCCTGTTGAAAATAATAATAATAATAACACTTACATGATGTGTTCTCCATTTCTCTGCAAACAAAACTGAAAACAAACACACAGACAAAACTAACGAAAAACCTTTTAAAACGTTATTATACTTACAGGTATGTGGGTACATCGACTAGTGACAATTTAAAGGTTATAATATTGAAGAGCTTTCTTCTTTTTCTTTAGAAACACACTAGACGAGGTTCGTAAAAAATACATGTGAAATATATAAATTATTTTATGTAACAAATATATATAAATTTTTTTTCATATTTATGTAGCAGAATTTACATCTTGAATACATATAAAATTAGATATATCCAATATATAAAACATTTTATAATATAAATATTGAGAATATATAACAAAATTTAAAAACATTTTGTTACATAAATACTACATAAAAAATATATAAACGCCTTATATAAAAATCGTTCCTCCCCTGTTATATATTTTTATGTAACATATACATTTGTATTTGCTGGGTAGATTCGCTACTCATTCACACATCATCACAGGAAGAAACCAACCTGTTTGTGAACCGCATAAATAAATAAAATAAAATTCTTTATTACTTTTCCGCTCAACTTATCTAATATGCGAGAAAAGTATTGGTTTACCCCAAAAAAAGTTGGAATTTTGAAAAATTTTTTTGAGTTATTCACGTTTTCCATCGACAACAACACGAAAAATCGGTTTTTAGAAAAAAAATCCTGTGTGTATGTCGTCGTCGTCGGCCACTTTTCCTTACATGTCCTTTTAGCACGATACAACCTCCGGAGTGCAATAAGTCACCAACTTTATGATGGAATATTGTTAAGGACATGTCACAGATGAGCCCTATTGATTTTCAGCTCACCAGAGCCAGTACAACGGGTGCTATGGTACTTGAAGTACGACATTTTGTCATTTTTTGAGAAATTTCAGTTTGTTAGCACGATACAGCCTCCGGAGTTCAACAAGTCACCAATTTTATGATTGAATATTATTCAGGACATCTCACTGATAAACCCTATTGATTTTTAGCTCACCAGAGGCAATACAACAGGTGCTACAGTACTTTAGTACGATATTTTTGTCATTTTTGGAGAAATTTGAGTTTGTTAGCACGATACAGCCTCCGGAGTATATACAGGTGACCAATTTTATGATTGGATATTATTCAGAGCGTCTCAAAGATGAACCCTATTGATATTTAGCTCACTAAAGCCAGTACAACGGGTGCTATGGTACTTGAAGTACCAAATTTTTGTCATTTTTGGAGAATTTTCAGTTTGTTAGCACGATACAGCCTCCAGAGTATACGATTGGTCAATTTTATGATTGAATATTGTTCAAGGTGTCTCACAGATGTACCCTATTGATTTTCAGTTGACTAGAGCGGGTCCTATAAATCCAGATATACTAAATTATTGGTTATTTTTGGAGAAATTCGTCAAAAGTTTCCTTAAAAACTAATCTAACTACCTAACTAACTAGTACGGCCTAAAAGTAATGTGAAAGTAACGCACAGTGAAAAATATAGGATACACAAAGTTCTTACAAATTTAAAAACTCATCGACTGAATAAAAACACATATCTACTAAAAACGATTTGAGTAAAATTTTGAATGATTTTATTGTTTTACTTGTTTAATATATAGGTAAAGGTAATTTATTAAAAAGTCGTTGTCCCATTATAGGAGGGGATTTGAAAGTAATATTATTTTTAGGAAAAGTCAAAGACAAGACAGCGTCTTGTATTGATATTATGCTTCTGGTAGTTAGTTTTGAAATCACATAAGTTGTTATATATGAAAACACAAACATCTAAAATATACAAACAGGGCAACGTTAATATTTTCAATTTTTTAAAGTGTTCTCTACAACCAGTTAGACGAGAGACACCAGCAATACAACGAATTACTCTTTTTTGTGACAAAAAGACTTGTTTAGAATTGGTAGACATTCCCCAGAAAGATATGCCATACCTCAGACGGGATTCCACTTGTGCATGATACAGCATAATCATTTGTTTTTGTGTAAGAACGGATCTTAGATTCCTAAATAAGTAATTAGTGGAATTTAACTTTGAAATAATTGCCTCACATTGCTTGCTCCAATTAAGACAATGGTCAATCAGCAAGCCCAGAATTTTGACATAAGAGACACACTTTATCGATTCATTATTAATTTTTAGATCTACAAATTGCAGTTGTTTTTGTCTATGATGAAATTGTATTGATTGCGTTTTTTCTGCATTAAGATAGAGTGAATTTATGCAAAACCAATCATAAAGACCCGCCAAGAGACTATTACAATTATCTTCAACTACTGATTGACATTTATCAGAAACCAACAACGAGGTGTCATCAGCATATAATGTAAAGTGAGTTGATAAGTTAACTGACACCATGTCATTTATATAAATTAAAAACAGAATTGGACCTATAATTGATCCTTGGGGCACTCCTACTGTTGATGATAGATAATGTGATGTACAGGTTTCAATACTGTTTTTTGTTATTTTTGGTAAGCTCACGTATTGTTGACGTGCATTTAAGTGAGATGTGATCCATTTTAGTGAGTGATTTTGGATTCCTATATTATATAATTTCATAGTTAAGATGTTATGATCGACACAGTCAAATACACTGCTTAGATCACAAAAGATTCCAAGAGGACACTCACCCGACTCTATCATATTTGTAAGTTCTTGATAAAAAGAATGTATTTCGGTGTTAATTGATTTTGCAGTTTGAAAACCTTGTTGGTTTTGCACAATCGTATTATTTAGCTGTAGGTATGCATTAAGCCTTTTCAGATAGCTATACTCAAACATTTTTGAAAATATAGAAGGACGGTAATTTCTAACCTGTTTAGAATCACCTTTCTCAAATATTGGAATTATTTTTCCAGTTTTGATGAAATCCGGAAAAGTTCCATTCGAAAAGGAAAGATTGACAAGATATGTCAGTGGGGATATTATAAATGGCAATATTTTTTTAATTAAGAATGCCGGGTACTTCATCGAAACCACAAGATGCTGTATTTTTAAGTTTGGCATGTAAGAGTTTATATGATTCTTCCTGATTAAAAGGACACTAACGAAAGGTATCATTGGGTATTTTTGATTCATTAAAATTGAGTTGTTGTCCAATCGCTCCGGTACGTGAAATTTTCTACACCATTTCCTGTGACGCATTGTTAAAAAATGTGTTAAACATATTAGCTACGTGAGTAGGAATCTATTATTACATTATCGTTATTATACAATGAAATAACTTTTTTACGCTCATTATTTGTAGAAAAATCATTTATTAGTTTCCATGCACTTTGATTATCCGAACTTGAAATTATGGTTTGATAATGTATTTTCCCAGTTGTTTGTAAAAGTTTTACATGTTCTTTTTTTGTAAATTATAGTATGGCCGTAGTTGCGGAAATTGTCTAGACAATGCATGCAAATTTTTTAAATTACAGCTAGAACATTGTACATCTTTGTATATCCACTTTTTATTATTCTTAATTAGTTTCCTTGTCAACAGTGGAAATTGAATATTAAAATAATGCAGAAAAGTATTCATAAAATTATCAAAAGCTAGATTGGTATTCCAGTTCTCAAGAATAAGACTATCAACAAAATGACTCGTCGCACTCTCAGCAAAAACTCTCCTTTAGCAAAAACTTGGTAAGGCAACCGATTCATAAACAAGTTCCACAAACACTGTACGGTGATCCGATACAATGTTGTCAAAGACACAGGCCAAGGGAATATTCAGAAAGTTGACAAATACATTATCAATAGCTCTACTGCGGGTATCCGACACCCTAGTCGGCCACTTAACAGTATTATTGTGTATATTAAAAGGTGATAACACATTTAAAAGTTTACTGTGATTACTCTTTTTTGTTCTAGTATCAATATTAAAGTCACCGCAAATAATGAAAGAAACATTAGGTTTAAAATAATGATTTAAAATATTCTCAAGATTTTCCAAAAAAATGTCAACATTACCTGACGGTGACCAGTAACAATGTATTATAAAAAAATCAGTTTTATTTTTGTCCTTAAAAGAAAAGCAACAAACCTCAGCATTTTTAGCGGTACAAAACTCATTTGAATTAAAATTATTTTTAAAAGTTATACCCTTTATTACCCAAATTCCAATGTATTATAAAAAAATCAGTTCTATTTTTGTCCTTAAAAGAAAAGCAACAAACCTCAGCATTTTTAGCGGTACAAAACTCATTTAAATTAAAATTATTTTTAAAAGTTATACCCTTTATTACCCAAATTCCAACACCACCACCCTTAATAGTGGCATCACAACAATAACTACGTGCTAAATTAAAACCCTCAACATGAATTTGCTCCACAGAGTCACTAGTTTCCCACAACTCCGTCAAACAAACTACGTCGATGCTCTTGTATTTATTAATGTCTAATATTAAGTCACATATTTTGTTTCCGTTCAGGCTCTGCATGTTTAGCAGCATTAACCTCGGGTTAAAATTTTAGAGGCTGTACTGGCTTCCGAAGGTATAAAAAATTATTGACACAGGCATTTTTTGGACAGATATTTGGTTACATAGCCTTCCAGAAGTTTTCTTGATAAAGTCTTACTTTAAATGAAGAATACAGATTTGGATAACGTGATGACATGCTTTCACAGATTACTTCAGGAAAATTGGTTTTAATAAATCTTCCATTGCAGTGACATTGGTGTCCGGATCAATTCTATAAACGTGTAAGTCCACAAATTTGGGCACTCCCTTGATGGTACCAGCGACTCCTTCTGTGTTTGTGCCCACAATTAATTGTCTTCTTTTACTATTCTTGCGCGATACGGTTTGCCAGGAGTAATTGTGTGGTGAATTGTCTTGGTTTAAATTCACTATAGAAGCTTGTACAAGTTCATTAGGATCAACCTTAGATGAGGACTGATAGGACAAATAACTTGCTGTTGATTTGCTTCTTTCAGTCGCTGAGTGAGTTTGAGATTTAGTTTTGTTATCGTTACCTTCACAATTCTGGACAGCAGTATCTGTTTCACAAGGTTTGGCAACATCTCCATTAACAAATTGTAAATGACACTCGTCTTGATTTTTAAGAGATTTCGTACATTTGGCAATATCTGTACTGTTTTCATTGCCCTCTTTCTGTTGTAAAAGGGAAATTATTGACTTTTGCTGTTCATTTCCACTTATCAGCTCTGTATTTAACCGTTTTAGATATTCAACTTCTAACTTTGCACATTTTAAATCACATTGAAGTTGAGTTATTTCTAACCTCAAATCATTTTCGATTTCATCACGAACTCCACCTTCCTCTTCACATTCCAATAATTTTCTGGCATTATTACTGATTTTTATTGTATCAGGCACCTTTTTTGATAATATAATTTTCAATAAATCAGACTTTTTCAGGCGATCTAATTCTTTGGTAACTGCTTCGTCAGAGGCCATGTTGTCATGCCATGAAAAGCATATGTCAGTAAAACATTTTTTATGGAGTGTCCGTTATTCAAACCCGCGAGAATACAGTGGTCAGTAGAAACTAACTTAAAATTGGTCTTAGGGGAACAGTGTAACATTGCAAACTTGTTCGCATATGTAAGTATATCTTAAAAACATTACCTTGTTTGGTTTGATAAAACCTAAGTAATAATTGGAAATGTAAATTGTATATATTTGTGGAATAAATACATCAGTGGCTAATAAGCATTTGGGTGGATGCGACTTTAAACATAAACACATGTAAGGGGTTTCACCCCCCTATAATGTAACAGGAATGTTGATAAAAAATTTTTGGTTAATCTTTTGCGAGTGCAAGGAAATAACAAAATTTTAAGTTTCTATCTACTTAAATTTGAGAAAAAAAAAATAAAAACTTAATTTGACTTTCCACATTCTAGGGGTGATATCTCGGAAGGGAATTTTGTTATAGGAAAGATCCACCATAATTTCATATGGGCAATCATCTCCTGAATTTTTTCGAATGAATTTAGGAACACTCTGTATATATTTATCAACGCAGAATTAACAAAAGAAAACGAATTTATGGAGAAAACAATAAGGAATTTTTCCAGAAATAAAGGGGAAATCTTGAAATGGAACGAGGAACAAGAAATGAGTATTTAGCAACCAAACACATAGGGTTGAAAAAACGAAGGGCAGGTAAACTCAGAATATTGCAGGATAAATATAAGGCTCTAAGAAAGGGAACTGGTGAAAATATGAGAAGGAAACGGCAAAGTAAAACGTGCGTAATTTGGGAGGATATGAATGTGGAAGGAGAAAATGGGAAAGAAACAAAATATAACAAATAGAAATATAGACATGAGCTACAACAGAAACAGAAAAATATGAGAAAACACAGAGGCATAATAGAAAATTAGTACTAAGTTATAAAATGGGAGTAGATAAACATGAGCACGTCATAGCTGGAGCAGCATGTAGGTACTATGAAAATGGATTGAATAAGCAACGTCTCAACATGGGACCAATATAACAAGTAGGGAAGTGCCACCAGCGTGCCGTATATGTAGGCTTCCAAGCAGTAATTTCAGTTTAATGAATATTTAAATTATCTCTCAGAACACACTATTTACTACCATTACACCAACACTCACAATTACACTGTCTGACGCCGTTTCGATAACCAAGTTATCGTCTTCAGAGACCGAATGTAAACTAAAAATTATTTTCTATTGTACATTTATACAAAATTTTAGGCGCCAATGCAACTCTTCTCGCGGGGAATAGTTCCAGCGAGAAAACCTGCTTCAGCGGGGAATTTTACATATAATTTTTATGTAATAAACTATAAAGTGGACTATAAGGAATTGGTCCTTCGCCTCTATTTAAACTAATCTTACATCTGAACAAGGATAAACTAAAACTTATCTACTATTGTCCTGAATTTATTCTACATTTTTAGGCGCCCATGCAACTCTTTTCACGGGAAATAGTTCCAGAGGGAAAACCTGCTTCAGCGGGAAATTTTACATACAATTTTAATATAATAAACTATAAAGTGGACTCTGAGGAATTGGTCCTTCGTCTCTATTTAAACTAATCTTACATTTGAACAAGGATAAACTAAAACTTATCTACTATTGTCCTGCATTTATTCTACAGTTTTAGGCGCCCATGCAACTCTTCTCACGGGAAATAGTTCCAGAGGGAAAACCTGCATCAGCGGGAAATTTTACATATAACTTTTATGTAATGAAATATAAAGTGGACTATAAGGAATTGGTCATTCGTCTCTATTTAAACTAATCTTACATCTGAACAAGGATAAGCTAAAACTTATCTACTATTGTCCTGCATTTATTCCACATTTTTAGGCGCTCATCCAACTCTTCTCACGGGAAATAGTTCCAGGGGGAAAACCTGCTTCAGCGGGAAATTTTACATACAATTTTAATATAATAAACTATAAAGTGGACTCTGAGGAATTGGTCCTTTGTCTTTATTTAAATTATTCTTACATCGAACTATTTCGATACGTTCGAATGCGTTTTATATGATTCATAGCTTGCTCGGCGATACTCGATTTCTCTGCACGACCATATTTTAAGTGAGCTAAATGCTACTTGGGAAGGAGAATAGGTCGGGAGAAATTAGCAGAATAGTGCAACTTTCATGGGCATCCTTTGGGAAACTATCCCATATCCTGAGGAACAACTCCATACTCATAAACTTAAAACGCAAAGTTTTTGGCACCTGTATTTTGCCTGTATCCACCTACGGACTTGAAACAAGCGCTCTAATTCAAGCAACCGCCAACAAACTGCGAGTCATGCAAAGGGGAATAGATGGGGCCATGCTTGGTATAAGCCTGAGGGACAAAGTCCGTAACGAGGAGATTCGCAGGAGAACGGGAGTCATGGATGTTATTCAGAAGGTCGCTGGGCTGAAATGGCGGTGGACAGGGCATCTTGCGCGACAAAAAGATGAACGGTGGACACTAAAGATTAACCAATAGCAATGCCGAGAGACCAAGCGAGGCAAAGGTAGACCCCCACTGCGATGGGTGGATAACATTAGGGATTTCGCCGGTGGAGACTGGTGGCATAAAGCTCAAGACAGGGACGGATGGAAGGGTTTAGGAATATGTCCAGGAGTTGATGAAAAAAGGCTGGGATAGAAGAAGAAGAAGAAGGAATGCTACTTAAACCGAACGTTAACAAATCTCCTAGTCTGCCCAGCATACTATCCGTCACAATTGTTACAGCAAATTTTATTAATACCACTCTTTTCCAAATCCAGTATTTTATCCTTAGGGTGACCTAACAATTGTTTCAAGGTATTATTTGATTTATGAATTAAATTTAAGCCTACGTTGTTGAAATACTCTGTAAACCTTTTGTGTAAGCAGGATCAAGAGGTAATTAAACAGATTTTTACTGCTTTTCTATATTATTTTAGTTACTATTTTTTTATCATATCCGTTAAAAACAGCCGTATCAATCAAGTTTGGGTTGTGCTTACAGCCCCGGCACTTGAACTAAGTCATTGTACCATTCCCAATATTATCTACTTCCACACCAAAAGCTACGTATCTTCGATATAGGCTTATTTGGGATTTTGAGTAGTTCTGATGGTTGTATTATTTCCTTTCCAAAATTCTTTTGCCTGAGTCCTTATAAGTTCTTACATAAGCAGAGTATATGAGTAGGTGTTTTATCCCTTAAATGAGTGAATGAGTGAAGTCAGCTGAGTGTACCAGAGAAAAACAATTATCGAAAAGAAACCAAATTTTGTTTTTTGGTACAAGAATTCATTATTAGCAGAGCGCATTCGGTTCAATGATAAACCATCATCAGTGCCCCCTGTAAAAGTAAGAAAATTGATCTTACATTCTCGATATAAAATAAAAGGTTTAGAAGGGCCTAAAGCCAAATAGATACAATTCACTCACATGGTCAGGGTGTACTCCAAATCCTCACAAATTAGAAGATACATAAAATGAATTAAAATATAGTGCTTGAAACACAGTCACTATTTAATTAAAATAATAATAAAAAGCACACATAACCCATTGTACAATGAATGAATCCCTAAAATAGGGGATAAAATATAACTCAATACATTATTTGTGAGTCAGCTGTTTGATATTTGACAACAATTGTAGAAGATAAGTTGAAAATGAACAATTTTTGAAGGTGTTAATTAGTAAGGTAGGCTAATAGCAGCCGGTGCTCTCATGAAGTCATGAGAATCATAGAAGCAAAAGTTGACAAAAGCTTGAAAGATTAGTGAATTTATTTAGCAATTACGTTCTTATGGCCTCCCCAGAGAAACAAATGTGTGATGGTGAGAATAACTGAAAATAGTTCAGGTTTTAAAGTAAAGTAAGAGCCACGAAAGGAAAGGAAAAATGAAAAACAACTCTAATGAAAAAGTGACTCACAATCAGACAAGAATAATCCGGCTTGCACACCACCCCACCCCGGAATCCCAATCAGGGAAGCGACCCGAAAGTCTCCAAAGGATAAACAACTACTCCTCGAGCTATTTGCTCCGACAGGCATTGTATTACATCCGGCAGCAACAAACCGGCCGATCCCCTGGAAGAGGCCCCGAAAAGGAGAGGTGCAGAAGCACGAAACCTCCCGCCATGGAAGTTGGAAATGTAGCTCGAATTATAGTGTTGTGGTCACGTGTTGTATTGGTCCCAACTGATCTGAACTATTGTCATCATTAAGTAGGATCTCACCATCAAAAAGTTTTCTATGTATAGGGGTAAAATTTCTGTCAAACTTTTAAAAAATGTTTGGTTGTTATGTTATGTAAGAGTGTTACCCCGCTCTCGTGATCGATATTGTGGTTGTTAAATTTCAAGTGATGTCCAAATACGGATTTCTCCGGAGTTTTTTCATGTTCAATAACTCTAGTTTTTAGGGATCTACAAGTCCTACCAATGTAGGTGGCATCACAATCAGAACAAGAGAGCTTGTAAACGCCACTTCTCTGTAATTTGTCCTTGGCATTGACCAGACACGTACTCAAACTGTTTTTAACATTATAAGAAATTTGAGTGTCTGGAAAATATTTTTTGATGCAAAGACTTAATTTGTTGCACAAGTTGTGGTCAACAAAAGGAAGATTCACATACTTGCTGGTGGCATCAGCAAGCGCAGGGTAGGCAGTATGCATTAGCAACTTTCCCTCCCTCCGCCTGATGACATCGTCAAGAATAGTTGGCTCATAACCATTATTAACAGTTATTTGTTTTAGTATATTGTATTCTTTATTGTAATTATCAGCTGACAAATTTGATAAAGGTATTATCAACATACGTTATAAATTTGTTCAAGTATACAGTGTAGATTTGCTACTCCATTATTTTACTCATTTTATCTACTTAAACATTGTGTACAAATTCCGTTGTTTTTCATACTAACTAATTTAGAGCCTCGAGATTCATAGATGAATTCATCAAATATAATCAAGTGGTCCATTAGAATAATTCTTCCATTAAGATTTTCTCTGTGCTATAAATAAACGTGTTAAACGTTTTTTCAAATATTAGTAAGAAGATACAATTTGATGAGGCTAATCGACTTTTAAGTACTACCTTATAGTCTTGGAATTAATACCAATACTTTATACCATATTCTTTCATAGTTCAGGAATTATTAGTGCTACATTTTTCATTTGTGCTTGTTATTACTTAAGCATTTCTTTTAAAATGACCAGTAATTGTTCTGTTTGCTAAGATGTACTTTCTGACAGATTCGTTGTCTGCGATATATGTTATGTTACCATGCATCCTATTGAAACTTTCTCGGGATTGGTAGCTTCGGGCTGCAGTTGTGCAGAGAAGAACTCTAGTGTAATTTTGCAGCGACAGAAGGAGGACAGGAGTGCTGATACATTTTCAATGGAAGACATGATGAATGAGTTGCATGAATCTAAAAACCTGTTAATTTTCAATCTTACTGAATTGACTGATGCTTTACAAATTAAATCTATTTGTAGTAATGCCACTAATTTCACTCTCAACGGCACGGATCTTAATGCTGGAAAGTGTTACGTGATTTGCTTTTGCCGTTCCCAACACCTAACTTTCAATTATAACATAAAAGGTCAACAATCAACAAGATAAGAGATTTAGAAGTGGTTCTTGACCATGCACTTACCTTTAACCACCACATCACTACTGTGGTGCATAAGTCCTTGAAAATGTTGGGTTTCGTTAAGAGAAATATTCGTGATTTTATAATAAACTTTTATATTCTTCTTTAGTTAGGTCTCACCTTGATTACTGTTCTGTATGGTTAGTTAACATTAGAAAACTCGAATGTTCAGAACAACTTTATACGCTACATTACATTTAAGCTACATGTATATAATGACTATGCTGTGTGGCTGCAGCAGCTTCGAATCTCCTCTCTTGAGAACCGCAGAAAAGAGAAATATCTTACATTAGTTTTTATTATCATAAATGGTACATTGTGCGTAATATAAAACTGGTACAACTACTATAATCGAAAATAATGTTTTTCTAGCTATGTAAATGGATCGTTTTAAAAGTGTCAGTGCTGAACTAGTTGTTACGATATAATTTCTAGGACAGTGATGCTAGCTGAACAAAAATATTAGTAGATGTAATGATAAAAGTGAATTTTGTAAAGCAATAAAACGAGATGGAAAAAATACAAATTTATTACAACATTTTTACAAAATGAGTAACTGGCTTAAATTTAGAAATAGTGTGATATGTTAATAAATATAAAAATGTTACATTGTTACTGATTCGAATATTTCTTTAAATATAAGGTTTAATAAAAACAGGTAGAACAAGGATCAAACTGTTGTTAGAAAAATAGGAGATGGAAGACCAGTTTTAACTAGAATAGAGCTAGACAAAGTTTTAACTGATTATTTATACGAAAATCCCTATAATACGGCAAGACATGCAAAAGTAGCAGTAAACTTCATTGCTTCAGTAACAACTGCATTGGAAATAATTATTCAAAAATGGGCTGGTATCGTGAATAATGCGCCTTTACAAATTTGACACATGGTACTCATTGTCATTTTAATTAGTTAGGTTTACATTGGAAAAAAAAGTGTACCAGTTTTATATGATGCGAAGTGTACATATAACTGTCCTCAACTTCTAAATAAAATTAGTTTACTTGTTCCATCACAGACCACTAGGCAGAATGGAACACTTCACATACATTTTCACAGATATAACTGCATACTACACATATCTTTCTAGATCTGTGAGACTCGCAAACTCACTGTAAGACCTTTCACTTTTTGATGCCTCAATTACTAAATTTAAACGCCTTATTCGTGATTTGAATGTTCAGTAATTTATATTTCGTCAACCCATTATTTTTGTGTATCTTGTTTTAATAACTGTATTCATTGTAGTGTATATATGTTGAGATTTGTCTACATTATATTTTGCTCACTTTTGTATTTTATATAGTTTTAAAGGGCTTGCCCGTGAATAAATAAATTATTATTGTATATCCTTTGTTTTTTTGTATATCATAAAGTTTCTCTTATTATCTAATGATGTAATGTTTTTCACTAGTGGTATTTACTATAATATAGACGTGATTTTACGGCAAATAAATAATTTTTATTTAATTTTTTTTTATTGGAAGAGATTTCCATGGAAATATGCCATATGATATGGAAGTGTTTTTCCGGACTAATCTTCCCTTGTAGCTACAAGTATCATCTTACAGGTGACAGTATAAATTTTCCTAAATTATACTTACTTTTGGGTCCTATAATTTGATAATAATTGGAAAAAACTCATTTTACTGAGACTATGAGTAAACAGAAAGCATACAGTATTTCACTCGACGTTATTTTCTGGTTACAGTGCAACCAGAATATAGCGAAATTGAAATACTGAAATAATTGCTTCACAAATGACCCACCCTATTGCTTAAGAGAATTTAAATTAACCGCCAAATACTTCGTTTTAAATTTGCCACTAATAATTAGTTCCATTCCTAATTGTATGCGGCGCTCCACTTTTTAGTTTGACATTTTAGTGTTGTGAGATCTATCTATAAGGTGGGTGATTTGTGGTATACAGTAGTATGATTATAAGTAAGCAACGCATTAAATAATTCGTAAAATTTGTTTAGTGTATAGTTTGCTGCTTTGACTGGTTTTTTATATTTTATCATATAAAATGTATTGTTATTTATTGTTTATAATATTATGGTTGACAAGAAAAAACCTTCAGGCCCCTTTTTTCGAAAATAAGGGCTCAACCACGTCTACAAGATGAAAAACAATCTGGTTCGATGAAAAAGGTTTTAACTGTTGGACCTGTTGTTTTACATCAAAATCTAGTTGTTCATCAGCTCCTGCTAATGATTGTGAAAATACTGAAAGTTCATCTTCAATAAACAAATTAGATGGAACATCTTTAGAACTGGAAAAGGTAAGTTTAAACTCAGTTGAGTTACAAATAACAATTATTCCAAACAAAAAATTTCGTGTGGCATATTTGAAGAAATAAATCTATGTATATAGTACATTACGTTACGCCTGATACATTCTCGATCCAAATGCATATGTCACAGTTATTATCAGATCATGAAAAATCACCTGTACATATGAATACTTTTGACTCTTGGGTAGAATTAAGTACAAGGTTGAAATCCGGAACTACCCTAGATGCAGCAAACCAGAGAGTGATAAATAGTGAAACGAGGAGGTGGTCAGAAGTGTTAAAGCGGTTGATATATGCGGTTCAATTCTTAGGTTCTCAAAACTTGCAGAATTTATTTCTAAGCTCTATGTTGTTATGGACGACCATCTGGGAAGAGTCAGAGACAAGAAAACACATGTTCACTACTTAGGGAAACGTATCAGAACCAAATCATAAGTATCCTAGCGGCCAGCATTAAGAAGACTATTTTTTGTGAATTGTCAAAAAGTTACTTATTTTTCAGTACTCCTAGACTGCACGTCAGACATAATTCATATTGAACAAATGCCTTTGGTTGTTCGTTTTGTGAAAAACCAATCTGGTTGAAATGCAGATATCAGGGAACACTTTTTAGGATTTATTTAAGTAGATGAGACTACTGGAGAATCCCTTACTGATGTCCTTATAAAGCAACTGAAAAATCTTAATATTAGTCTTTTGTGCCTTTTTTGTGCCGTGTGGAGCACACACTCTAAACTTAATTGTCAACGATGCCACTTTATGCAGTCCTGAAGCAGTTTGCTTTTTTGGAATTATCCAAGAAATATACAACTTCTTTGGTGGATCACCACATCGATGGAAAATCCTAAAAAAAACATGTTACAGACTTAACAGTGAAGTCCTTAAGTGCAACTAGGTGGGAAAATCGCATTAACGCAGTTGTTCCATTGTAATATCAGCTCGGTGAAATATACGACGCTCTCTTTAAATGCAGTAAGGACCAAAACAGGCTGGACGCGTTTGCTAGGAACACAGCTACTAATTTGGCCAAACATTTGAAAACAGTTTATCTGTGGCTTGGTAACATGGCACATAATTTTGTTTCGAATCAACTTGGTAAGCAAGAAGTTGACTTTGACATTTCACAAGCCATACCACTGATCTTTTCAACAAAGGATTTTTTTAATGAGATTAGAACCGATGTCGGATTCGAAAAAATATTGGTTGATGACAGGGAGGTGGCTGAGATAATTGACGTTGAGCCAACATTTCCAGAAGTCAGTCAACTCCGGCCAAGAGAGAAAAAAAGATGTTTTTTTTGTGAAACTGAAGATGAGAGAGTTCTTGACCCTAAGGCCGCATTCAGAAGTAACTTTTGCTTTCGTGTGTTAGATAAGACCATTTCATATCTTTGTGAGCGGTTTGAGCAGCTGCACAAGTATGACCAGCTATTTGGGTTTCTCCACTCAAGGTCTATAATCAGTAACAGCAACAATGAAGACGTTTCAAAATACTGCAAATACTTGCACCTGGCTCTCCCTGTTCAGCTTTTCCAAGAGATTAAATTTGTCAGAAGTATGATTGGAAAAGAAGAAAAAAATCTTAAAGATAAGATCAAGAGTCCTATGGATATATTGAACTTCATAACTGAAAATTTCCCAAACTTGACAGTAGCCCAAAGAATTATGCTAACTCTCCCTGTCTCAGTTGCGACAGGAGAAAGAACCTTCTCCACGTTGAAGATCATCGAAAACTATTTGAGGTCTTCAATTTCTCAAGAAATATTGGTAGGGCTTGCCATGATATCTATAGAGTTTTCAGCTCTGGAAAAAAATTAATACAGATAAAATTGCATCTGAGTTTGCTAACAAAAAATCCAGAAAAGTACATTTTTATAGTCTTAGTTTTTACCACGTCTAAACATCCATTATCTTAGTCTCAATATGGGTTTGTACTTTCGCAGATTTAAGAACTGTAGAGCTTTATTTCAGTTATTGCTACACACATTCTAAGATAAATGTTTTGAGGTAAAATAAACAACAAAACAAGATTGTTTTGACTTTTTCGGTATATAAACATGTATGTTTTGTTTTGTTTTGATTTTTTTGTAATAAACTACTTTCAAAACTCTATGGGTCTATTTTTTTACACCTATGACATTAAATTGTTTATTTTACCAATAGATAGACTAACTTCTCAGTTTCAATTAAATCAAAACTTAAATAAAAAAAGAAACCATTACCTAGTAAACGTGTTATTTTAGAACTTCGACATAAATAAAAAAATAAACGGTTTTAAAGATTAAAACTAACTTTTCCGCATCTGTGGCCCTGAACAATATTCTATCATAAAATTGTTACTTGTATACACTTCGGGGGATGTATCGTGCTAACAAACCGAAATTTCTCCAAAAATAACCAAAAATTTAGTATATCTGGATTTATAGGACACGCTGTACTTGCTCTAGTCAACTGAAAATCAATAGGGTACATCTGTGAGACACCCTGGACACAATTCAATCAAAAAATTGATTATACTCTCTGGAGGCTGTATCGTGCTAACAAACTGAAAATTCTCCAAAAATTACAAAAATTTGGTACTCCAAGTACCATAGCACCCGTGGTACTGGCTTTAGTAAGCTGAATATCAATATGGTTCATCTTTGAGACGCGCTGAATAATACCCAATCATAAAATTGGTCACTTGTATATTCTCCGGGGGCTGTATCGTGCTAACAAACTGAAACTTCTCCAAAAATATCGTACTTAAAGTACTGTAGCACCTGTTGTATTGGCTCTGGTGAGCTGAAAATCAATAGGGTTCATCAGTGAGATGTCCTGAATAATATTCAATCATAAAATTGGTGACTTGTTGAACTTCGGACGCTGTATCGTTCTAACAAACTGATATTTTTCAAAAAATGACAAAATGTCGTACTTCAAGTACCATAGCACCGATTGTACTGGCTCTGGTGAGCTGAAAATCAGTAGAATTCATCTGTGACATGTCCTTAACAATATTCCATCATAAAATTGGTGAATTATTGCATTTCGGAGGCTATATCGTGCTAACAAGACATATAAGAAAAATTGGCCGACGACAAGGACGACGACGGCATACACACAGGATTTTTTTCTAAAAATCGTTTTTTCGTGTTGTTGTTGATGGAAAACGTGAAAATAACTCAAAAAAAATTTCAAAATTCCAACTTTTTTTAGGGGTAAACCAATACTTTTCTCGCATATTAGATAGGTTGGGCGGAAAAATATTATACACATACAATAAACCATTGTAAAAAATGTACTGTTCTAAAACTTTGACATAAAACCTAAAAAATGCCGTAAATTAATAACTACAAATATGAAATGTGGAAATAATTCTCGAAACGATCCAGGAGGGACGCACCAGCCATAATTCGAACATGAGGTAATTTACCATCGGGCCGGCACAGGGAGCAAGGTTTTATACGCATATCGTGGAAAATTTGACGAGAAAAGTTATGAGTTTTTTCTGGAGCGACTCCTCTACTGTCATATCATGGATTCTAAGGAAAGAAGAGTGGGGAGTTTTTGTCTGGAACCGGGTAACAGAGATACGTAATTTGACCGATGCTGAAAAATGGCGCCACCGACCAGCTATACATAACTCAGCAGACCTTCCATCGCGGAGGTGTTCTCCAAAACAATTGTTTGATTCTAAATGGTGGGAGGGACCAGCATGGCTGTATGATGAACAACAAGAGGGGCCATGTATGATTATTAATTACAATGAAGAAGAAATTGGACAGGAGAGGAAAAATAAATTAACAAGTACTTTTCTAAATATAGATAACTTGGTCGACTGGCATCTTGATCATTTTTACAAATATACTATGACCATACGAATGACCGCTTAGATTTTCAGATACATTTACAACTGTAAACATGTTAAGGAAAAACGCAGTGGAGAGTTAGCAGTTCAATAAATGAAAAATGCTGAAAAATTCGTTTGTAAGTTGGTACAACAGAAGACGTTTTCAAGTGAAAATGACAAAAACATAAGAGGTCTATCGCCTTCCTATTGTGTTACCTGCCAAGGATCCAGTGCTAAAAAGTTTGATCATGGACATGCATGTTAAAGCTCGTCACGTAGGAACTCGAGGTCTCTTAAGCCTACTTCGGGAAAAAATTTGGATTATAGGCGGGAGACGAAGAATACGATCAGTAGTCTCGAAATGTGTGATTTGTCGAAGGTTCGACCCAAAACCAGTAGTTGTAGAATCCACTCCACTTCCATTGAACAGAGTTCGTGATGCTGTTGCATTTGAAGTGACGGGGGTAGACTTTACCGGACCGCTGTACTTAAAAGGTGGTGATAAGGCTTGGATCTGCCCATTTACATGTGCGGTTTTCGGGCGATCCATTTGGAATTGGTTACGTCCACGTCCACGTCAACCCAAAGTTTTCTTCAAGCTTTGCGTCGGTTTGTGTCGAGACGTGGAGGGCCCAACACAATTTATAGTAACAATGGAACACATTTTTTAGGTGCCGAAAATGCTACGTCGCAATATGACTGGGACAGTATTGTGTGTGAAAGTTCCGTAAGACGTATATCGTGGAAATTTAACCTCCCTACGGCTGCTTGGTGGAGATGTATTTGTATTTCTCGTCCCCGAAAACCTCTTTCCTTAAATTTTCGTCCAAATCGTAGTATAAAAGTTACCGACCCCCCCTTAATGGGTCCTGGCGAAAACTTCAAGTTACGTTTTAACAGCTCAAAATTCGTTTTGGAGAATTTTCAATGTCGGGACCGTCTTCCTGGGCCAATTTTACACCCTCGTACCAAATGTCGTATCAATCGGAGCTTTTTGAAAATTTGCCCTTTAAAGCCGGCTCTGCTACTACGTTAAACGGCAACGTGAGCTAGGTTCTTGAAGGGGGATAAAAATTTTAGAAAAACAATAAAAAAAAAACTGTTGTATAGAGAACCAAAAATGAACATTAAGCTAGAAATTGTGCCCCTAAAAAATCTGACGGAGTCAGTGGGGGCAAATATCAATAAAAAAATTGTGTACCTGATACTGGGGTATGATAGTCCATAATAGGTACCTCACAAGAAAAATATGCCCCCATGGACAAAGCTTGCCCCCCTAACTACACTGAAATTAATGGACAAATAAATTTTTTACGGAATATCGAAAAAATGCTAGAGACTAAAAATGTAGGGGGCGCTTAGTAAACACGTACTTGGAAATTTTTTAGCTCCCATAAAAGAAGTATAATTTGCCTAAAAATTCCGAAAATTCGATGTTCGAAAATTTCGAAATAGTTTTTTTGACAACCCTGTATATACCCGATTGATATATACAGTTTGAACATTTTATCGAAAAAGAGGGTGCCACAAGACGCGCTAAATTTTGAGGTTAAAATTTTTTTCGACCACTGTAGCTACATATCAGATGCGCATATGCCTAAAAACATCATCTCGAACTTCCAAGTTTAGTTCCAGTCCACTGATGGGGGCCCTAAAAATATTTCAAACCCATGACGCCTATATGCACTCCAAATCCAGAGGATACCCCGAAAATCACGATTTCTGCATCAATATTTAGCGAATGCTAGACCCCTAAAAAAGGGGGGGACAAGATACCCCACCATGCTTATAACCCGAAGTTCCCAAAATTTTTTTTTCAATTTACTTGTGAATTTTTCCTGTATATTTTCCCCCATTAACCCCCTTTTTCATGTGTCCTATGTACGTGTCTAGTTATTCTCTTTGAAATATATTGGCAGTGTTCCGCTACCATTTATAGTAAAAAAGCCCCAAGCCCTATGTACCAAAGTCGGTTTTTGACCATCTCTAGACCCCCCTAAAAGAGGAACCGCAAAGTTTTGTTATATATTTTTGAAGAGGTTTTGATGTGATCACTTACGATGGCATATTCGTTTCTAGAAATTCGAAAAAAAATTGCAAAAATACTTTTTAATTTTTCCCTGTATAATTATTCAAATAAAAAACCGGTTTATTGGCTCTATGTAGCACACGAAATTTTCTCTATCAGCCAGTACAACGGGTACTATGTTACACTGGAAGTACTAAGTTTTTGTCATTTTTGGAGAATTTTCAGTTTGTTAGCATGATACATCCTCCAGAGTGTATACAAGTGACCAATTTTATGATCGAATATTGTTCAGGGCGTCTAATAGATGAACCTTATTGATTTTTAGCTCATCAGAACTAGTATAATGGGTGTGTCACATTATTGGTCCTTTTTGAGTGTATACATGGGACCAATTTTATAATTGGATATTTTTCAAGGTGTCTCACAGATGTACCATATTGATTTTCAGCTGACTAGAGCGAGTACAGCGGGTCCTATAAATCCAGATATACTACATTTTTCGTTATTTTTGAAGAAATTTCGGTTTGTTAGCACGATTTATCCCTCAAATGTATACAAGTAACAATTTTATGATAGAATATTGTTCAGGGCATCTCACAGTTGCGGAAAAGTTAGTTTTAATCTTTAAAACCGTTTATTTTTGCGTTGCCTCATCATCCGTTGCTTGGTTAAGTTGCTTACTACATCCCTGCTTTTGATAGCTTCAGGCTCTGAGATTGTGGTCTGAATTTGAATGTTCTCACTACGGGAATAATGTTATTTTCAACTTGCATATTTTCCTCCTCTGGAGTAGAAATTTTGTTCTGGTCATATATAATGTTTTCAGTGGATGTCAAAAAGTAGTCTTCAATAATTACATTTTGTACTGGTAAGTTGTGATCATCGCCAGGAGAGAGAATCAATAAACATATCATTTGTCAATAATATGTTTATTAGTTGCATTATCTAAATCCAAAAATATAAGGTGAAAAACTAAAATAAAACGCCTAGACTATTTAATGTCTGTTTCAGTTTTATATTATTACGTATATAATACACTCTGATATCTTCTTATTTACACGTAGATATTATTTTTTTCAGTTCCTTTTTGATATATTCATGACTTGCCCAAAACATCTAAATAACGTTATCATTAGAAAATAACAGAACTAACCTGTAGAATCATAATTATTCTGATCATTGGGAACGACAGGTTCCTCAGTGGCTTCTGCGATTGAAAATTGGTCATTAAAGACTAGATGGTGACAGAAAATGTTCTCCCATTTTCTCCTGCATGCCTTTTTAGGAATTGATAACTAATCCTAAAATATGAAAGATAGAGGGGTTACGAGCCCTTGCACGCATGCACGTCGTAAAGAAAATGGCTTCTCTTTGTGTGGAGAATTTTAGTATTTTTCCGTGACATTATATTGCATGCCTTTGTAATATAACGTCGTTGGAACAAATTTAAGCTATAATCATTGATGGCATGCAATTCGCAACGGCCGACGGGGCTCAAAAGGGTTACGTAGAAATGAAAAAAAATAGAACATTTCTGTGTTTACAAATTGCATGCCGTTGTAAAAAATTAGTTTTTTTATCTCAAAAATACTCTACGAAAATTGGCATACACCCCTCGTATGACCAAGGGTGGAAAATATTAGGAAAATGTTGTGAAAATTCAATACAACTTTTTCGTGATTTCAAACTGCATGCCATTTGAGCAATACTTAATTTTTATCATTTATTGACGTTAGCAAATTTGGCATGCACAAGAAGTATTAAAGTAGTGGCATGCCTGACGAAAATTGCAAAAAACGCTGTTTTAATTCCCGTGACTTTATTTTGCATGCCATTCAAAACTTCATTAAAAACATTATTTTGAGTTGATAAAAAATGGCATGCATATAACACAAGCCTGACATATGTTATGTGAATTTCGTTCACCACTCGTAATATTTGTCGTCGATGAAAGAGTAACGTAAATTTCGTTTACCCCTCGTAACATCGAGTAATACTTCTTGTCGATGGTTGTCAAATTTCAAGTATTCGGATGAGTTCGTTTTCATTAGGATATTTAAGCCAATGCGCACTGAAGTTCTGCCCTTATTACTCTAACGAAATATACTTATTGTTGAGTTCTGTCATCCTACCGAATCGAAGTGCATTCATATGAATGGTGAGTAGTTTCGCTCAAAATATATAATATTTCTTCGCTAATTCTTTCTTACATTGTACTCAATAGTTTCAAATTAATTTTTCTTCAAACCATTCAGTACCAGAGATATATTATGTCGATTTCATTTTTGTTATATATATATTTTGTTCTGGTTCTTTATATTTTTATTTTATAACAATGGAATTTTACGTTAAAGAAATGTTAAATTAAAACTAAATGAAATGGTACCTTTTCTTATGATTCTTATTGTGCTTTTATTTCCAAAGTCTCTATTAAAATATTGATACAGGAAACATGAACCACATTTTTCTGGTTCTTTATATTTTTTTATGCCAGTGGAATTCTACGTTGAAAAGCCATTAAAATGAAATTAAATGAATTAGTAACTTTTCTTATGATTTTTATTGTGCTTTTTATGTCTAAAATAAATAAATTTTCTTAAAATATTGTAAAATACAGGATATATGAACTACGTTGTTTAGATATCATTTCATAATTTTGTACTTATGTTACTTGCACCTACTGTAATTTCAATCTCCAGATATCCTGCATTTTACTGAATTCAAGAACTATATCTGATTCAAGTGTCTTTTCTAGCACTTTTTCTTACCGGCCTAAAAATTATTTTACCGACCTAAGCCTTTTCACCGGCTGAAATTCTACCAGTTGAACTCTACCGGCTGGGACCACGGCTCTACTCAAAACCGACTTGACTTGACGCAGCCAGCTGATTGGTTCCCGATTCTTTTGGACGTCATCAAAATCATCGTTGGAAAAGAAAAAAAAAACAAGGAAAGTACTAACGTCCACAATCGTAAAAATTATCGATTATTTCCAACTACAGTTCATGAATTAATTAACTTAATAGTTTTGTACCATATGTAAATTAATATCTTCCTTGTAAGATTTTTAATTCATGTTTAATTTTCCTTCAGAATCTAATTTTTTTGATATAACATTTTGAAATTTCAATTTTCATTCAACATATCATTTTTATTCAATAAAATTACTTGTAAATATTAAATAACGTTGTTCATTTTTTTATAACGTTCCAACTTCTTGTTTTGTTGACTGTGATTAGTTGATGTGAGGTAACTTATAGACTAGTAGGACTGATAAGTAAGTAAGATTACCCGAGAACCGGTATGACCTACACCTTGAGTCTCTACTAGTATATAACCCACGCCTGAGTAGCTCTTCGACGAAGTAGCCGTTGCACATAAAAAACTTGTGCAAAAATAAAATTAAAAACCATTTTTTAACGAAAATAAAAATAAGGAACATTTCCCTGTTTTTTTTGCATGCCTTTTTGTACATTGTCTGTAAATATTATTTTAAACTTCAATAACAAATGGCATGCATGTTTTTTGATAAAAAATTACTATATGAAAAAAAACATAAGCGAGTCGTAATAACGGAGGAAAACTGAAAACTTTTTTTTACTTAACTGTACACTTGTATTAATACCTATTTTAAATAAAATATTTATAAAATATTATTTTTATTATACATTATTCATTATTAACACTTTCAGTATCATTACGCACTGATTCATCTTCCGTAGTTTCTCCAATGTCGGATCCACAATCACTGTCATCGTCATCAGTTTCGTCCTCCACATTTTCAAAATTAGGTGTTGTTATTAATTCATCATCTGCATCTGTTTCTTCTGGATCTATCAAAATTTGATTTTTAAGTATCAATTTAAACAATTTTATCAATGGGGCAAAACGGCATCCAAATTAAAAACACGGAAATGTTTCACATATTTTGTGTGTCATTATTCTTTAAAATACGATCGTGTTATTTAATACGCATGCCATTTTCGGTATATACTTAAAATAATATGTTTTTATGAAATACAAAACGGCAAATGTTTATTAAATTGTTTGCAACTTTTGTTATTATTTATAATATAATGATCATGTGCAACATGCATGCCATTTGTGTTTCAGACTTATTTGGTCATAAAATTAATATGTATCTTGATTAGAAGTAGTTTGAAATCACGGAAAAGTTGTATTGCATTTTCACAACATTTTCATCATATTTTCCACCCTTGGTCATACGAGGGGTGCATGCCAATTTTCGTAGAGTATTTTTGAGATAAAAAAAAACTAATTTTTTACAACGGCATGCAATTTGTAAACACGGAAATGTTCTATTTTTTTTCATTTCTACGTAACCCTTTGAGCCCCGTCGGCCGCTGCGAATTGCATGTCATCAATGATTATAGCTTAAATTTGTTCCAACTACGTTATATTACAAAGGCATGCAATATAATGTCACGGAAAAATACTAAAATTATTCACACAAAGAGAAGCCATTTTCTTTATGACGTGCAAGCGCGCAAGGACTCGTAACCCCTCTATCTTTCATATTTTAGGGTTAGTTATCAATTCCTAAAAAGGCATGCAGGAGAAAACGTCAGAACATTTTCTGTCACCATCTCCTAGTCTATTATTATTTGCATTATCTGAAACGAAGAAAATAAATCAATATACTTAAATGAAATGCCTGAACTATTGAGTGTTTGTTCCAAGTTTATATCATTATGTATATAATACACTCTGATCTCTGCTTCTTTATACGTAGAAATTATTTTTTTGTCCAATCTTGATAAATTCGCATGTTAATAATATTATCTTTAAAAAATAACTTATCTGTAGAATTGTTATAACAATAATTCTCAAGTTTGGGAACATTTTTTATAAGAGCAAGAATTTTGACAGCTCTAGAAAAACTTGGTAATGGCAGGGTACAGTTTTTTGACAAGACACCAACAACTAAACAAAATATATTTGAGTTTATAAAGAGAATGAATTGAGTGCAAACTAAGAAAGCCTTGACTACACAACATTTGACGCTTTCTTTCGAAGTATGTCCACTATTTATAACTTCGAAATACTCAAATTAAAGTCTTCATGTTTTCCATTGTTATATAGGTGCTTTTTCTTTGTAAGTGGGATGAATTTGTATATAGGGTTTTTTAATGAGGATTTATTTAAACTTAATATTGTTTTAAGGTTTTTTTACTAACAAAAATTTATAGAAAATATGTTTTTGACCTTGAAAATGGCACTAACTTTCAATCAGTTGAAAATGTCGTTAATGCTTTTTGAGTTTGTAGGGCAGTGCACACTTTTACGCCGCCACCGTATTATGTGATGATATTTTATTAATATTGTTAAAATAGATATTTTATATATATATGAACACGTTAATGACAATGTTGAAGAACCCGACATTAATTGACATTATCACTCGGAAAACACATTATACATAATGTTCAAATCCATATATACCAGGTGTTATAACCAAAACTAACCAAAAAATAATGAAAAGTAACCTGAAAATGTCATTAACTTTTATTTAAATGAAATAATTTAATTAATAAAGTTCAGAGGTCCATTTTTTCTCCACTTGAGAGTTTTGTTACCATACTGATACCGAATCCATTTATCCAAGAACATATTGGAAGAAGCAGCAGATGTGTGCGGAACATCCGATAAGAAAATGTATCAAACTGCTTGGTGAAATGAAGAAGTCAAAGAAGACATAGAACAGAATACTCATGGGAAATATTTAAAAATTGAACTGAGAGCTGAGAAGAGAAACTGAGAAAAATTTGGAGAACTAAAGAGATAGCTCAAGACTATTCTATAAATCTTCTAGAAATATGTATCAACAATAAGCATAAACCAGAAACACTGCTTCTGCAAACTTATGAATAAGCTCCAATTTGTAAACACAAAGGAACTTTGACATCAACTCGGTAAATCTTAATAACCCATTAAGTGAATTTCCAAACTAATAACAGCCTATAATAGTATATAATATTATGTCAGTCACACCACTTAATTATCAATTTTTCGGGAAAACTCTGAAAATTAGATCGAGAGGTTGCAGTATACTAAGCAGAAAAATAAGAATGTTTTTCTATGTAGTTATGTGGATTGATAACTCAATGTGGATTGATAACTCAATGTATTATTAGCTTGTGAAATAGCATTGAAAAATATACATAATTATCATATTTTATAACGATAATTTTCCTTTTCTCGTACGCCCTTGGTGTGTTACTAGTGTTATTATTTTCTGTCACGTGACTATAGGTAACCTAGAACAGTGTATAGTAATAATTGTGAATGATCGCTTAGATAAAATATTGTAGTTAAATGTGCTAATAAGTTTCAAATTTAATGAGAATTTCAGATATGGCTGGTGCCAAGATATGTAAAGAGGTATATCCGACAACTATACCGTTATACGAAATCAACTGACCTTATCAAGCTCTTGCTACACCGTTCACTTTTACAGTGTATTAAAATATGGTGCGACCACAAGTACAATGAAAATAAAAACGAATTATGTCATGGCAGTCACTACTTTATCATTTTATTTCTCAATAATAATTATTGTTAGTGTGGTTGGATCAACAAAAAACGTGAGTGATTCCTTTTCTATCTATCTATCAAATCTATTAGAGTCACAGCTACGCATATACGTTGTACCTTAGTATGGGAATTTTGCACATTGGTTCATAACACAACGTTGTTTGCATAATTTATGAAAATTTTTCAAATTGGCTACACAATATAGACGATAGTTTTACAGTTATTTTCAAGGACTTCACGAATAATTTGTTTATATTCAAATATCAGCTCTCATTCTGTTCCTTTCACTTGTTCAAAACTGTCATTGATTATGAATTTATTTGTAAGTTTTCTCAAATATTTATGACTATCCATTTTTCTTCTAAAACTTCTTTCAACTTCGTGTTAATTAACGTCAAACTTATAGCTGTCTGTAACTATGTAACTATGCATGCAAATTAAAAATCCTAAAACAGGTCAATTCATTTATATGAAACTATACTTTTTGAAGGAATATATAAATATATATATATATATATATATATAAAATTTTTCTTGGTTTTAGGTCATTTTTATTAAATACAAAAATACGGTTTAAGTTGGGATTACCATCATTTATTAATGTTTCAGCTTACTCAAGCTTTTTTCCAAATATATCTACATCTAAAATAAAGTAATTTCTTCACTAAGAGATACAATACAACAACAATCTTTTTTACTTACACCAAACGTATAATAATTGATAAAATATACATTAAAATATCCAGTCACGAACTTCGTCAAAACATAAAATACTCTTATCAATCTACGAAAACCAATATTCACAACAAACAATCAATAACGTACTGTAATGTTTTTGTTATTTATTCAAGCAATAAACGGGTGGGATAAGTTTTAAACACACGGTATGGCTACTTACTAATTTATTTAAACACTAACTCACTAACACTTAATTTATATATACGTAACTAATCACTCAAATCTAATTTATATGCACACAAACTTGATTATATTAGCACTTTACTGTTCGGTGTATTTCTGTTTATTTCTCGAGATCACTTTATCAACTAACTCCTCCGCTGATCGGTCCTTATTTATATTAATGCCTTTCTTACTAGAAAATTCCGGGCTGCGGCTTACACATACACAAATAATTTTTCTGGCCTTTTCTAGATAACTCTGGTCACAAAAACAATGTTTACATAAGATAAGTCGTAAATAGTTATAAAAAAACAGTGCGCATCCGCCATAATTTTAACTTTTATACCTGGCTTAGACAGAGTCGGTTTTAGAGACTATACCAGGGTGCTGTTTCGTAACAGTACATACACAGCAAAACTATTTACAGTACTGATAGATATATCTTACTGAAGTTGTTTAAATCTTTTTTATTGTTAATGGCATGCTGGTTTTTTTGGATAGCTATTGCTTCTAAGATTTCCCTCTTTTTGGTATTGTGTTCCGACCCTATAATTTTTGTGTTTTCAAAATTAAATATATGTTTTTTTGAGGTTTCGTGGCAAGTTAGAGCTGTTGTATTTTTTTTTTCTCGTGCGATATTCCAAATACTGGCTGGTTTGTCCAATGTAAACACCATTGCAATCGTTACACGAAATTTGATAAATTATATTACTTTTTTTATTTTTCGGCGTTTTTTATTTTAATTTTGAAAAATTGTTGGAGAGCGTTTTATTTGCTTTATGGCATAAGGTAATATTGTGTTTACTAAAAAGCCTTTGTATTTGTTGCGATAATCCGTTTATGAATTGCATGGAAATATATTTTCGATTACTGTTATTGTTTTGTTTTATATTATCCGGTGAATTATAGAAATTATTTATACGTGTTTTAAATAATTTGTTAACAAATTCTGAAGGGTAGCTGTTAAGGTTTAAGGCTTCAAAATCTGTTGTCATTTGACTGGCTGACCGTGCAATTCAACTATCGGACCCGGAATACAGAAGTATTGCTATCACTAAAGCCAAAGAAGCCTTAAACCTTAACAGCTACCCTTCAGAATTTGTTAACAAATTATTCAAAACCCGTATAAATAAATTCTATAATTCAACGGATAATATAAAACAAAACAATAACAGTAATTGAAAATATATTTCCATGCCATTCATTAACGGATTATCGCAACAAATACAAGGGCTTTCTAGTAAACACAATATTACCATATGCCATAAAGCAAATAAAACGCTCTCCAATAATTTTTCAAAATTAAAATCAAAAACGCCTAGAAATAAAAAAAGTAATATAATTTATCAAACTCCGTGTGACGATTGCAATGGTGTTTACATTAGACAAACCAGTCAGTATTTGGAAAATCGTATAAAAGGACATAAATACGACAAAAAAGATAGAACAGCTCTAACTTGCCACGAAAACTCAAAAAAACATATATTTAATAAGAAAACACAAAAATTATAGGGTCAGAACACAATATGAAAAAGAAGGAAATCTTGGAATCAATAGCTATCCAAAAAAAACAGCATGCCATTAACAATAAAAAAGATTAAAACAATTTCAGTAAGATATATCTATCATTACTGTACATAGTTTTAATGTGTATATACGTTATGGATTGTTTGTTGTGAATATTGGTTTTTGTAGAGCGATAAGAGTATTTTATGTTTTGACGAAGTTCGTGACTGAATATTTTAATGTATATTTTATCGATTATTCTACGTTGGGGGTAAGTAAAAAAGATTGTTGTTGTATTGTATCGCTTAGTCAAGATATCACTTTATTTTAGATGTAGATATATTTTGAAAAAGGCTTAACTAAGCCGAAACGTTAATAAATGATGGTAATCCCTACTTAAACCGTTTTTTTGTATTTATATTTTATAAAAATGACCTAAAATCTAGAAAAACTTTAGATATACGTATACATACTTAAAAAGGTCAAAGCAAGTATTGTGATGATCCCGAAAAGACAGTATCGTAAAAAGACATTATCATAGGGAAAAGAGATTAAATTGTGTAAATAACAATTTCAACAAGATACTCCGAACAAAAAATGTATTATCCTCAAAGTGGGATCGTCACATTTAAAATTACTATCTAAAATTGATTTAAAAGAACTCTGCTAGTAGGACATATACAAACAACAACTTCTGGATTGATGCATCATCGTTTCTGAAGGATTATTGTTATATCTTGATTCCATTTTTTTCTCTTCCTTTTTTGTTCTCTACCATCGTTTCCCATACTTGTTTGACTTGTCTCTTCGAGTTCATCCGATTAATGTGCCTAATCCATTTTACTTGGTTATTGTCAATCTCATTAAGTATTGGTTCCATATGTAGTTCTTCTCTAATAAGATTATTTCTTATCCTATCCATACGCGTGACTCCTTATAGCTCTTAAATATTTCATATCTACTGCGTGTAATCTACTTTTTTGCGATTAGTTTAGTACCTAGGTTTCACTTCCGTAAATCAGTGTTGGTCTTAAAATTGCTTTGTTTACAGTCAATTTTGTTCTCCCGCTTATCTATTTCTCCCTTATAACCGATCTATTCAAACTATAGTACACTTTCGTTGAATTATTTATTCCTTCTTTTATTTCAGTTTCTCTCCTCATTAAGCCATAGTCCTGTTTTATTTGTTCTTGATTAAGTTCTATGTACATTTGTTTCTTGTCGTTACCTATTTTCATCACCTTTGTCTTATTTGTATTAATTTTTAATTTTTTTTTAGTTCTTCTTGCCAAATTAATAGATTTTTTTATAGAGCTATTTTTGTAGGCGCACAAATCATTATGTCGTCCGCGAATGCGTCCAATGAAGAGAACAATATTTTTTACTGTCTCGACCCTTACTCTGTGGAATCTATTCATATTACTTTTTTAAATGAAACTAACTGGTTCTAGATAACTCCACAATATATGGAAATTTTTTTAAAAATTCTAAGAAATTCACAGTTTCGATATCACTATCATCGTCAGAATGACAGAAGTTACATTTCATATGATGCCTACCTGATATTTAAAAATTATTTTTGGCTAGACCAAGAAGTGACCTACCTTGTGATAGACTTAATATATATATATGAATAGAAAAAAGAAGAAGATATGCTATTACAAATATTAAAGCGTAGATATTATTAGCCCTATGGGGTTATCCTGGATATATTTTTCCCATTTAAGATCAGTATGACTGTGCACTTATATAGAAAACCAGGAAAACTATATCTGCGGATCTTCACAATTATTATTTAAGAAGACAGTTTAAAAGTGGAGAACTCTTCAAGGAAATTTAGTTTTGTTTCTTATCACAAATATGTAGTACTTCTAGTTCTGTGTTAGGTGTCAATGAATGTTTGCTGACAAGTAGATGTTTTGCGTAGTGGAATTTCTCTGGTTGTTTTAATCTGTATGCCCGTAAGTGTTCTCTGTTTTTAAGGGTTTGACCCAAATAGATAGCGTTACATTCTGGACATTTTAGTTTATATATAGTAGATTTCTTTACTGGGGATATTTTTCTTTTTACATTTAACAATTTTGTACTCACATTACTTTCTTGTTTGAAAGAAATTGTTGTATTTGTGCATATAATTCCAATGATACATAGATTATTGTCAGTTCCAGGTAATATTTCTAATATTATTTCAAAGATAATATCTTTAACAACAGATACAACAATTTCTTTTAAAACAGAAAGAAATGTGAGTACAGAATTGTTAAATGTCAAAACAAAAATATCCCCATTAAAGAAGTGCATCTAAATTTCCAGTGATAGATTTAAAAACTGATCATAGGCCGTTTATAAGGCCTCTTTTGGTTCTTGAAGGATGGGGTAATATTTCTACTAACTTATATTTAATCTTGGTTTCTGTGAAGTCAAGAAATTTACAATAATTTGAGAGATCATTAGCGTATTGGATGTTTTGATCAGCAAAGACTCTAATTTTTGCGGCTTGAATTTGTAATTTATTTATTTCTAAGATAATTGTGATCAAATCATAGTAGTATATAAGTCCATAATTATTTTAATTTTTACTGTTACTAACTTAAAGGGTAGCAACCCGGGATTGATAACTTGATTTCTAATTGTTATTTTATCCTGGTGTTCCATAGTTCCAGAAAATCTGAAATAAAGCAAAATTCTACATTCTAAATTAATGTATCAATATTAAGTGTGAAAGTTGTGTAAAAGTATCGTATATAAGTTTTTATTTTTCAGGTATTTTCATGGGTTACGTTCCAAATTGTCCATATGTACCTTATCTTGATTTTTAGTTGATGCTGTTTCATGTGCAAGGTTGACTTTTTTTAATTTAATTGGTAAGGTGTATTTATTAGCATCCTTACTTGGTTGATTCAATTTTTTTGCTCAACGGTCAGTACCCTTCAGTTTAGTTTATATATATATATATATATATATATATATATATACACACATAAAAGCAACGAATAGATTAGTGGGTATTGCACGCAAATAGAAGAAGGGGCTACTGAAAAGAGTGGTAACCGCAGACATGTATGTTTCTGGCTCATTAGCCGTCATCGGTACGGTACAACCAAGAAAAGATGTGAAACATGGGAGCAACGGTGTTGAATGAAACATGAGAAAATTTAACAGAATTCAACACCTTTGCTCCCATGTTTCACATCTTTTCTTGGTTGTACCGTACCGATGACGGCTAATGAGCCAGAAACATGCATGTCTGCGTCTACCACTCTTTTCAGTAGCCCCTTCTTCTATCTTCTATTTGCGTGCAATACCCACTAATCTATTCGTTGCTTATTGTTCATATGTCACGCACTATTCGTACATCTTATATATATATATATATATATATATATATATATATATATATATATATATATATATATATATATATATATATATATATATATATATATATATATATATATATATATATATATATATATATATATATATATATATATATATGTGTATATATATACACAGTTTTTTTATTCTTGGGATTAGGTCCTTATTATAAATCTAACGGAGATTTAGTTTTAGAAGAAACATATTTATTAACGTTTCGGCTATACAGTGTAGCCTTTATCAAAATACTACAAAAAGCAGTGTCAATATTTGTAAAACATCTTTCAAATCAAAACAGCTTAACACAAGACGATGCATATATCCTCCTCAAAGATTTGAGGAAAGTCATCCTTGTTTTAAAACATTTATTAAAATCAACATGTTAAGAAATTACAAACATTCACAAACAGATAATCGACATTTACAACTTAAGGTGAAAATAAAAGGACAAGTTTTGGTTGAATTCTTGTTTTTTGTTGTTAGTCTGAACTTAATTATGTTTATAAAAAATATATACTCTACACTGAAAAATGTATTAAAGTATAGTATACTGAGAAATGTTGTTAATTTATTAGGTTGTAATATATTTTGCTTAGATTATTTGTATCAGTTTTTGAGTTAATGCAATGTTTATTTTTTGAATATATACCATTTCATAGAATTTCAGTTTTTTTGTTATTTTCAGTCTTAAGTATTTTTGTGTTTTCAAAATTAAAACTATGGTTGTTTTCTTTTATCTGATTGCTTAAAGCAGTTTTATTTTTTTTGTCATAATTGTGACCATTGATTCTATTTTTTAGATATTGAGTGGTTTGACAAATGTATACTCCATTGCAATTGTTACAGGGTATTTCGTATACCACATGTGACTTTTGATTTTTGGGGATGGTAGTTTTTAACTTACTGAAATTACTTTTTAATAGATTATGTCCTTTATGACTTACAGTGAATTTTTCATTTTTAAATATATTATCTGTTACTGTTCTGTTACCAGCTGTGGTAATATCTAGACTACAGACTCCAGGTCAGTGTGATTTTAATAATATCGGCCAATAATAACAATATAATTCTAAATCCAGTGATAATTATCAATTATAAAGTACATTTGCATTAAAAAAGATCGATCGAACTAAGAAAGAAAGACATTTATATAATAATTCAATAGATTTACAATTGAGATTAGTAATAGAAAAGTTCATGAATATTCTTCATTTTGTTAAAAGATAATGGTGGCTACTTACGTGATTAATAATCGTATGGCAAAATTATATTTCATTGTATAGAAATAATCTATCCAAACCTTATATGTAGTGTCTATTTAATTCTTCTGATTATCTAATAGTATGTATATGTAATTCCTACACATAAATCCTTTTATAATATTCACCATCACCATTATTATTATAAAGAAAACAATTCTGGTGTAAATAATATCCATAGAAGCTAGCAGGCGTCTCTATTATAACACGAACGTTTGACTTGTTCGCGTAATCTCGCTTATATGAGCATGCGCATAGAATGGTTGGAAGTACAGGTTATAACTGAGGTTTTAATATGCCATTGGCGTATCGAGTATTTATTTTTGGAATAAAATTTCTTTGATAAATTAAAATATCAGCAATTAATGTGTTTTATTTTATTTCATAAAAGAATATAAAATAATATATGCTGGAACCCAAAGAGTAGAATGAGTCTCATGCTCCCAAATAAAAAGAACTAAGCTAGCAAAACAAATATAAAATCAAATAGATAAATTATCAATAAAATAATAATAAATCAAATAAATAATTAAAATATCTAATCGATAATATTTTCAAATAATTCACATCTGGTATACTTAACTTAATAATAAAAGCAATGCAAATATGAAAGCATTTAATCTATACTCATACAAATATTCCAAAAAGTGAGTTCAGTGGATTAGAGAGCTTTTCCAAACATAATTTATGTTTTATCATAATTCCTAAGTGGAGTGTCCTTTGAATCGTTTATGTAATGTTTGTGGTTGAAGTGTTTGTTCTGTTCTTTTATTCTTTTTAAAAGCCTGATGGCGGTAATGCGAAATATATATGTGTTGCTAAAGAAAATTTATTTTTAAGCTCCTCAATTATTATAAAATTCAAATACAAAAACAGACCGATAACATGAAAAGTAAAATACAATTCGAATAATATACAGTGAGAGTTTTTGGTGTGACAATGGTCGATTACTCCGTTATTATGGGAATTATCCAAAAAAATTATCAACTAAAATTGTATGTAATGACATGCTCCTTATCTTGAAAATACTCCGATATCACAGGGTGGCACATAACTGCGTGACAAAATAAAAATACATTTTTTTTAAATGTGACACCCTATATATTACCTCAAATTTAGATTTCTCCTATAATCCCCGTTGTTATAGTATGCAGTTTTACCAAATTATATAAGGTATTTAAAAAGATATGACCATTTTTATATCGAAATCGCTACGGAAGAAACATTCTATATATATGAAGAACTAGTAAATAAATGATTGTTTATTTTGCGTAGTAAGTTGACGAATATTGTCTAGTTTTCAAACTAATTGTAACAGCTTTTCTTAATTTTTTGAAATGGTTCCGCCTGTATTTTATTTTTTTGAAAAATTGTATTTGGTATATACTTTTATTATTGTAAAGCGTTCTCTATACTTGAGTTCATTATTTCCCGAAAAATTTTTAATTTTATTCTAACTTTTTAGCTCACTCTGTATACATATGTTCGTCGATAATTTATGTTACAATTAGTTTAAATACTAGACAATAGCCGTCAACTTACTACGCAAAATAAATAATCATCTTATTTACTACTCCTATTTTGCGATTGACTTAATATATATGAATAGAAACAAGAAGACTATATTATCTTACAATTATTATAGCTAAGATATTTTTAGTCGTATGGGGATATTCTGGATATCTTTTTCTCATTTAAGATTAGTATAACTGTGCAATGATATAGGAAACAAGGAAAACTTTTATATTCTGATCTTTACAATTATTTCTTAAGAAGACAGTTTAATAGAGCAGAACTCCCTAGATTTATCTGTTCATTGACGACTTCATATTGTGGGTCTCTTAAGTATCTTGTAATTTCTAATTCCTTAAGGAAATCTAGTTCTTGTTTCTTGTTACAAATATGTACTACTTCTAGTTCTGTGTTAGGTGTCAAGTAGATATTATGCGTGATGAGATTTTTGTGGTTGTTTTAATCGGTATGCTCGTAAGTGTTCATTGTGTCAAATTTCAAAATGCCTAAATGTTTGACCTATATAGACAGTGTTCTAATTTAACCCTTTTACTTTGGGTTAATTAGAGGGAATGTAGGTTATCTGGTTTGGCGAAGGACCACTACGGCCGTTTGTCACTGAAGTAACGATGAACCGTAGAATGAAATTAAACACTTATGTCACGTTACGATTTATATTGTCATGAAGTTATAATTTATTTATTTTGCGTCGACAATTAAGACTTCACTTATTATTTACGCGATAACTGAAAGTATTTTGCACATACTTCGATGATTTATGAAATGATTAAAGCTTAAGGACACAAACGCCGGGTGATTTTATGAAATCAGGTACCTTGTTGTACCACGTTGTATGATGACAGAGGGTGTCTGAGAAGTGTGTCTGGGAAGTGTGTCTGGGAAGTGGGTGAAAATATAATATTATTCCTATTTATAGATAGTTTAAAGTGAGTGGGAAGTACACGTGTGTGTCTTTTTTGGTGGGTGAGAAAGTTTGAGATTTTAAATGGAAAAATTCCTAGAACAATAATCGTCTATATTTTGTATAATATGGTAGTGCTGAAATGGAATTTTGTCGATGTGTGGGAAGTTAGATGTTTTAGAAATATGATATATTTCTTCAAGTGGTGTGATCATTGAAATGGAAGTTTGTGGATGTGTGCGAAATTAAATGTTTGAGAATTATGATATATTTCTTCAAGGTCTGTGCAAGATATATGAATTATGTTATACAGGGGAAGTAAAAATAAAATCACAGGAGAATTTGGTATTCAAATCAAATTCGAACATATTGGGGGCGCGGGAAGAATGGAAGAAAGGTGAGAGATGGCTGCTCTGATGCAAGATTGTGAATGAAAGTGAATAATTTTGAGAGTAACTATGTAAATAGGTGTATAGGGGTTGTAAAGTAACCTAATGTTGGTGTCAGAGTGTTGTAAGGACTCTAATGTCATGAATGTAACGAATGAATAAGATTTGAGGTTAGAGTGTTGTAAGGACTCTAACGTCATGAGTGTAATGAATGAATAAGATTTGAGGTTAGAGTGTTGTAAGGACTCTAATGTCATGAATGTAACGAATGAATAAGATTTGAGGTTAGAGTGTTGTAAGGACTCTAACGTCATGAGTGTAATGAATGAATTAGATTTGAAGTTAGAGTGTTGTAAGGACTCTAACATCATGAGTGTAATGAATGAATAAGATTTGAGGTTAGAGTGTTGTAAGGACTCTAGCATCATGAATGTAATGAATGAATAAGATTTGAGGTTAGAGTGTTGTAAGGACTCTAGCATCATGAATGTAATGAATGAATAAGAGTTGAGGTTAGAGTGTTGTAAGGACTCTAACATCATGAATGTAACGAATGAATAAGAGTTAAGGTTAGAGTGTTGTAAGGACTCTAATGTCATGAATGTAACGAATGAATAAGATTTGAGGTTAGAGTGTTGTAAGGACTCTAACGTCATGTATGTAACGAATGAATAAGAGTTGAGGTTAGAGTGTTGTAAGGACTCTAACGTCATGAATGTAACGAATGAATAAGATTTGAGGTTAGAGTGTTGTAGGACTCTAACGTCATGAATGTAACGAATGAATAAGAGTTGAGGTTAGAGTGTTGTAAGGACTCTAACGTCATGAATGTAACGAATGAATAAGATTTGAGGTTAGAGTGTTGTAAGGACTCTAACGTCATGTATGTAACGAATGAATAAGAGTTGAGGTTAGAGTGTTGTAAGGACTCTAACGTCATGAATGTAACGAATGAATAAGATTTGAGGTTAGAGTGTTGTAAGGACTCTAACGTCATGAGTGTAACGAATGGAAGCAATATACTCTAGAAATGGACTAGAGTTGTAAACGATAAGAGTGTAAGCAATATACTCTAGAAATGGACTAGAGTTGTAAACGATAAGAGTGTAAGCAATATACTCTAGAAATGGACTAGAGTTGTAAACGATAAGAATATAAGCAATATACTCTAGAAATGGACTAGAGTTGTAAACGATAAGAAGGTAAGCAATATACTCTAGAAATGGACTAGAGTTGTAACCGATAAGAAGATAATAATACCTTTGTCCAGGTATTCACATAAAAGAATAATACCTTTGTCCAGGTATTCACATAAAAGAATAATACCTTTGTCCAGGTATTCACATAAAAGAATAATACCTTTGTCCAGGTATTCACATAAAAGAATAATACCTTTGTCCAGGTATTCACATAAAAGAATAATACCTTTGTCCAGGTATTCACAGAAAAGAATAATACCTTTGTCCAGGTATTCACATAAAAGAATAATACCTTTGTCCAGGTATTCACATGAAAGAATAATACCTTTGTCCAGGTATTCACATAAAAGAATAATACCTTTGTCCAGGTATTCACATGAAAGACTAAGTAAATGAAGTAAAGAACGAGAATGTTTACGTCGATTCTAGTTCGACAAGTGTGGTACCAGTTTGTTTTACGAGTAACGGTCCAGGAATCTCGGACTTCCCAGTGTTTAATGAGATAAAGAGAGAAACGAAAGAGAATGTTTAAGTCGATTCTATTTCGACAAGTGTGGTACCAGTTTGTTTTACGAGTAACGGTCCAGGAACCTCGGACTTCCCAGTGTATAATGAGATAATGAGAGAAACGAAAGAGAATGTTTAAGTCGATTCTATTTCGACAAGTGTGGTACCAGTTTGTTTTACGAGTAACGGTCCAGGAACCTCGGACATATGTAAACAAAAAGGGGGACCAAGTTGTGAAGGGGTGTGAAATTCCATGAGAGAGCATGGAAAGCTCATGTGGGTGTTTTTCCGGGTTTTTATTGTATCAGAATGAATGGTGCTGGGTAAGAAAGGGAACGTTTTTCTTCGGAGAACGTGGAAACTCCAGTGTAGCTTGCGCTACTCCCTTTCTACGCGGGGGAATGACTTGTATAGTAAGGGTGATTGTAAGAGAGTATGCTCATGAGACTAGAGCAAGTACGAGTGCGTGCAACAACAAGTGAGTGCGAGTAAGTACGAATGAATGTGAATGCAAATGTAAATACGAGTATTGTACGAATAAGTGTAAAAGTATTATGAATGTGAGCTTTGAGTGCCAATATGAGTATGAGTATAAGTATGATTAAGGTGCAATTGTATGCTAGTGCAAGTAATTATGTAAGTGTGAGTTAGCATAAAAGTAAATGTAAGGTAGTGACCACGAGTGTTTAAGTATGATGAGAGAGTTTTTTCTAACTCTTTTGAGATTGTTTTTGTATATGTTTTTATGATTATAGATGTTTGTGTTAAGGGGACCCGACTCTTTTGCGGGTAAGAATGAGTTTTTAAAATGTTTTAATTAATGTAAAGGAGTTATTTCTGTTCTCGCCAAGAAAAGGAGGGTAAGATATGTATATAATGTTTTTGTCAAGTTGTGTTAAATTCACAGTGTCGTCAATGTGATTGTTTAAGTAACATATGAGTAAGGGGGGGATGCCGTTTTCTTCTAAACGTCACCCAAGTGTTTATATTATCCAGGTATCATCTTCTTTTCAACCAAGTATCATCATCTTCAACCAAGTATCATCTTTTCAACCAAGTTTCTTCATCTTTTCAACCAAGTATCTTCTTCTTCAACCAAGTATCTTCATCTTTTCAACCAAGTATCTTCTTCTTCATTTCAATACCTTTATCCAGGTATTCACATAAGAGTAATGTTCATGTCAAAGTGTGTAAGCTTTTTTTTTTTTAATCGTCCAGGGTTTTAAATGTTAAAGTATTTGTTTCTCAATGTTTAAGTATAAGGTTAAGTTTTTCACAACGTTTTTTTTGTTTTTCTTAAGTGTCTAGTATATAAGTAACACTGTCCTCTTCCAGAGGACTAAAGGATTGTTTTCTTGACGAGAAAGAGTTTAAGTAATGCATGAGTGCTATCCTGCACTGAAAGAGCGTTGAGTATGAAAGTGAATCGTTTATTCGAGTGTAAGTGTTGGTTTAAAATTTATTTATTTATGAGCTAAGAGTGTTTTGTGAATTAAGAATATTTTTGAGGGTAAGTTGTGGTTTGAAAGTGGTGTGGTCACACCAAAAGAATGAGTATAATGAGTATGAGAGGTGTTATACGTAAGGTATTGTGAATGAGTCTTGTCCAGAACAGTACGTTTCTTTACGATAATATTCTGGAGATTGTTGCATTGGTGGTGAGTGGTTAGGGTTTATGTTCAAAGGTCTCAATGATGGGTTTTGTTTGTGGGTGTGAGGGAAGTGAAGTAAAGTGTGGTGCTTGTTTCTGCAAATGGCACAAACACCGGTAGACGAGCAATGGGCGAATGTGTGTCTGAAACCCAGACATGCTGTGCACATTTTGTTATTTATTATATATTTTTTGCGGTCAAGTGTAGAGAGTGTTCTGAAGTGTAGGCAGGAATAAATTTTATGACCTGCTTTGTTACAGAATGAGCATGTTGAAATGCTGATGGGGCTAGAGATACGAGTTGTACCACAACATAGCTGAGTAAAGGTGTCCCTTTCAAGTGAGTTGGGTAACGAGTGATTAGCGAGTGAATGTTGAGTTGAAGGTTGTGTTGCGAGAGAGTGTAGGTTGCATGGTTCATTTAATATGGAATGAAAAGAATAGGCCATGGCGACGGTCGGAGTATCATTTCTCTCGACAGGTCTTGTGTCAAGGTTTTGTCTAGGGGAATAATTGTCTAAATGGAGTAACGTGTGATGTCTTTTTTGACATATGGAACATGATTTAACTGATTTACAGTTAGTAACTGTGTGTGTGGAACCTAGGCACCTGAAGCACAATTTGTTTTCTTTAATGTATTTGTTCCGATCAGGAACGGAGAGCATCCCGAATTGGGGGCATGTATAAATTTTATGGCCTGTTTCCTTGCAAAATGAGCATGTTGGAGGTGGGTTTTGTTCGCGAAGCGAATGTTGATTTGAAAGTAAAGTTACTCTGTTGGGTGGTGTGGTCACATTAGAAGACTGATTACGATAATGATGGGATGTATCAGGTTTGGGATCTTGGGTTAACAAGTTTTCTAAGACCGTACATTTTTTCTCCAAGAAATCAAAAAAATTATCACTAGCAATTAAATTTTGATCAGTCTCTTTTTCTTCAAGAGATCTTTTTGTATTATAATCTAATTTTGTTTTTAATATGTGAACGATTAGTGCATCAAATAACTCTTCCTTATTGATATTTAGAATTAGTAATGACTTTACGATAGATCTAGCTTCGGACGTGAATGTTCTTAATTGTTTTGCAGTACATTTGGTTATTATTACAATTTTTAAACAGTTGAAATGGGCATTAACAATTTGCCATATGGTATTATTTGGAAATTGAACAATCTAAAGTTACATTGAAATGATAAGTGAGAACTTAAATTGGTTATTAATGCAATTACCACCTTGCAACTGGCACGTTGCGTCTTTAATGAATCCATTTTGTAAATGATGTATTAATTATTTGACATAAATAGTTAACATGAAATGTAAATCAATGAGTCATTTACTGTTACGATGCAATTATTTAAATGGTACTGTGGATTATAACTGATTCTCTTGCACATCAAAATAGCATACTGTTATCATAGTTCGACATCATTGTTAATATATAATTATTTGAACGACATTGTGAGTATAATATGAATGTTTATGTCACATAAGAAATATCAAATAATTTTTCAAATAATGTAAATGTATAATTATAAACGACCCTGTATGGTATGAATGTCTATGTTACATAAGAAATATGAAATAATTTTTCAAATAATGTAAATGGATAATTATAAACGACCCTGTATGGTATGAATGTCTATGTTACATAAGAAATATGAAATAATTTTTCAAATAATGTAAATGGATAATTATAAACGATTCTGTATGGTATGAATGTCTATGTTACATAAGAAATATGAAATAATTTTTCAAATAATGTAAATGGATAATTATAAACGACCCTGTATGGTATGAATGTCTATGTTACATAAGAAATATGAAATAATTTTTCAAATAATGTAAATGGATAATTATAAACGACCCTGTATGGTATGAATGTCTATGTTACATAAGAAATATGAAATAATTTTTCAAATAATGTAAATGGATAATTATAAAAGTATTTGAGTGCAGACTTTCGCCTCCCACTGTATGTTACATATATTAAGCTGGATATACAAAAACTTTTACTCATTCATAAATACCTTCTTAACTGGTTTGTTTTTGTCCCGTACCGGCAACTGGACTTCATCTCCAACTCTCGGATATTTTTACCCAGGCAGGTCTGCTGGCCTCTAATACTGATGGTGGGACGTGTTGATTCCTATTTTCTGGACTGCAATAATTTCTGTTTCAATCCGGTCTCGACAGGACCATGTTCTAATTTAACCCTTTTACTTTGGGTTAATTAGAGGGAATGTAGGTTATCTGGTTTGGCGAAGGACCACTACGGCCGTTTGTCACTGAAGTAACGATGAACCGTAGAATGAAATTAAACACTTATGTCACGTTACGATTTATATTGTCATGAAGTTATAATTTATTTATTTTGCGTCGACAATTAAGACTTCACTTATTATTTACGCGATAACTGAAAGTATTTTGCACATACTTCGATGATTTATGAAATGATTAAAGCTTAAGGACACAAACGCCGGGTGATTTTATGAAATCAGGTACCTTGTTGTACCACGTTGTATGATGACAGAGGGTGTCTGAGAAGTGTGTCTGGGAAGTGTGTCTGGGAAGTGGGTGAAAATATAATATTATTCCTATTTATAGATAGTTTAAAGTGAGTGGGAAGTACACGTGTGTGTCTTTTTTGGTGGGTGAGAAAGTTTGAGATTTTAAATGGAAAAATTCCTAGAACAATAATCGTCTATATTTTGTATAATATGGTAGTGCTGAAATGGAATTTTGTCGATGTGTGGGAAGTTAGATGTTTTAGAAATATGATATATTTCTTCAAGTGGTGTGATCATTGAAATGGAAGTTTGTGGATGTGTGCGAAATTAAATGTTTGAGAATTATGATATATTTCTTCAAGGTCTGTGCAAGATATATGAATTATGTTATACAGGGGAAGTAAAAATAAAATCACAGGAGAATTTGGTATTCAAATCAAATTCGAACAGACAGCATTACATTCTGGACATTTAAGTTTATATATACTACACTTTTTCAATGGGGAAATTTTTGTTTTTACATTTAACAATTTTGTACATTACTTTCTGTTTTAAAATAAATTGATGAATTTGTTACTAAAGATAATATCTGTGTAATATTATTAGAAATATTACCAGCTTATGTGTCGGTTCTGTAATTTTGTATTTCTTTAGTATGTTTAAGAAATATTAGTTGTCAAACCACTTTTTTATTATATGTAACCGTTGGATGTGGCTATTTGTTTAATTGTACTAATGTCTTTATCAAAATTATGTTTGTTAATAGAAACTGAAAATGCTCTATACATCATGGAATTGTATGCTGTTAATTGTGTGACATGGCATGATTGGAATTATATTATAGTATAGTCACATCAGTGTGTTGGTTTTCTGTAACTTATTATTTTCTTTAATTTCTAATCTAAATTTAATTTTTGGGTGTTAATTATTAATATAATTGAAAAATACAACTAATTGCTGTTCACTACCTACAGAACAAGCTAATATATCACCTACATATCTATACCACAAACCACTATACTCTATAACTATGGATATATTTCTAAATACACAATGAGAAATTCAATAAAGCTAATCAAACAATTAACAAGATAACTCTAAACTAATTCCAATTGAAATTCAACTAAACAGACTACCTAAGATCCAAATAGCTGCGATCAAACATAATGTAAACAATTCATAGACGTTGCCACATTGTCCTAAATAACAATAGTTTTAAGTATAAAATAATCCATTTGTAGTTATTTACACGGAAAAAACAATCACAAAAGTTCATAATTAGTGCATGTTTAAAAGTTAAATTGTTCACAACGCAAGAAGACATATTAATTCTGAAGCCCCATTCTATCGAATGCATATACTATTATATGTTACTAAAAATGAATCGAATTTATTGATTTATCACGGAAAAAGTATGGTAAACGTGACAACCCTGCTATACTTTTATAAACAAAACGTACACTACTATCATTCATTATTTGCCGACCGCGATGCCAATTCAGTTTATAGACGCTAGGATGTGATCGCGAATGGTTTTTTGCTGTATTTTCGTACATTTTTTAGGTTTTTTTTTTCTGATTTAGACTTGTTTCTAAGGCACAGAAAGGTAAGGAAAGATCAGTGTAATGACAAAGTGCATAGTGTGCCACAAAGTGGAAATTACTGGTACAAAATAAAAATTCCACGGGTTAGTTATTATATGTTTTTGCTTTTGATCATTAGCGTACACATACTGAAGAAATAAATAAAAAAAATATTCAATAAAAGAAATGAATGTAATATTACCCCTAATAAAATATGTTTACAATCTGAAACAAAGTAGAAACATTGCGAAAATTATATTTTATTAGTTTTTTGCTTAAATAAATACACTGGATTTAAAGTTTTCAAAAAAATATTCTTGATTTAGTATTTACGCTTATCTTATTTAATTTGCTACATTAACTCAATTGAGTGGAAGCAAGTCAAATTTATTTAATTTAGCTGAGGGTTCGTTCGTATTTAGTGATCTGTTTAATTAAATATCTCTTTCCCAGTCACAAAGTTTTCTTCACCACAATTATATCGATTGGCAATATAATTGATTTTAGATTTCCGAACGATACTGAAAAGCGAAATATATGGTTATCATCACTTAATATACCTGCTATAGCAAAATCAGCCAAAATATGTTACTTGCAACCCAATGACTACATTGGGCGATTATTTAATTTATTTGACAAACGGTAAGGTAACTGTAGCCTCACTAACCTTAAATATAAGAAATTTGTCAAACGTATTCTGCCACAGCAGTGCTTTTTACTGTTCAGGAATTTTGTAAATCCCTTACTTAACTAATATTTTTGCTTCTGCTCCTTTTATGTTTATCTTTTATTGTTAGTAATTTTTTTCGATATTGTAAACTCGTTTTCGCCTATATATATATATATATATATATATATATATATATATATATTATAATATATTTAATGTTCTACTGTTTTTATAATTATGTATTATATGATTTTATTTGAAATTTGATTATTAGATGCTGTTGTTACAATCGTGGTAGTAACTACACTAATGTGAAAACACCTTTATCACTGAATATAACCTATTTGAAATTTTGACAGGAATTGTCAAATTATTATGCCCGGCTCAGATGAATATGAAATTTTATATTCTGAAAGATAAATTACTACAAAATCGACTTACTCGCTCTTACCTCAGGGAGGGTTCAAAGATTAAAAAAAATTAATAATTTAAATTTATAAATTTCCAAAGAATATTCCAAAATTGTCAATTATACTATTGCAAATCTATAGTGACTGCTTGTTCAATATATTCTAAGACCATTAAATTATCTAATGACATCTACAATTTTTCTGTCACTGAAAATTAACTAAATGTCACTGATTATATCAAAAGTTTTATAGGATCCAAAATTTTTCAAATTCAATGAAATAGGAGTTGAATTAATACCAAAGTGAGTTGGAATCAAAAATTATATATTATATACCATCAGATAACAAGTGAAAATGAATTATTATTCCCAAAATATAATAAAGAACAATAATCGTACTTTCTACGAACCTTAAAATTAAAAAAACAACCTATATACTAGAAGAACAACCTAATTAACTACTTATTCTAAACGTTCAAATCGTCGAAAATTACACTTGACGTGTATAAATGTCAAATAACTATATGCGATAAAATTGTCTATTCAAAAAATTTTCTCTTCTCTTCAGGTGAAATTTTATATATCTTTAACGTTAATTTTGTCAGTATTCAAAAATGTGATATAGATGCATCTATCTTAATTTTATTTAAAGGCCTGTTAATTCTAGAAAAATAATTTATAAAATCTGGACTGGACTCACCAACTAGGTATCAGGATCACTCGTTCTGATTCTAAGCACGTCTTTTAGAATCGCCGGAACCACTTTTCTAAATTTATAATTTAGAACCCGGAAAAATAACTAACACTATTTCAATATAATTATTTAAGGAATTATTCACGCACTGATCTTATCATGCTAATTATTATAATCTGATGCTATTTTAATATATCAATTACTATTATATTATTCAGCAAATTTGAGAGAACTCATTAGATGTTCTCTCGAGAGGGGTTCAAAATCAACTAACTAAACTTTTTCCATAAATAATTCTGTTCTCCTTTGGTTACCAAAAAATTCCTTTTTTAAAAAAAAATACAAATTTATGTTTTCATATAACAAAGAGAGATTTTCATTCTTTAATTCTAATTGTAATTTTGCTACCAGCGACATCTGTATTCTTTTTTTAAAATCTTTATAAAATCTATGTATCATTAAGTATCTTCTGCATTATTGTCATTCGAAATTGTAATGTCAAATTTTATTTGCATATTGAATCTTTTAAATTATTTATAATACATTGTATATCACTAGTATTACATCCAAATATGTACATTTTTCTTTATTTCAATGTTTTCTTTAGAATTTAGATAGAGTATATGTATTAATATATATATATATATATATATATATATATATATATATATATATATATATATATACATATATATATAAATATATATATATATATATACATATATATATATATATATATAAATATATATATATATATATATAATTTTTTTCCATTTTTCTTGGGCATAAGGTGCTACGTCGATGACATTGTTTTAATAGTCAGAGGCAAGTTCGAGAGCACCTTGTGTGATTTATTACAAAAGGGCCTCATAATCATTGAGCAATGGTGCTTGTCAGTGAGGCTAAACATTAACCCAAGCAAGACCATAGTAATTCCATTTGCCCGGAAAAGAACACTTCCAGCCATGAAACCCATATCCTTAAACGGGAAAATCATAGAGTGGAAATCAGAGGTTAAATATCTAGGGATAACCCTAGACAGTAAGCTTCTGTGGAATAAGCATGTTGAAATAACTGCTAGTAAACCAATAAGAGCTTTGATGGCGTACAAAAAATACTGCGATGGATGTACGCCATGATTGTGAGACCAGCAATTACGTATGGGGCAATAGTTTGGCACACAAAAGCAAGTCAGTACAGCACGAGGAAGACCCTCGACAAAGTTCAAAGGCTTGCCTGTATGTGCATCACTGGAGCTATGAGAACGTGTCCAACTAGGGCACTCGAGATCATTACATATCTCACATCTCTACATCTGATGATAGAAAGATCTGCCCAAGAGACAATTCTTAGAATATCTAAGGAAAGTTCAGGCAATGAGAGTATTAAAAATCAGGGAGCTTGGTCCTCTCTGACAAGATACATCTCATTAGCGAATCTTCCCAGTGACGAAATGATCAGGAAAGTAAGCATCGAAAAGAATTTCACCACGATGCTAAATACGAGGAGAGACTGGGAACACCATTAGATGGTATACGGATGGTACAAAAACCACCATTGGAGCAGGCGCTAGAGGATTTGGGCCTGGCACCAGATACTCATTATCGTTAGGCTCCTTCCCGAGCGTCTTTCGGGCAGAAATACTTGCGATCGAAAGATGCGTGGAAATGAACCTAGAAAGAAACTACCAGAAATGTGACATATCGATCCATTCTGATAGCCAATCAGCTATCAAAGCATTGAGCTCCCATGTCATTGACTCAAAGTTGGCATGGGAGTGCCGAAGAAAACTTGATGAATTAGGCAAGAATAACAGGGTCTCTTTAGTCGGTTCCTGGCCACTCGGGAATCACGGGAAATGAAGAGGCCAATACACTTGCCAGGAAAGGAGCACAAATGCCCTTTATTGGCCCTGAGCCTTTCTGTGTTGTAGCAAAATGCTCCTACAAGAAAGAGTTTCGAAAGAAAGAGGAAACCGAAAGAGAAGCACTGGTGGTGCCTTCCCGGGTTGGAACATTCCAAAAAGTTCCTGTGGAACTTTGACACTGCTAATCCAAAAAATATTTGGACCTCAGTAAAGATAAGCTACATCTTCTCACGGGCTTTCTTACAGGACACTGCCGCCTTAGGAAGCACTTAATGAGAATAGGTCTAGCAGAGATTGACGAGTGTGGATTCTGTGGAGAGGAGGATGAAACTCCGGATCACCTAATTCTGGAATGCCTCGCCATTGCAAGCCAACGCAAGAAATGCTTCGGACAATAAACTTTCAAGAGTGAGGACCTAACCTCGTTGAAGCCGTCCCAAATACTAGAGTTCATTAGAACCTTGGAACTGGAAGGCGAGCTGTAGTAGTAGCGAGAACAGCTCTGAAAGGGGGGGGGCACAATAAACCTTTGGTTTCAGTGCACTGTAACCCCGTTAAAATCTAAATCTAATCTAAAACCGATAGGAGAAGGGCATAGTACACTGACCGGTTTCGACCTTCTTGGGTCTCTTCAAGAGTGCCTTAATGCCTTCTAGTTCAGAGTCTCTAATCTGAACTGAAGATTCCGTCCTCCGACAACCTCTATATGGCTCGTGTGGTTACACACATGCGAGTAGTAGTCAGCTGGCGCCATCTTCACTTTCAGTTGCGAACCACCACCTCACCATCTAATGGTGTTTTCTTTGAGAGTTTGGGTGGTGTATTCCCTTTCCCTGCTTCTGCTCTTATTTAGCATCGTAGTGAAATTCTTTTCGATACTAACTTTCTTGATAATTTCGTCGCTGATAGTATGTATTTTGTTAGAGAGAACCAGGCTCTCTCATTTTTAATACTCTTATTGCCTGAACCTTCCTTAGATATTCTAAGAATTCCCTCTTGCACAGATTTTTCTATCACCAGATGTAGGGGTGTGAGATCTGTAATGATCTCAAGTGCCATAGCTAGACACGTTCTCACAGCTCCAGTGATGCACACACAGGCAAGTCTTTGAACTTTCTCGAGGGTCTTCCTCGTGCTGTACTGACTTGCTTTTGTATACCAAACTTTTGCCCCATACGTAATTGCTGGTCTCACAATCATGGCGTACATCCATCGCAGTATTTTTGGGTTACAGCCCAAACTCTTACCAGCTAGATTTCTGCACGCCATAAAAAGCTCTTATTGCTTTACTAGCAGTTATTACAACATGCTTATTCCCCAGAAGCTCACTGCCTATGGTTATCCCGAGATATTGAACTTCTGATTTCCATTCTATGATTTCCCCGTTTAAGATAAGGGTTTCATGGCTGGAAGTGTTCTTTTCCGGGTAAATGGAATTACTATGGTCTTGTTTAGCTTAATGTTTAGCCCCACTGACAAGCACCATTGCTCAATAATTCTGAGGGCTTTTTGTAATAAATCACACAAGGTGCTCTCGAACTTGCCTCTGACTATTAGAACTATGTCATCAGCATAGCCCATACTTTCGAAGCCAAGCTCCGTTAGCCTGTAGAGCAACTCATCTAGTACGAGGCTCCATAGAAGGGGAGATATCACTTCCCCTTGAGGTGTCCCGAGAGTGGCTTTAACTGATGTGTTTTAATTCCCCTCCTGTGTCTCAGCTATCCTCATAGATCCATTTTACAATGGTTTCATTTACTCCTCGCCTTTTTAGTGCTTCTTTGACAGATACATGAGTTGCGTTGTCAAAGGCCCCAGATCCCCTTAATGCAATCTTTAAACTTAAATCAATTAATAGATGTCCCAACAAGAGTAACAGCTACTTCAGCAACTCTCTTGGAATATTTAATGGTCCGAGAGGAGGTGGTAGTGGAAAAGGGAATAATTCGAAATAATATTGCAGATCATGCTATTGTGTATTGTAAGTTACCAGTTGGATGAGGGGGGATAAGTATTTACCCAAAATGCATACTTTTAGAAGTTTTAAGAATTTTAATGATGATCTTTTCCAAAGGGATTTGTTCGATATTTCATTTTTTCGTTTATATGACCAAGAGTCCATAGATGAAAAAATCTCGTATCTTGCTTAATATAGTTATTTGACAGACATGCTCCATTTATTACGTCAAGAATAATTAAACCCAAGGCTGACTTATTCAATAAATGAAATGATGCGGGAAAGAAATAAAGCACTGCGGAGTTATCGAAACACAAAATCACAAGTTCATCTTGAGTCATATAGGGAATTACGTAATTATGTGAATAAAGCTATTATAAGAGAAAAAAAGCTTATTTTACTTATCCATTAACTAATAAAAATACTCTAAACAAATGTGAGGTTCATTAAAAACTAATAGTTACAGGATAAACAACCAGACATACCCGAGAATCTAAACAACGCGGATAACGCAAATAAATATTTCATTCAGTCAATTCCTGACACTGTGCCTAGTTCTAGGTTAATTAATTTTTACAGAGATAATAGACTGATAATATCTAATTTCACGTTTAATGAAATTGACAATACGTTCGTTTATAATACTATTCGTATTAAATATTACCATGAATAAGCTATGTTCTCCTCATATTATTCCTTATATTACTCACATAATAAACTTTTGTTTGTCTGAGAATGTGTATCCTTCAGTATGGGGAAGAGCAACTGTGCGAGTTATTCCTAAGGTAAGTAATCCAAAAGAGTATAAAGATCTTCGTGCAATAAGTATCCTACCTACTTTATCAAAAATCATTGAACGAGCTATGGAGATGCAGATAAAAGAACATTTGGATTCATTTTCGTTATTACCTTCTATACAATCAGGATTTCGTATGGATCGTAGCTGCACAAGGTTCTTCTTCATATTGTTGATGATAATATTAAAGCCACCGACAAAGGTAAATGTACATTACTGGTGCTATTGGATTTTAGCAGAGCTTTTGACGCAATAAATTACGATTTACTGATAAATATATTATATTACTTAGTTTTCTCCACTAATTCTCTGGTGTTAATCGCTAATTATCTCAAAAATAGGCAACAAAGAGTTTTGCTTGACAATGCGTCTCGGAATTTATTCCATTCTTATCAGAAATGTTTTATCAGAGAGTTCAATTCTCGGTCCTTAGTTTTTTTCTATTTATAGTTCTCAACTATTAAAATGCATCTTGAATTGTAATACTCATTTGTACGTTGATGACACTCAACTATATTTCAGCTTCCCTCCCCAAATGATACAAACAGCTTGCGATAGAATAAATGAAGATCTTAATAAATTTGTTTCTTCGGCGAAAGACCACAGTGTCATTATTAATTCCAATAAATCGAACGTCCTCTTGTTTGGATCTAAATTAAATCGTCAGCGAGTCTTGAATTGGGTACATATTAAAATAAGTAGTTATAAACTTGAATTGGTGTCTGAAGCTAAAAACTTAGGTGTTATAATGGACCCAGAATTACGTTTTGAAAAACATATAAACAAGTTACTTCAAAGGACTTACGTATTCCTGAAAACGGTCTATGGTATTAGATACTTTTCGCCTTAGCAGGTTAAAGAAATATTAAGTGAAACCTTAGTTTTGTCAGTTTTTAATTACAGTGACACTCTTTACGGTTCATGTCTGACCTTACAATATAAAAAAAGATACAAAAAATGAAAAATTGTAGCTTACGTCTTATATTTGGTATTAGAAAACGTCAGAGAAAAGTTATAAATTAAAAAGAAATTGGTTGGCTGAACATGGAGAATAGACAAACATTGCACTCCGCCTGTATATATCACAGAATCTTACTTACTAAAAAACCTTCTTATTTATATCGAAAAATAACATTCAGAACTGATATTCATAACCTAAATATTAGAATTAGAGGGACATTAAATGTTCCACCATTTAAAAGTGAATTGTTCAGACAGTCCTTTTGCTACCAGATTTACTATGTGTATAATGAATACCCTCAATCGTTTAAAGCTCAAAATATTAATATATTCATAATTATCTATTCAATAAACAGCACGGGAGTAATTAACTTATTACTTAATTTATTTTTGTTACTTTATTCATTTTTTAATTGATAGTCAGCCTATATACCAGATCAGTGTTGGACAGGTATCTACCACAAGGATAAGTGGAAGAGCAACTTTCGTGGCGCCTGTCGTTACGAAGGTTGAACTTCGCCTTTTATTTGCAAATGTACCTACACTATGTTAAGTTATTTTTTTATTTAAATATGTTATTTGAAAATAATAAAAACATTATTATTCCAATTTTTCTCCAATTTCGGGGGAGTATTTTATAGTGGATCAATCACTACAAAAAGTAACTCTAAAATTCATTCTCTGGTAAGTTCAAGGTTTTTCGAACAATTCTACATGTTTCCAGTCTGACTGATTTTTACATGGTTGTGATAATGTTTTTTTCATCGATATTAATTTTTTTCAGGTGATGAGTAAAATTTTTCGACACCATTCCAGTTACTGTAATGACAAGGGGTATAATGGAGATTTTTGAGAGGTGATGTATGGATTTGTACTCTTCGGATAATTCATAATATTTATTTATCTGCTCCCTCCCTGTTTTTTCCAACTTGTGGTCACTGGAGTGTGCTATGTCGATGAAGAATCCTACTTTTTCCAATTTGTCAACAAGGACAATGTCTGGACTAATATTGGCTATGTATTTGTCAGTCTGTATAGGAGTTTCCCAGTATAGTAGGTATGCATTATTTTCCAAAATAGGGAATGGGGTATACGTGAAGTATTTTTCGGATGTATTCTTAAACTCGCACGCGATTGCCAAGTGTTGGTGTACGATATTTGTTGTTAGATTGTTTCTTTTTAAATATTCGCTAGTGTCGTGCAGCCTGCCATGATGTGTTCGATGGTTTCCGATTGTTTTTGGCACATTCTGCATAAATCGCTATCTAGCCTTATTCCATGTATCGTTTTAAGATGATTTCTTGTTGCTATTACACGATCTTGTATCGCCATCATGAACCATTCTGTAGACGCCTCCATGGAAGCATCGTTTAACAGATAAGGATACTTACCATGAAGCAGTTTACTGAGCCATTGGTTTTTTAAGTCAGACAGTTCATGGCGTGCGTGCTTGGTTCATGTAATTGTTTAAATGGTGAATATTTGACTAACAGTCTGACCACTCTATGTATTTCGTAGGTTTCTTCTTTTTCCTCAAAATATTTCTGTAGCTTAACTATCTGTCTCTGGCATAACAGTTTAAGATCAAGTAGTCTCCTCCCACCAGACCTTCTTGGTAAATACAGCCGCTCAGTACATGCTCTCGGGTTATGAATTAGATGCTTGGACATTTGTACTCTAATTCCACGATTCATTGTCTGACCATCCAATCACTCCAAATGAGTATGGAATCATTGGTATTGCCCACGTGTTCACTGTTTTAATTTTGTTTTTGGCTGCGAGTTCGGTTCGGAGAATTTTTTGTACTCTATGACTCATGCTTCTATGCTTCATTGAGTCTCTCTTTGGTGTATTTACGTTTCATTACTAACTGCTGTTGGTATCCCAGGTATTTGTAGGATTCGTGGTCAAGGTATCTAATGGTGTCTTGCTCTATGTTTTCCTATTCCAAGGATTTTCCCCTGTGTGCTATTAGTTTGGCACATTTTTCTAATCCGAAGGTCATGTTCGTATCTTTACTAACTGTATCTGTGATGGCTATTAGTCTATCAAGATCTGCCTCCGTCGATACATACAGTTTAAGGTCGTCTACGTAAAACAGTTGTGTGATGTCTAGTTTAGTATTGCTACTTTTCAGTTTGTAGCCAAGATGGTTATTCTTTAAGTTCTTGAAAAAGGGTTCATACTGGTGATGAACCATAAGGGACTCAACGAATCTCCCTGGAACATTCCACTACCTATTCGAATTTCCTCGGTGTCTATTTGCGTTCCTTTTAAACTGATGTGTTATGTCGTTCTCCAGTCAGCCATATGTGATTTTAAGAACATGATTATATTTGTGTCAATCCCATAGATCTCAGGACCACGATCAACCAGCTATGTGGTACATCTATATTTGGCATCCTGAGTTACCACGGAGTCGATAATAACTTGTTCCTTACAACCTAGTGTTTGTTTTCTGCATCCTTTTTGTTCTTCTGTTAGAATTTTTCGATCATGTAGGTGTTTATCTATTTTGAAGGCAATTATCGATGATGTAAGTTTATATAAGGTCGAGAGACACGTAATCGGTCGGTAGTTCTTTGGCTACTTTGTTTGGTTTGATTTCAGTAGTATGTAAGTAATTCCCTTAGTTAAGTACTCTGGTAATATTTCTTTCTTTTTAATTATTCTATTTATTTGAGGGGCAAGTTGCTTCCATACTCTCAAGCTTTTCCACCAGTAGTTATGTATGTGATCTACACCTGCCGCTTTCCAGTTTTGTGTTTTCATAATTCTTCTTCGGTTACTTCAATTTGGTACATTGGTTCAATATTTTGCTAATATTGTCGCTCTCTCTTCAGCCAAGGAGCCGTTCTATTGTGCTCACCCTTTGCGCGCCCAATATCAGCCCAGAAATTTGTGAGGTCTTTTTTGCTCGGCGGCATACCAACATACCAGTTTTCTGTTCCTCTAATCGTTTGTCAAACGACTTTTCATTTTTATGAAATGTGTTGTTTAGTTCTTTTCGTTTATATCTTTTGTTGTATCGTCTTAATCGCTTTCCCAACACTGCTATACGTTGTTTCATATTGTCTTTGAGAATGGCCAATTTCTCTTTGAACTTCGGGTTGTTAAATTTGATGTTATTTTCCTTTAGTATGACCTTGACACATTTCTTCAGTTCTCTACTCTGGTTACCTCTTTCCCATGTACTTATCTTTGTAAGCTTGCTACGGATTGTTTTAATGCTGTTTTCGATTCTGATTTTCCATCGGGGTATTTCTTTACTTAGTTTACTCTTGTGCGAGTCTTTAACTCTTATACTCATTTGTTCAATTTTAGCAAAGGGCGCACAGTAAACAAGCAATTGAGTTTTCGTGATTGGATCATCCTCACTTATGTTGGCATTTACTTCACCAATTATTATTTCAAGACATTCTTTCGTTTTATTGTTTGGTCGGATTTTTGGCAATTTCGGTCGCTTTTCTGGATCTGTACCCTCATATAATACTAAGTTTCTACTTAAAATTCCCTGTAGTTCTAAACACATTTTTCTTTTATTTCAAGTGATTCATGCTACAGTGGCTGATCCGATAATTTCACTTCTCCTGCATGGACTCCAGTTTCTGTTCATTCAGAGTTTTCAGTTATATTTTGCATGTTTAATTCTTCCTCTGGTTTTTCCTTCATTGTTTGTAGGCAATGATTTTTGTTGTTAGCTATCTTTGGCTCAGTCAGTAAACTACGATTTCTAATTGCATATATAGTTGGTTTGTCAGTTGCATTTCTGATAACTCAAAGTCCGGTCTTATTCTCCTCCATTCAATCAACATCTTCTTGCGAAAACCGCTTTTGTTCTTTTCACAATTCGTTGCGAGGAAATAAGCTCTCATGGCATCTTTATTGCCCTTTATTTGCCATGTTTTGCGGCGGTTGTATACACGTCGAGATCCTAGAGGAGCCGCATCGTCCTGATGGGCTCATCTCACGCTGGAGGACTCGATGTTTCCTCTTGCCTGTTGTAGCCTTCTTGTAGTGCCATTACATACAGAGGTGCCACTAGCTTCACCTTTCTGTGAGTCAGGTTGATAATCCTGACGGTTCCGAGCAGAGCCAACCTGGAGCTCTGGTCCGCCTGAGTAACGTTTTCTTCGTGTTTTCAAAGCAACAATATTTCTCACTGAATGGGTTGCTAACCCATTTAGCAATGGTTGTTCTCCCTCTCGCGTTAACCCACTGCTACAGATCCTCCACCGGGGCTGGTTACCCGATCTTGAATCTCCAGAGATGGTTACCGGGGCTACCGACATGGAGGTGCAAGCAGGAATTGGTAAGAGAGGCTATAAGAGATGCTTCACTGCCATTTTAGTCCATTATTATTAGTATTATTATTATTATTATTATTATTATTATTATTATTATTGGAACTGAGGCACAGGTTTGTCCTTGTGTGTTCCGCCTATACGGGTGGAGGCCAAGTATAGGAGGACTCTATTGATGTCGGAGGAATGATCTAACAATATTGCATGTTTGCAGTATTACGGCTTTCTGTGTTTGGTTGTGTATGGTTGCGGGTAGATTGAGTTCTGATAGGTGTCCGATGAAGGATGTGTGAGTGAGACCTGTTGATGAAATGATGATTGGTATGACAGTGACCGTTTTTTGTTTCCATATTCTTTCAAGTTCTATGGCAAGCGGGATGTACTTTTGGATTTTTTCCGAATATTTAGCTGGTACGTTGTGGTCGTTTGGTATAGATATGTCTATTAGGTATGTGTGCTTCTCCTTCTTGTCCGTGAACGTAATATCGGGTCTATTGCATGATAGGGGTTTGTCAGATTGGAGAGTTTTATCCCAATATAGTTTATAGTCTGCGTTTTCAAGTATGTCAGATGGTGTGTATGTGTAGTAGGGCGTATGTTTGTTTAATAATGAATGTTCAATAGCAATGCTTTGGTGTATAATTTTTGCGGCGGCGTTGTGTCTATCTAGGTACTTGGTGGGTGCTAGTGTGCTACAGCTATTAGTTATATGTTCAATTGTTTCCCGTGCATTGTGACATCGTCGGCATTTATCGTCCGTTACTGTCGGGTCCTTAATGATGAATTTACTGTATGCGCGTGTGTTGATTATACCGTCTTGGATCGCTAACATGAATCCTTCTGTTTCGGGGAACAGGTTTCCATTGTGTAGCCATGTGTGGGAGTGTCTTTGGTCAACGCTTGTATTTTTAGTGTGGTTGTAGTAACGTCCATGTATTTCTTTCCCTGACCATAGGTTAATTTTTTCGTTGTGTATGGTTGGTTCGTCTTTTAAACTTAGGTTTGTGTTGCATAGCTCCAATGGGGTATATTTTTTGTCGGCTTTTGTGATTGCCAAGTGAAGAGGACTTTGTGTAGCTTTATTGTAGAAGTAGTTCCTGAGACTCATGATTTGTGAATTATGAAGTGGGTGCATATCCAAAATACCTCTTCCTCCTTCAGATCGGGGCAGAGTGATTCTTTCAATGCAAGCGTTCCTGTGGTGCATGTTGTGCTTGGTGAGTTTTGTCCTGGTGCTCCTGTTAATGTTGTCTAGGTCAGTGTGTGTCCATTTTAAAACTCCAAATGAGTATGTCAGTAATGAAACTGCATACGTATTTATAGCTTTTGTGAGATTTTTTGAGTTGAGTTTGCTTTTAAGTAGTTGGGTGAGTCTTGAGGTGAATTTCTGGATGAGTCTTTGTTTGAGCTCAGTGTGGTTCAGTTTAATTGTCTGGTCGAATCCTAGATATTTGTATGAGTTGGCTTCGTCCATGTGCTCTATTTTGCCCGTTGTGACTGTTCCATTAGTGTTTGTCCATTTACCTCGTTCTATACTGTTGGTTTTGCACTTGTCAAATCCAAATTCCATTTGTATGTCCGTCGATATTGTTTCTGTGATTTTGATAAGGGAGTTCATTTGATTTCTTGTAGATGTGTATAGTTTTATATCGTCCATGTAAAACTGATGGTTGACTTTATAGTTATTATTCTGGTTGTATTTGAGTTGGAAACAGCAGCTCGTGTTAGAGAGGGCTTGTGAAATTGGGTTGAGGCATATACAGAACCAGAGGCCACTAAAGGAATCTCCTTGAAAGATGCCTCTATTGATTGGAATTGTGTCGGATGTTAGTTTATTATTATTATTTATTATTATTATTATTATTATTATTATTATTATTATTATTATTATTATTATTATTATTATATCCAGGAATGCGCACATTGCAATTTCTTTGTTGTTCAGAGTTCTCTGGATGACTTCGGTCATCTGATACAGAGCCGTCTCAGTTGATCGACCCGCTCTGTAGGTATGCTGACATTTATGAAGTGGTATATTCTCCAGGTTCTCTGTTCTTATGTAGTTATCCATTACTTTCTCCATCGTTTTGAGTAGAAACGATAGATAGATGGGTCTAAAAGATCGGGGATCAGTCCCATTTTTCCCCTATTTTTTGTATGAAGGTTACCCTTGCCCTTCTCCATTTTTTAGGTATTAGACCCACTGCTAGACTGCTTCTTGTAATCTTCAGCAGGTGAGGGAGAATTTCCTCTATTCCTTGCTGCAGGAGTTCTGGAAATATTCCATCCACTCCTGGTGATTTATATGGTTGAAACGTACTTATTGCCCATTCCAACCGTTGTCTGGTAAAAATTTTCTTAGCAATGTTCCAATCTCCCTTGCGGGATTTTTTGGTGTGATTCATTGCCATTTCAGTGCTTCTTGCTGGTTCACTACCTGGAAAGTGGGTTCTAAGAAGAAGAATCGATCGTTTCTCTTCACCTTCCGTGTATGATCCGTCTGGCTTTTTCAAAGACATTATGGGGTTAGTTCCCCCATTTGCCTTGACCTTTTGTAGTCTGGCCGCTGTGTGAGTGGAGGTGATCTTTTCGCAAAATACTTGAAAATTAAGCCTTTTGGCCTTCCTAATCTCTTTATTGTCTTCCATTATTGCCTCACTGATCTCTATTCGACTGTTTGTTCCAGGTCGTAGTGCGGGTGATTGACCCCATTTACTTCTACGTGTTCCAAATTGTCCTTTAGATGGGCGCTGTCTCACTAGCTCTTGTACTTCTTCTGTCGGTGTCATCGGCCCGTCTGAAGTAGGCAGAGGCAATGACGATGTCTCGGTCGGTTCCCTCTAATGTTGAGGTGAACCATGATTGGAACAAGGTCCCGTGACACGTATTCTGAAACAAATATATATTTTATGTTATTTCTTATGATTACACAGGCATGCGCAGATACTTGCCTTTGATCATAAATCAATTTAGAATCCTTGCATACTAAACCTTTGATTTGGCCTTCTTTGTTGATCCATGGTTCTTGGATCAGTACAATATACAGTTGTAGCTTAGCGAACAACCTTGCAATCACGGCTGAAGCTCCTTTCGCTTGATGCAGGTTAAAGTGAGCTACATTAGTGAACGAGAAGGTGAATTATTATGGATGAGAGAGGCCAAGTTACACATCCTCTATTCATTCCCCTCCTTTATCTCTCCCTGATCCACCTCGACCACCATGGCAATATTTTCCTAGGAGCTCGAGCAGGTTTCTTGATCTCGAGTCAGACCTTCGACCCCCAGGCTACTCCGCCCAGTTTCCTGGGATGCAGAGGCGATCTCCGCACCCCTAGTCACCCCAGCAGAGTCAGAGAAGATCTCGGGCTGATCCAAGATCGAGCTTTCGCATTTTCCCATTTTCCAGAGGTTCCGGATGTGGAGGGTATCTCTATGTCCATTGGATCCCCCGCAGGGTTCTCTTTTTTTCACAGCCCTGAGGCAAGGATAATCACAAAACGGAAGTTTAGCGCGTAACCGCCTGTCTTTAGAGCCTCCCCAGATTGATGATCGATCCCAATAGTGAGGATAGTTCCCTGCCTCTCTTTTTTAGAGTTCAGAATCTTCCAAGCCCCAGTAGTGAGGTTGGAGTTCTGAACCTCGACAAGTTGGAGGATCTTCTCCAATTTCATGTCGTGGCTTCTTGGGAAGAACACCGTTATGGTGACCAGCTTTGCGGTGTCGTCTTCAATTCGAGCCACCAATTCGGGTCCTTCCCAAGAGTTTAATTTCGGCGCTGACCTCATGAGCCAGTTTGCCGATTCTTGCAACCCACAGTCCACCAATATCATTCCACAACGGAAACGGATACCTGAGAAGTGGATCCCCTTCTCCTTGCTCTGGCACAGCTCTTCCACCAGAGTATCTTCCAGGGTGGAGAGATGCTTTGCTTTCTGGATGACCCCAGGATAATCCTTGGGCATTATTCCCACCCTGAAAGCCTTCTCGGTTTTAACAGCTGCTGCGTAACCAGTGGCTTGCGCGGTTACCGTTGCAGCTGTTTTTTACTAAGAGGTCGCTGCGGAGGAGTGATATGCTCCGGGCCTCTTTACAGCTTTACCTTCCCCGTTTGTGTTTTTTTCGGAGGGGTTGGGCGCTGAATAACCTGCTTTCTGACCTCTTCAGGGACTATTCCCGGATTGAGAAATCGCAGGTATTTCCGCACCCCTGCTCCAGTGAGACCTTTTCTCAGTAGGTCGTCTATGCCGCCCGGTTCTCCCAGTTTTGGGAGGTCGAACGGTATACGACCTTTGTGCCGTTTGGCCTTTTTCCCTCTGTGAGGTGCCCGGATGTAGAGGTGGAGGTTGTCTTCACTACTTTTCCGGTGAAAGTCTTACTTTTTCTTTCCATGAGTGATCCCATGAGAAGCTAGGGTCATTACGGTCCACCGCTGCAGAGCCCTACATGCAGAGGTAAGGGGTTTAATACAATGGAGTTCACCCCGGTGCTCCAAGGTCGAAACCAGTAAGGACTATTCTCTTGTATAGCCACGCACTCTTCGGTCGGGTTTCCCACCTTGACTTTAAGTTTTTAATGAGGTTGCTTCCTCTTGGTCCGGGCAGTAAAGCCCAGACCCCCACCCCCATCCCGCGAGACCAGACAGCTAGGAGACATTGGTATAACAGGTGATTTCGAGGTAAGCTCGAAATTTCACCCGGCATCGTAACCCTGTCTGCTATCCCTTAGCCACGATACTACAGTAGTTGGTCCGCGGCAGGGTATTCGAGGGGTGTCAGTTGAGTTTTTAGACACATGCCCCCAGGCCCCAGCCCCCAGGTATATGAAATCATCTCAGAGGCCCCTCCTATCCGCCATCTGGAGAGGCACCGGGTTGGTGCTTCACCCCCTCCACATCAATAGATATTCCGACGAATAGCGACGAACTACGTATATACCTACTGATGTGGACCCGACAGTTTCTCTAGCTTGAATAGACTGAAGTCATGGCTAAGGTCTACCATGTCTCAAGATAGATTATCTGGGCTTGCTTTATTATATATTCACAAATATATCAATGTCAATGTACAAAAATGTATAAATATATTCGGAAAGGTAAAAGAAAGAAAACTTGAATTCATTATATAAAATATATTTTTATTACTATCCTGATTGTGAACCGTGGGACTGCCAAATATTTTGATTTATTTTTTTTCAATAAACAGAATGTTGTCTGTTTTGATTAATTATTACAGAAATGTATACTAATATCCTTTTATTTTAGTGATATAGAGTACATCGTTTTTAATATAATTTATAACTTCTGGGAATGTTTTATTTGATTTATGGCATCTGCAGAATGTTGTTTGTTTTATTTATTAGTGATATGATGACTGCAAATATATTATCATCTCATTTTTGTGACATATAGAACTTTATTGTTTGTTTTTATTATTTTATGACTATTGGAAATATATTCGTTTTTTACTTTTCTCATATGAGAATTTTTATATTTATTACCCCTCCCCCTAACCAGGACCCTGGATTTCCCTCTGGGTTCATATACAATTATGTAATACCAGAAATAAGAGTCACACCTGACTAGCAAATATGATATATATATATATATATATATATATATATATATATATATATATATATATATATATATATACTTATACATATAGGTATAGTAACGCCAAGGTACGTACCGTTGGTAAAATATATAACCATAAGTTACCTAACCAGCAACTAATATATCACTAGATAAACTACTACAAATTCCAAAAACCAAAAAAAATAAAAAAAATTAAATTAAAATTGTGAGGTTATCAAAATACAAGTGGCAGAAAAAAGTAGCAAAAAAATTATAAGTGAAAATTGTCAAGTTGTGTGCACGTTCCAATGTAATTGTATGAAAAAAAAGGTTTGTATATCCTGCGGAATTTTAATTTATAAAATCATAGCAAAGCGCTTTCGACTATAACGTCATCCTCAGTGCGTACCTGTAAGTAAGTAACATTGAATTGAACTTAAGAAATTTTGATGAGGAGAACTTTGAAAATTGAAAAAATTACTTACTCGTCAGCTGTACAAGATCTAGACCTCCTCTGGACACATGGTATTTTTATGGTCTGGCTCTTGTACACCTGACGAGTAAGTAATTCTTTCAATTTTCAAAGTTCTCCTTATAAAAATTTCTTAAATTCAATTCAATGTTACTTACTTACAGGTACGCACTGAGGATGACGTTATAGTCGAAAGCGCTTTGCTATGATTTTATAAATTAAAATTCTGCACGGAATACAAACCTTTTTTTTTCATCCAATTACATTGGAACGTGCACACAGCTTGACAATTTTCACTTAAGTGACGACAGTATGGTAGACATGGCTGTTAAATACAAGAAGCTTTCCATAAAGAGATCGATGATTCAACTGGACATTTGGTTTGTGAACAACTGCTTGAAGGAACAGCTGATCCCTACCTTTGCTACTATTAAAACGTCTAGGAATGTCAGTCGCAGCATTAAATCAGAAATGGAATTAAAATTACTCAAGAAAACTATCTGTAAACACTATTCTAAACTCAACTTAATTAAATGTGAATTCAATGATGGTTATGATAATTTACTCAGCCTACATCGGAAGAACTTGCAGACCTTTAAAAGTCCGTATGTTCTATGCCAAATTTCATTGTCAGCTCTTGACACAATGTCAATTTTCTTTTATTTATTTATTATAGAGTGGACTAAGTTTCAGCAGACATGTGTTGCGCCTTTTGAAACTTTTATCCAGGTTAATCTTGGAATAAGAATATTTTAAAATGTTGTTCATATGAAATCCCTTTTTTAAATATTTACATGGTCCTCTGGACACTTGGTATTTGTATGGTCTGGCTCTTGTACACCTGACGAGTGAGTAATTTTTTCAATTTTCAAAGTTCTCCTTATCAAAATTTCTTGAATTCAATTCAATGTTACTTACTTACAGGTACGCACTGAGGATGACGTTATAGTCGTTAAGAAATTTTGATAAGGAGAACTTTGAAAATTGAAAAAATTACTTACTCGTCAGGTGTACAAGAGCCAGGCCATAAAAATACCATGTGTCTAGAGGACCATGTAAATATTTAAAAAAGGGACATCATATAAACAACTTTTTGAAATATCCTTAATCCAGGATTAACCTGGATAAAAGTTTCAAAGGGCACAACACATGTCTGCTGAAACTTAGTCCGCTCTATAACTAAATAAATAAATGAAAATTGACATTGTGTCAAAAGCTGACAATGAAGTTTGGCATAGAACATGACATAGAAAAATAATGATCTGTATTTTGAAAATTGATGATAGACAAATTAGTCAAATTGATCTTTCTATTTTAAACGTCTATGAAGGGGAATGTACGCTCTGTTTAAATTAACTTGAGTGTTGAGACAAAGGTCATTATTCAGTAATTCCCTGTTAATATGTTAATCTTCAAGAAAATCTAATCTATTGTAATTTTTGGAACTCACCTCCTGTAAAATTTTTGAATTCCTATTTGTACTAAAGTTGTGGTTATTAAACCTTAAATGCTGACCAAAAGCTGAAATTTTGTTGGGATTTAAATGTTCGATTATACGGACTTTCAAAGTTCTGCAAGTTCTTACAATGTAGGCCGCATCACAATCATCACAATACCTGTATATGCCACCCTTTGAACGTTTATCAATTTTATCTTTTGTGTTGACCAGGTATCTGTTGAGGCTGTGGTTGGTTTTAAAAGAAATTTTAATGTTATCTATGTTGCTTTTAATGCAACCAGTTATTTTATTAGAAATATTGTCATTTAAGAAAGGACGTGAAACAAATTGTGCAATTGAATCTACTTTAGGCTAGGCTGCATTAAGTTCTTTTTTGTTTTTGATTTTTTGGATCAAACTATTAATAATATTCGGGTTATAATAATTATTATTTGAAGCTATTTATTTAATGATATTCAATTCATTCTGAAATCAAGTGCAGAAAGGGGCACATTCAAAAGTCTATGAATGTAACAATTGTAGGCTGCCATTTTGTGTTGATGAGGATGATTGGATAAGCTGGGTATAACGTGATCGGTTTGTGTGGGTTTTCTAAATATGCTAAACTTTAAAAGATTGTTAGTTTTATGGATTGTAAAGTCTAAGAAATTTAATTTATTATTTGATTCTAATTCAAGTGTGAATTTGATACTTGGGTGAACTTGGTTTATTTTTGCTAGAAGATTGTTGACAACTCCAGTGTCACCATCCACAAATACCAAACAATCATCAACATATCTAAACCAATGTAAAATTTCTGAGTTATTTGCAGTAATAATGAATTTGTTTTCTAAATTATTCATAAAAATATCTGCTAAAAAAGGTGATAAACAACTACCCATGGCAAGTCCATCTGGTTGTTTGAAATTATGTTCATAAAGGAAATTCTCCACTTTATCAATGTAATCTGACTTGTTTAAAATGACTATAAACAATTACCCTTGTCTGCTTTTGAAAATATGAGGTTATGGTCTTGGATCTTGATTTTGATTTGCTTTAGAATAAAATGAAAATGTTTGTGAGGATGAATCTGAAAGTGTTGTTTACTACGTTTAATTTTATATAAAAAGTTATGAATATCAATACAAATGATATTTTTAATATTATAATCTCTAGAGAGCTGTTCAGTAACAACATCAACCTCCACTGCAAACTCCAAGAGGTTTCTCTCAGAAACTTGAGAGCCCTAAGAAAATTTGAGTCCCAACTGCAACAGGTCAATGTCGTCATCATCGAACACAATGTCAGAAAGATTTTTGACTCTATCATGAAAAGTGAAATCTGAAAATTTCTTATTATTTCTTTGTTTATTTTTCCAAAAATCATTTTTTTGTTTAATCAAATATTTGATCTTTTTATCAACTTTTTCAAATTTACTCCTCTTGACCAAGTCAACTTCAACTTCATGGAAAAAAAGGTTTGTATTTCGTGCAGAATTTTAATTTATAAAATCATAGCAAAGCGCTTTCGACTATAACGTCATCCTCAGTGCGTACCTGTAAGTAAGTAACATTGAATTGAATTTAAGAAATTTTGATAAGGTGAAAAAATTACTTACTCGTCAGGTGTACAAGAGCCAGACCATAAAAATACCATGTGTCCAGAGGACAATTTTTTCAGTTTTCAAAGTTCTCCTCATCAAAATTTCTTAAGTTCAATTCAATGTTACTTACTTACAGGTACGCACTGAGGATGACGTTATAGTCGAAAGCGCTTTGCTATGATTTTATAAATTAAAATTCTGCATGAAACAAATAATTATCATGTTGAAAAAAATATATATATGGACAGTAATCGAATCCCTCGATATAGACGCTCCCAAAATTGCAGCCCTTCTGGTCCAGTTGAGTGGAAAGGTGAAAAAAACTTCTGGTAAAATTACAACTATGCAGAAGTCATCAAAAACTCCAAGGCCAGAAATCAATAGATAAACAAAAGAAACCTATAAGAAAAGGAATTAATTAGCCCACAATATAACAACTATACTTCAATCTTAACTGACTTTTCAATGCCCCCCCCCTTTCGTTGTAATTAAATAAAACTTATAAATATTCACAAATTGTGACTCTTAACGGTATAAAGGCCAAGCAAATACTTCACCTCGAGTACCAGTAAAATAATTATATTTTAGCGTCAATGCCCCCCTCGTATCTTTTGAACGGCTACACTTACATTAATAAAATTTGGAGGGTGAAAATAAAGTGTTGTAAACTTCTCTACGAATGGCAACATGTGACGTAATAGTAATAGATGACATCACAGTGCCACTCTCTGGCCAATAATTTTAAATAGGACCTTATGGCTAGTAATATCTCGTTTGAAAGGAATTGACATTGGCTACATAGCCATATTAATTTTGTTTGGGTTTAAATTAATTTTGACGGATAAATTAAATAAATACCAAAATTATTAAAATTATTTTTTTAAATTTAATTAATCAAATATCAACAATGGATTCTTATAGCAAGTGTTCGAAATGTACTTCGTCTACTTCCTGACAGTAATACATCGGCCGGCGACGTCCTATAGACTGGCCACCTCGGTCACCAGATCTGACACTATTAGGTTTTTTTCTATGGGGGTACTTGAAATCCAAGGTTTATACTACGGCACCAGATAGCATTGGCGTTTTGAAAGAAAGAATTACTGAAGAATGCAATGCTATTTCAGCTGACACATTCGAACGAGTACGACAAGAGTTTACTAATAGGATGTATAACTGTCAGGAAGTAGACGGAGCACATTTCGAACACTTGCTATAAGAATCCATTGTTGATATTTGATTAATTAAATTTACAAAAATAATGTCAATAATTTTTGTATTTATTTAATTTATCCGTCAAAATTATTTAAACCCAAACAAAATTAATACGGTTATGTAGCCAATGTCAATGTCTTTCAAACGAGATATCACTTGCCATAAGGTCCTATTTAAAATTATTGGCCAGAGTGGCACTGTGACGTCATATATTACTATTACGTCACCTGTTACCATTCGTAGAGAAGTTTACAACACTTTATTTTCATCCTCCAAATTTTATTAATGTGAGTGTAGCCGTTCAAAAGATACGAGGGGGGAGGGGACTTTTGAAAAGCACTGTATATTAGAACCTATATGTTCCTTATAATTTCCAAATGTAACCCCACATGATGAATTATTATATTAAATAACTATGAAATTGCGAGAGATTACTAGACTCAAGAAACGACTTTCAGGATATAAACATTATGTATTTATCTAGATAGTGAATCCGAAAGATCGAAATTGTTGACGAGTTGATAATAAAAGATCCCGTTAAAACGGTGCAGATAGCTGATACTCTACAAACACAGCTAAATATATGGTGCCCATAAAACTCCATCAACCAGTATATCTCATTAAATTCGGCTTGGCGGAGCAAAATCCACTTCACGTAGTACAGCTTTGTAGTTCGTTACAAAATGGCGGCCGCCAGCGATGATTGAATTTTTCAATGAAGTCTTCCCCTCGCTGAGCAATTGAGCGCAACTGACTTTTGCATTCGTCCACGGTGTAGGTGTCCGTCGCGAAAAGGCAGGCATACCGCAAGTACTACATATGTGTGTCAAGAAACAAGAACCAGATTTCCTTGAGGATTTGGAAATTATAAGACACTTAAAAGACCCATAATATGAAGTCGTCAATGAACAGATAAATCAAGGGAGTTCTCCACTATTGAACTGTCTTCTTAAGTAATCATCGCACAGTTATACTGATCTTAAATGGGAAAACAGATATCCGGGATATCCCCATAGAGCTAATAATATCTAAGCTTCAATATTTATAACATCATATCGCCTTCTTTTTTCTATTCATATATATTAAGTCAATAACAATATGGTCACTTCATGGTCTAGCCCAAAATAATAAATTATTAAAAATCAGGTAGGCATCACATGAGACATAACTTCTGTTATTCTGACGATGATATTATATGATATCGAAACAATTGTCAATTTTTATCCTATTTCAATTATATCGTGGAATTATTAAAAAACAGTTTCATTTATAACGATAATCTAGAATAATCAATTGTATTTAAATTAATTTTCAGGATGGACCTCAAAATGAGGAACTGGAACCAACAGTCGATGTTTCGGAGAAACCTGATATACCGAAAGAGGTTGAAAATTGGCCAGAGCAACCTTTAAAGCTAGGGCAAGTTTCTGGAGTATCTGTCAATTCAGCCCTACAGCCTGTTATCTTCCATAGAGGAGACCGAGTTTGGGATCAATTGTAAGTATAATTACTTTGATATTATACTCTTAAGGAGGTAATTAATATTGTGTCGTTGTGATCTATTTTATTGAATTGAAAGTTTTTCAGAAACAAACAGGATACCATGAAACTAGATTTGTCATTCTTACTGTGTTTCAATAACGTTTCAAACTAAATACGTTGTATATTTTCATCCTGTTGTTGCTAAAACATTTTCACTATTTTTCACTCTATTTCCAAAGATCTTGTATTACGGCACAACGGGCTTTATATTAAGGAAGAAATCATTGACATATTAAGTTTTGAGTTAGAGAGAGCGTAAAGTCCGTCTAGCTGATCTAGTTTGTTGGACAATTTTGCCTTATTTTGTAGGTGCTAATTTGTACCATCGATCCACATTTTGTACCTTTTGTAGGTGCTAATTTGTACCATCGATCCACATATGTTGTACCATGCGCCGTTTTTAGAGAGAAACGTGGCGCTGCTAGCTTAATATTGGGAAAAATAAAAAAAAAACAAAGGTAGGAATTTTGTACTAATTTGTAACATAAAAAAAAGGAAAATCAAATACAAACACCGAGGCCCTTTCAAGAGTGGCAATACACACAAAAGAATGCTTTGACCTAGAAAAATACGTCAAAGAAGTGAATAAAAGATTAGAAGCTTAGAATACACCCGAAGACAGACTCTTAGACTTTGTTAACGAAGATATACCAGAAATACCCCCATCTATTGAAGAAATAGAATAGGTAATCTTAGGTCAACCCCCTCTACAAATAAATGAGACACAAGAAAATCGAGAAATAAAATCGAGAGGAATCACTACAAAACATACGGGAAGGTCAAAGAGAAATATCAGACGACGAAACAAACCATACAGCAATAGAAACCCCAATTTTAGTCATCCCTATATCTGAGAGACCACTCAATCCCTACAACAACCAAATCGTCTTTAGAACAGATAATTACAATCCTCGACGCCGACTCATCAACATTTTTTATGTAAATTAATTAATATATTTTATTACAGTTAGTCTGATTTTAGTTATATTGTTTTTACCTGCTTTATGTTATTTTTTTTTTCATTGTAACAGTTCATAGTCAACAAAAGTGTTTTTAAAAAGTGGCAATTCATATTTTGCATGAGTAGAATCAATCATTACTTCTATATTAAAAGCAACATAATTCGTATCCTTAAATAAAATTTGGTACCACCGCCATTCTTTCGAAAATTGCTCCCGATATATATTGTACTGAGTAAAGCACCCGTTGTCAGAAACAGCATAAATCGTCTTCTACATTGGGTGCATCATAATTTGTGTAGCTAAAATATAAAGTTTAACATTTTATACTACTGTTCTGATTTCATCGGTAACGTGGACGCCGCCAACGAAGAAACCCTAACCAACCCACGTGTTCTGTCGAACTTATCAGTTCAACAGTTCACAGTAATACACACTGCGAAGTGTTATTACAATTGTTTCTTTGGAAACAAATATTATTTATGAAAATACAACAGTAGCTCCTATACAATTGAATTCTCACCCACCAGATGAAGGAGGGACATTTAGCCCTTAGGTAAATATAATATTCAAGATTGAAATCCTAACCTAGTCTTTATACACTCTCAAAATGTCCTCCAGACGAACACGAAGCTGCAAAATTAGAGCCAAACCTCGCTCACCCGACGATTAATTTCCACCCCTACCAGTAATATCATATCCATCAACAATACCTTCTTCTTATTTCAATACACTCAACCCCAACCATCCTGATTCGACCCAGTAGTTACTAAAGCCTTTCAGCCCTCATTTTCACAGCAACTGAACCCCATACATTCTCTCAACAATAAAATACCAACTCCTCTCATTCAACGCCCTCAAATACTAAAACATCCCCACAATCATCCTCAAAAACCCAAACCTCCCCGAAACACACTTCTCCTACTCCTCCCAGATATTAGGCTTCCTCCGTGAGATCCCAGTCTCCCACACCCTCCATCGCCCGACTACCCTCCATCCCCGACGAGTATTTTACACTCGTGAGGAGAACCAAACCCCGACCTACTCCCATCCCGATCCCTATCAACAATCTCACACTAATCCCTAGACCTCCGAAATCTTCCTCCTCAATACTCTAACCGAAAATCCCTATTCAACTTCCTAAACACCCTGGAACTCCTAAACGGTCACATCCTGTATCTCAAAGTAAATATCAACAGAACCGCCCTCCTTAAAACCTCCACCCCAATGGCACCTTCTACACTCTACTGGTGATTCCAACATGACCATCAATATCCTCCATTCTACTGAACGTCCACCCCGACCAGTAAAACACTTACACCCACATTTTCATTCCTCTGCAGAAATGTAGACGCATCCATCCCTCTCGAAGAATTTGAATATATTCTTCAAGATCACAAATTCCCTTTCCTAAAAACTTGGCGAAAAATCGCCAAAGCCACACACAAGCCAACTTCCATGTTACGAATCAATTTTTTAGGCCCTTACCTCAGGCCTCACATTACATGGTATCCCACATCAGTGTGAGCCATTCAATGCCAATCCACTTCCCCCATTCCCTAAATATTGCAACCGTTGCACCCAAACCGGACACTCATCCGAATCCTGCAGGTCCAAAAATGCTCCAGGTCCGAAACCCCAACCTGTACAAATTGCGGCGGTCCTTACCCTGCATTTCACCCTCGCCGCCACCACAGGCTAGTCAGCCCTAAAAACCCACAAGAAACCGCTCCATTCACACTGGAAAAACCTCTAGTTCCTTATACCTATCAATAGACACAAAAATCATCATTGAAATCCTTACAATCACTTTAATGAACGCCACCCCTAATTCCAGAGACATCATAGCCGACACTCGTCGTCACTTAATTCCGTGCTTGTATCGACACAACTGCTCTATAACAAACATATGCAGGCGTGCTCACTTCGCTTAACTCCCATCAGGAGTGAAAGTAATTACACTTGAATCAGCGATCGGCACTTCCCGTAGGTGTTATAGGTTTTCTGCGGTTTCTATGTAGCATGGTGAATTTATTCACTAGCCAAATGGACCAATAATAGGGAATAATATAGCCGCTGCTATAACCGCTTCCATCTGCTTGATGATTGTTATTACTTCGAAACCACCTCACCGAGCACAATACATCCAACTCTCGCAAACTCCTCTTTTCGAGCTCGAAAAGCCAGCCGCCATCACCCGTCAACTTTTCTATACAGCTTTTCTAAGAGTCTCCTAGCCAATTTTAAAATAAAAACTCATAATCCAAAAACAAAACAAAAAATTCTTCTTATTGGCGAGGCATTCTAGAACTTGGGGATCCGGAGTTTCATCCTCCCCTCCCACAGAATCTTCACTCGTCAATTTCTGCTAGACCTATTCTCATAAGGTGCTTCCTAAGGCGGTAGTGTCTTGTAAGAAAGCCCGTGAGGAGATGTAGCTTATTTTTACGGAGGTCCAAATATTTTTTGGATCTAGCAGTGTCAAAGTTCTGCAAGAACTTTTTGGAATGTTCCAGCCCGGGAAGGCACCGCCAGAGTGCTTCTCTTTCGATTTCCTCTTTCTTCCGAAACTCTTTCTTATAGGAGCATTTTCCTACACTACAGAAAGGCCCCGGGCCAATAAAGGGCGTTTGTGCTCCTTTCCTGGCAAGTGTATTGGCCTCTTCATTTCCCATGATTTCCGAGTGGCCAGGAACCCAGACTAAAGAGACCCTGTTATTCTTGTCTAATTCATCAAGTTTTCTTCGGCACTCCCATGCCAACTTTGAGTCAATGACATGGGAGCTCAATGCTTTGATAGCTGATTGACTATCAGAATGGATCGATATGTCACATTTCTGATAGTTTATGTCTAGGTTAATTTCCACGCATCTTTCGATCGCAAGTATTTTTGCCTGAAAGACTCTCGGGAAGGAGCCTAACGATAATGAGTATCTGGTGCCAGGCCCAAATCCTCCAGCGCCTGCTCCAATGGTGGTTTTTGAACCATCCGTATACCATCTAATGGTGTTTTCTTTGAGAGTTTGGGTGGTGTATTCCCTTTCCCAGTCTCTCCTCTTATTTAGCATCGTAGTGAAATTCTTTTAGATACTTACTTTCTTGATTATTTCGTCACTGGGAAGATTCGCTGATGAGATGTATTTTGTTAGAGAGGACCAGGCTGTAATTGCCTGAACCTTCCTTAGATATTCTAAGAGTTGCCTCTTGGGCAGATCTTTCTATCACCAGATGTAGAGGTGTGAGATCTGTAATGATCTCAAGTGACCTAGTTGGACACGTTCTCATAGCTCCAGTGATGCACACACAGGCAAGTATTTGAACTTTATCGAGGGTTTTCCTCGTGGTGTACTGACTTGCTTTTGTATGCCAAACTATTGCCCCATCCGTAATTGCTGATCTCAGAATCATGGCGTACATCCATCGCAGTATTTTTGGGTTACAGCCCCACTTCTTACCATCTAAATTTCCGCACGCCATCTAAGTTCTTATTGCTTTACTAGCAGTTATTTCAACATGCTTATTCCACAGAAGCTCACTGTCTAGGGTTATCCCTAAATATTTAACTTCTGATTTCCATTCTATGATTTCCCCGTTCAAGGATATGGGTTTCATGACTGGAAGTGTTCTTTTCCGGGTAAATGGAATTACTATGGTCTTGTTGGGTTAATGTTTAGCCCCACTGACAAGCACCATCGCTCAATGATTCTGTAGCCCTTTTGTAATCAATCACACAAGGTGCTCTCGAACTTGCCTCTGACTATTAAAATTATGTCATCATCACAGCCCATACATTCGAAGCCAAGCTCCGTTAGCCTGTAGAGCAACTCATCTACTACTAGGCTCCATAGAAGGGGAGATATCACTCCCCCTTGAGGTGTCCCCCAAGTGGCTTTAACTGAAGTAGTTTGATTCCTCACCTGTGTCTCAGCTATCCTCGTCGTCAACAACTCATACATCCATTTTACAATGGTTTCATTTACTCCTCGCCTTTTTAGTGCTTCTCTGACAGACACATGAGTTGTATTGTGAAAGGCCCCAGATATATCCAGGAATGCGCACATTGCGATTTCTTTGGCCTTCCTAATCTCTTTATTGTACTGAGCAAGCTTCTCAGTGTACCCCTGCCAATTACTGTCACGTTTGGCTCTATTAAACAGCCGACGGACCTCTTTTCTGAGGTTTGACAGGTTTTCATTCTTATCTAATTTGTTTTTACAATCTCTATTTTAGCTACGTGCAGAAAAGCCGAGCTGTTTAAATGAAGGGGCTTTTGGATCTCTTTCGGTCATTGTATGTTGCTTGTGTGCTCACATATCCGCTTTTTCGGCATCATTAACAAAAATTGCCTTTTAGGGTAAATGTTGTTAACGTTAATAATTTTTATTGTAAAATTTATCAAAACATAGTAATATCAGTAGATTCCACGGAGTAATTGTATCATATAACGTTCTGTGTACGCGCAATTTAATATTAAATAGTTACTAATAGTTGGAGGAAAAAAGTATGTGTTAATATTTGCTTGCGCACTGATAATGATGCCACATTTCTATAAAATATAGCTTCAATCTGAATGAATTACACATTATTTTATATGTAATACAAAGATTCTCAAAATTATTAGTTATGTACCTACCTTATCATTTATAATATTCTTTTCATTAATAACGTCAACCGATATTAAATTGAATATAACATTTCATGTGCGGACTTTTACGACCTTATTAGTTATATGTTCTTACCATTTACCCGGTTGCAGAACTTTCCGAAAACAATAATACATTTTTCCATTTTAACGGTACAACTATGTTGTTTATTAAGTAGAATTATAGATTTATTCTGTTAATGCGAAGAGGCACTTTAATCTTGAGCATAACATATTTGAATTCAATTAGATATTGTTTCAAGCAGTTGAGTTGAATAAATCAAGTTTTTTTTGATGGTACAAATTCTGTCTTTTGTATTGCTACGTTGTTTCATTTTTTTATTACTTTTCCGCCCAACCTATCTAATATGCGAGAAAAGTATTGGCTTGTACCAAAAAAAGTTGGAATTTTTAGGTTTCCCATCAACAATACGAAAAAACGGTTTTTAGTAGAAAAATCCTGTGTGTATGTCGTCGTCGGCCACTTTTCGTATTTTTGTCATTTTTGGAGAAATTTCAGTTTGTTACCACGATACAGCCTCCGGAGTATATATGACGGTGTCAATCAATGAAATCCGTCGTTTCCTGAAATGCCTAGTCATTTCACGTATTGTCGGCTAACAGCGTAACTCAACTTTTGGTACACCTTTTGCCTAATAGTTTAAGGCATTCCCTGTAATGATGGAATTATTTCAGTCGATCGCTGTAACTAGCTAAATGATTTAAGCTACCCTGTTTGCCGGGTTTAGTCAATCATTGTAATTAGGACAGTGATGCCAGTAGTACATGAAAAGTTATTAAATATTAAATTGTAGAGATTTAATTCGCCTATCTTAAGTATACATACCATAAAAAAATCGTAGAACGAACAAATAAAAACAAAATAATAGCTAGCCTACCTACAAAAATATAATATGGTTTATTATTTATTAGCGCAAGGTGCGCTTCTATGACACCTTGAATTACAAAAAACTTTTTTTCTTACACAAACACATATCTGTTTGACAATCATTGTTTTTTCGCTGGTTTACATGAACATTTAAAATATCCTTGACCTCCGGAAAGTGAGAGCCACCGCACAGCTTCTCGTATTGATACAAACTTTTCAGGAATGTCATCTACTTGAAGAAATGCCTCTTTGGTTTCCATTAGATCAGGTCGGTTAAATCATGATTTCATTCGACCAGCTACACATCCGAATTGATAGAATTCATTTTTGTAATCCGTTACATCAACCTCAAATTTTGCATGTCAGAAGGACCTCTATCAATTTTATCAATAGGCAGAAGAACGCACGAACCTATATTTATTGGTGGAAGTTTCCTGGCCACATATGTAAGCATTTTTTTCTGCTGTTCAGTTTTGGCGCCGGCTTGCATCATATCTGTTTTCTTCAATTATTGCTATATTTTGACCTAATATAGATTTACCTACATCTTTAGGGCATGTAATGTATAACGTAATTTCTTTTTGACTAAATATTTTTTCTGTATTTTCATTGATCATCAATGTGTCTATTTTATCTTGATCTTCAGCACCCGAGTCAACAATATACTCGACAATATCCTTGTAACCGTCGACCATTTCCTACATGCCATGTGGTTCTACTATTTCATCAGATTGTAACTCTTCTTGCAGGTTCTCATTTCCATATGTTCTTCTTCATACGCAAGTCATCTTCATTTTACACTTTATCCAGTAAGTCTGTAGGTAGATTCATAGGAGTAAATCCAGCTATAGGGTCAACTCCAAATAATGCTTTTGTTTGGTGAACGTCCAATTACTTTGTGGTAGGAACTATTCTTCTAAAACTGTACGAAATAACAGCCCAGTGACAAGTTTTTTGAACTATAGCCGTACATCAATGCATATTTTTCTCATCTTGATTGCTTCTCTATATGCTTCCCTACGATTAAGGATGCCATGGTCTACCATGAAGAATATTTAAAGATGGCCAAATTTTCACCATTTCCGATATCACAGGTGCTGTGAATTCTCGAACATTGTCGCGTTGAAGTATACCAGCTGCACCAATTCCCAAAAATATTTTCAGCAATTCGTTTGCTACCTCATTCGCAGTTTTTGTTTTAAGAGGACGTAAAAATAAAAATTTTGTTAGGTGATCTTGATAATTAAGCAACCAACGGTACTCATTGTCCGGGCAGGTCCACTTGTCCTCTAGAGTTGAAGTTTGTTGAAATAATAGGTTTTACGGTCAGATTTGCATGAAACTTGTTCCTTTTCTTTTGGCAAAATTCACATGTTTCGAGCAATGTTTCTATTGCATATCTTCCAATGTCATATTTTGTTTTTAAAATGTGCATTATTTTATCCTGACCGCCATGACCAATATTAATGTGTGCTTCATAAACAACATCAAATATTTTTTCATAAGGAACCACGGAAACATACTTTCCTTCTTCATGTTTGCCTTTTTTAATTACTATTTTTTCTTCTGCCACTTCCAACACGTCATATAAAGATAAAAGGTGATACTGTCTTCCAATTTTTTTCCCAGAAGTTTATTTAGCATGCAGAATTTCTGTAGCAACCTAGAATAAAAAAATAAAACGTAATACCAGTTATATAATTAAAATGTACATGCTCAAAAACCAATACAAAAGCACACAATAAAATCACTCTTTCCCCAAGCAAATGAATATAAAATCGCGTTAAATGTGACAACAGTGTGCGAATTTCAAGTGATTTTGTAGGTTGTAGTAATTTGAGGTTTTGTTTGAAACCCTAATGAATTTACTTACCTCCGTCAATTCCGCAATGTTCCAAGGTTTTTTCTTGTTTCGATTGGAGTAATAGCCATCAAACTTCTTATAAAACAACTTTGAATGCTTCTACATTTCAGTTTTCACAAAATAACGCAACACAACAATTAGCAGCGTTCGACTGAACCCGGCGAACAGGGTAACTTAAATCATTTAGCTAGTTACAGCGTTTGAGTGAAATAATTCCGTCATTACAGGGAATGCCTGAAACTATTAGGCAAACGGTGTACCAGAAGTTGAGTTACGCTGTTTGCCGGCAATACGTGAAATGACTAGGCATTTCAGGGAATGACGGACAAATGACCAACTATATAATTGGATATTATTCAGAGCGTCTTAATGACGAACTCTATTGATATTCAGCTCACTAACGACAGTACAATGGGCGCTATGGTACTTGAAGATCAAAGTTTTGTCATTTTTGGAGAATTTTCAGTTTGTTAGCAAGATACAGCCTCCAGAGTGTATAAAGGTGACCAATTTTATGATTGAATATTGTTCAAGGTGTCTCGCAGATGTATCTTATTAATTTTCAGCTGACTGGAGCGAGTACAGTGGGTCCTATAAATCCAGATATGTAATTTTTGGTTATTTTTGGAGGAATTTCGGTTTCTTAGCATGATACATCCTCCGAAGTGTATGCAAGTGACAATTTTAAGATAGAATATTGTTCAGGGTCGCAGATGCGGAAAAGTTAGTTTTAATCTTTAAAACCGTTTATTTTTTTAATGAGGTTCTGCTAGCTTGATATTAAGCCAACAGCGCCACTTTTTTCTAAAACTGCGCAAGGTACAAACTTTGGATCGATGGTACAAATTGGTACAAAATAAGTAGTAAATAATGCAATAGGTATGAATTGATTCTGCCCAATTAGCCCTGCCAGCTTAAGAGATGTTGAGAATTGATCGCTTTTGGGATATTGACGTTATAAAGAGTCAAGAGCTCCACATTTTAAAATAAGTTTTTAATATATATGGTGTATCATAAAGTTACGGCACGTCGAAGCTCTGTTTGTTTCAATGAAGCACCCTGTATATTATCTTGAATTTAAATTCTGCTCATTTTTCATATTCCGGCACTATATGGTGTCACTAGGTTCAACAACTGTTATGTTAAAATCGTTACTATGTATTACTTTTAAAATTAACAACTGAGATTATTGTTTTAAATGAAATTTACTGTTTCTAGCTAATTCCACAATATATTGAAAAAATGTTAAAAATTCTAGGAAATTTGACAATTGTTTCGATATCAAATATCATCGTCAGAATGACAGAAGTTACATTTCAATTGATGACTAACTGATGTTTAATAATTATTTTTGGCTAGACCAAGAAAAAGGAAGAAGTATGATATTACAAATATTAAAGCTTACATATTATTAGCCCTACGGGGATATCCTGGATATATTTTTGCCAATTAAGATCAGTTTAACTGTGCAATGATATAGAAAACCAGGAAAACTGTATCTGAGAGTTAATGTATTGATACTAAAAGAATTTTGAAGTAGTCTAGATTTGTTACAAGTTATCATGCACAAGTTTATCTCGGTTGTTTTAAATAAAATACCCTGTATTTTATATTATTTCCAGAAATTACTTACAAATTACTTTTGTTGAACATTCCCTATGCCTGAATGTTACGATTATGGAGTTATTTCGATTTTTAATAATAAAACCGACATTAGTGTACGAGAAAGTTCTAGGGAAGTAAGCTATGGACCGTACAAAAATATTTTCGATTAACGGGACGCACCCTTATCACATCAGGTCTTTCAGAATGAGCGTTATTCTTAATTAAGACAATTTTATATCTAGAGTTGATTGGTTGAAGATTGTTGCTTAGGTTTTAATAAATATTTGTAATTTTTGCAGTTCTTTCAACGAAACTCATCACTTCCAGCTGGGTTATCTTGGACCAATAAAAGAACATACAGTTCTCACCCTAGATCCTCAGACAGGAAATGTGTTGGGAAAATGGGGAGCAGATTTCTTTTACATGCCCCATGGATTAACGATTGATAGACATGATAACCTTTGGGTAACTGACGTGGCGTTACATCAAGTATTTAAGGTAATATTCAATACCCTAGAGAAATACTTTTGTGTTCGAAAAAAGGTTTCAGTAGGGGAGATGGGAGAATTGGGGCAACCTAAGGAAATGATTATTTAAATCATACCATTAGTCTTTAATTAAATCTAAATATTGATATAGGAAGGTTTACATATCGAGGGCATCATGCTAGAAGGGCGTATCATTAAAAAGTTTAGTTGTCAGGAGAGGAAAAAAATGTTTCACAAATCAAAAAAATATTGTAGAGGGTTATTTGTTGTAAATTTATTATTACTTTTAAATGCATTTTCACAAGTTTGAAAGTTATCTAATTAATAAAGTAATAATAGTATGTTTTTGATTATACGCCCTTTTTGCTCGATAAAATTTTAGCTTTTTTATAAATTAAGGGGCGTACGTATAATTGGGTGAGTATAAAGTAAAATGGAATTTAGAACTGAACAACATTGTATTTCAAAAAAATATAGATTATTAATAAAATTTCAGTTAAATTCTAAATAACTTCCGTTTGGTTATCTTCATTCTCATTGCGTGGAGAGTAATCTCATCGTCAGAGGAATCACTTTTGTCGTTAGTTTGATTCTGTTGCTTATTATTGCCAGATGTATGAGGCAGATTTACGTAAAATTGATGATATTCGGCGGGAATTGTATTATTTTTACATAGATCCATTAAATTTGAATATTTGATGCCAGTAATAGGCAATTTGCGCTTGTAAGCCTTTTTAAGTATTGGAATTGAGGTAAATCTACGGCCTCTTTTCACGTCTGTTTTAAGTTCAGTGTGATCATTCCAATTTGAAAAAAAGGCTATTTGGAGTGGAACCATCAATCGCCTTATGTGTGCTAGGCATTGTTCTATTTTTCAAATCTTTATAGTCCTTGAAATCTCCAAAAGTTAATCTAGTTGTTTTATACTGAGGTCCCTTTCTCTTTTGCCAATCCTATCACTGTCAGCCAATCATTAGGCCAATAAATTTTTGTAAATGCACTTGCTTTTTCAATTGTAGCGTGCATGGAATCACATTCCATTTGAGTATGTCCGGGTTGGTTAAAGAGTGCTGCAACGGGCACGCTAGAATTGCATTCTTATTTTGCCCTGGGCAAGAATCAGATGCTCAACCACAGATGGAATACCCATTATGAAGTGATTGACACAGGTTGCTATTTCGTTTGCTCCTCTTTTTCCATTAATTTCATCCCACAGGAAGCAGTGACCCTGTTTTTTGGATACTTCAAAGATAGTTAAATTAAAAGTAGCAAGTTTTCTTTTATAAAAAATTGGATTTGCGTGGTATAACGGAGAGTAAAGCACCGCTTCTAAATCAAAGTTTGCCGTCAGGGCAGTATTGTTTGCTATTGCTAATTTTTTATCGGTTTCTTTAGATTCATTAGCTGCGTTCTTTCTTCGTATGTGAAGTAGATATTCATCTTTTCGCGCCAATTTTTCATCATTATTTCTAGTTTCATAATCATGGCACCAACATTGATCCTTCCTTAGTGTGAAAAAGGCAATATTCTTTTTTAGGAGTACTTCTTTATAATAGATTTTAGAAACAGGCCGTGCATTTTTTTCGGTGCAGTAAGTAATGTACAGGTCGTACATTTTCTCCCTGTTTAATACTGCTTCTAAATACTCTTTTTGTGTGTCTTTCCTACACCAGTGAGTTGGCATTCTGGGGAAAGAATCAATGTGTTCTTCGACAATTCTATGTCGCTCATCTGAAGTTTTATTTACAGGTAGACGTTTGTCACACACACCCCTCTTATCTGGGCTTGGCATTCCAAATGAGAATCGCAATGATTTGTTTAATGCAACGCGTAACATTTTTTCGCTGATGGAGAGAGTATTTAAAAAAATGTTTTGCAAACTTTATAGACTTGACCTTGATAGGCCAATGAGTAGGTCTGAGTACATTTTCTTCATGAATTTGTGGTTCTAGATGTTGAAGCTTGAAATTTCTTAACAAACTGACAAATGTAATCTCGTTTTCTGTTAATACATCCGAGGAACCAGAATTGCTTAAAAATGTCACTTCTGCCTTCTTCATTTATTTTAGTGTTACATTTGAGAGTGCAACTGATAGGACATGGCGGGCTTTAGCATTTTTTTTGGTCGTATGACACCTGATGCATTTTGGTATTGTTCGCCAAAGGAGCGTTGTCTTTTGCTAATGTTTCTCTTCCATGATGACTCCAACTTTCGTTTATTTCTTTTTTGTTTAATATTTTCTGCTTTCCTAATTGCTCCACAACATGTTCATTTTCTGGCATGGCTACAGCTATTACTGCTTCCTGTTCTTTATTTTGTACTGACTTTGTTGAAGCTGAATTTGTACCATCACCTTCTACAACAAAATTTGGATCTTGGTCAGAATCATAATAGGGCTCAGATACGTCACTTTCTAAAAAACAAATAAGTATGTGTAAATTTTAAAATTAAAACAGGTGAGTATAACTTATTCTCACCGTATAGCCCTGTTCCATTATTATTATTGACTGATTGGTTACAACAGGTTGGTGCCTTGTTTATAGTTAAATTGATTCAACTTGCTAAAACAAAAATTTGAAAATTATGGGTACCTCCTATCAGTAAAAAATACGCACTTGATGTTTGTGGCTCATCACTCTCATTATTGTTGTTTTTCTCTATGTCATTAAAATCTCGATTAATACCTGAAATAAAGTAGAAGTACCGTAGTTATAAAAATAAGAGCATAGGTAACCTAAAATGTTACGCACAAGATTCAACTGTGTTTGAAGATTCTGCTACCGCATCCATCGTATCTTGTACACTCTTTAGCATATTAAAAATCTTTTGAGTTCTAGTAGACATAATTATAAACTATAATAAAGGATTTGACAAGCCGAGACAGCGAAGCACATTTAAATATTCGAAAATATAAAAGTGAGGTTATAAGCTGGACGTTTATACGCCCTAAACTTAGCGACGATTAACGGGCGTATAAACATACGCCCTTGCCCTTGTTACCAAATAGGAAAGTAGGTGGTTACGCCATTTTTACATGGCAGTAACTGTCTACAGATGACAGCTGGCAATACGTCTTTTTAGCAGGACGCGCATTTGGTTTAGAGTTACTCAATGGGCGTAAAAAGTAAATTTCTCAAAAAATGTTGATACGCCCTTCTAGCATGATGCCCTCGATATATATTTTAATATATGTGACATTTTTTAAACAAAACTAATTAGAAAAGAATTTATAAAAAACAATTTTAAAAATGCATTTGGCTTCCATTGCCCCATCATGCGGGTAATGGGAGCTACCAGTTATTTTAATAGTTACAGTAAGAATAATTTCTAACAAAGGCCATATAATAAACTAAATCTGAACAAAATGATAAACACAATAATGGTAAAAAAACTCTAATTCTGCATGTCAAAACAAAGGTCACAAAAATATCTTTCAGGACTCTCTGCACCCGAACATTCAGAATGTGCCCAAATTCCGCAACGGATACCACAGTTAATTTTTTCCAAAACAGTTACAAATAATACATCGAATTCCGTCATTATAAAGTTCGTCACATTCATCGTCATCACACAATCCTGTTTCACTTTCCGAATTTGATGATTCGTCGAAAAACGCCTTTTTCATTTTGCGTTTGGACTTTTTCGGCTTCTGTTGGGTTCTTAATTTATTTATGATACGGATTTCTTTATTTGACGGGTGAATATTTTCATTTTCTGGTGATGAAGTAAAAACCCACCGTTTAATTTTTCTTTGGGGATTGTTTGGTATTTTTATTTCCTTCTCGTTCTTGTCTTTTCTGTTGATTTTCTTCAATAAATATTTTCATTGGTATTTCAGTTAAAATTATTGAATGTTGTTTTTGTCTTGAATTTTTTTTTAGTTTCTTTGGCATTTTCTGGGTCGGGTAAAACCATTGAAATAATATCAGAAATTGATGAAGTGGTAAGGCTTCTGTCTGTAGTTTCGTTATCCCAACTTGAGCTTCGGGTTGAAGCAAATCAGGAACGGATTTTGGTAATGTCTTATTTGGGGGAATTCGTGGGAGGGATATATGAGTGAGGATGTTTATATCTGCGTTATCCACAAGGTTATCTTGTACATCTACGCAAACAGGTCGCTATAAATCGTATATAAAATCTGTGTCAGTAAAAATATTTGGTTGAATCGTTATTGGGGTAATGGGGGCCAAGTGACTCTCTTTACCCCAAGGTGCATTTTTTATTTAAAATGAAAAACAGAATAATTTAACAGAAAATCAGTTGTGCAATGAAACTACACACTTTTACGAATCTATAGTAATAAAATAATTTGGATTATACAAAAACAAGTGATACTTACCGCGCCAATCGTTTGCACCTACCGCTAGAACATGATTTCACTCCACTCCTGTCAACGGTTCAAAATGAACTGTAGCTCCCATTACCCACTGGCTCTTATTCTCCCCATCTCCCCTATATATCACAGTATAGTTCTAGTACATTGTATTGATAGTCATATTGCAGTATTGAAGTTTTTCACTATCAATAGCCAAATGTGTCAAAGTGGATTCTCAACGTAATTGTATGCTTCCAATTTGAAATAAGATCTATCAATGTAAGCTCATCCTTACATACAACTTTCAATTCGATCACACCACGCCCTTATTGTTTTCCTTTTTTCTGGAAATATAATGGTCTCCGTTATTCCATATATATCATCCTGTATATTTTTTTCATTCTTAAAATCCTTGAAAACCACTGAATATTTTTCAAGACAACTCTATCAGTTTATATCCAAGCTTTCTAAAACGTTTGTTTTCATCATCAGGGACGCTACAAATAGAGGAAAAAGGAATTATTCTCAACTCTATAATTATAGAGATAATATTCTAGTTACATCCAATGCGAGATTATTTTCCTTTATGTAGAAAATAAGATTGAAGAACTCATCACGTGGTGTCAGTCAGGGGAAAGCGACATTCAAAAATATTAATAATAATAACATTAAGGTTGCTATAAAGCAATGTTAATAATAAAAACACAAAATCTACACGAGATGGATGTTGTAAAATAAATAAAGTAATCAATTCACACAACCACAAAATGAAAACGACGCTAATAGGTTAGAGGTGGCCATATTTCTTCTAAAACGGAAATGATCATGGACAATTGACGTCCACTGATAGCAACTGTTGAAGTTAGTTGCCAACTTGAATTTGCGAAAGTGAGAGCAGTGCGCTAGCTAGGTCTAGAAGAAGATTGCCTTTAAAACTCAACTCGCTATGAAATTCAAAATAGAAGAATGATATAAATGACAATTTGGAATGTAAACAATTGAATTGGTAATCAATTGTATTATATAGATTGATTTTGAATTGACAATATTCAAATAATAATAAAAATATTAAGAACACTGGTATTGACCAACACAAATACACTGAGAATTAGTTGATTGTTAGTAGCGTGGTGTTATTATTATGTGCACTTGAAGATAGTTTAAGTTGTGATTGTTTTCTAATGACATTAAAAAGGAATAAATCTCACTTAAATGATTGATATTTGTCATCTTGTTCATGCAATTATCCGATTGCGAGATAAAGGCCATCTCCAAGAAGATTCTTTTGGATTTATATGACTCAGTCGCCAGTATGTTCACTGATTCAAAGTCCATTCGATGGTCTAAAGTGTTAACATGTTCCGCGAGGGCGCACCTTTCTGGGTGCAGCCTGTAGTCGCTCTTATGTGAGACTATACGGTTAGGAAGTGATCTCATAGTCTGGCCAATATAATGTTTATCACAATCACGACAAGGAATACTATAGATGTCATTAGTACAAGATGTTAGAGGATTTTTATCATTGACTTTTGGAAACATTGATTGCTAAATAATAACTTATTAAGTAATGATCTGGGATAAGAGTTATCCAAAAATAAGGTTTTTAAAATATTTAAATTTTTATTATGAAAGTTGGGGTGTGAAATACTAAGTACTTTATTTTTTATTCGGTTTTACCTGATTCACTTTTATGGTGTATTCATGATAAGACACACCCCAGCTTTTATAATAAAAATGTAAATATTATACAAACCTTATTCTTGGATAACTATTATCCCATGTCATTACTTAATAAGTTATTATTTAGCACTTCGGCTACCATAGATGTACGAACTACTGATAGCCATCCTAACACTGCTCCAGTGGACGGTGTTTCTGGTGAGGACCCAATTCAACCAATTTTCACTACTCTACCTTACATAAGAGACATCACACCTAGCGTTTCCAGGTTATTTAAAGATCTTAACAACTTCAAGATTGCAAATAAAACAATATTGACAATAAGATCCATTTATTCGAAAGTCTAAGATAAAAATCCTCTAACATCTTGTACTAATGTATTCCCTGTCGTGATTGTGATAAACATTATATTGGTCAGATTATGAGATCACTTTCTAACCATATAGTCTCACATAAGAGCGACTGCAGGTTGCGTCTAGACAGGCAGAAAGGTGCGCCATTAACAATTCCATTGTTTACATTCCAAATTGTCATTCATATCATTCTTCTATTTTGAATTCCATAGTGAGTTGAGTTTTAACAGGAATCTTCCTCTAGCCCTAACTAATAAGGCCTGAACCCTTGATATTTCTAGTTCTATTGGCGTTGGTAAATAGAACTAGCGCACTGCTCTCACGTTCGCAAATTCAAGTTGACAACTAACTTCAACAGTTGCTATCAGTGGACGTCAATTGTCCATGATCATTTCCGTTTTAGAAGGAATATGGCTACCTCTAACCTAGTAGCGTCGTTTTCATTTTGTGGTTGTGTGAATTGATTATTTTATTGATTTTACAACATATATCTCGTGTAGATGTTGTGTTTTTAATATTAATATCACTTTATAGCAACCTTAATGTTGTTATTATTATTACTATTTTTGAATGTCGCTTTCCCCTGACGGGCACCATGTGATGAGTTCTTCAATATTATGTTCTACATAATGGAAAATAATCTCGCATTGGATGTAAGTAGAATATTATCTCTCTAATTATAGAGTTGAGAGTAATTCCTTTTTCCTCTATTTGTAGCGGCCCTGATGATGAAAACAAACGTTTTCGAAAGCTTGGATATAAACTCATAAAGAGTTCTCTTAAAAAATATTCAGTGGTTTTCAAGGATTTTAAGAATGAAAAAAATATACAGGATGATATATATGGAATAACGGAGACCATTATATTTCCAGAAAATAGGAAAACGCTAAGGGCCTGAACCCTTGACCTTTCTAGTTCTATTGGTGTTGGTAAATAGAACTAGCGCACTGCTCTCACGTTCGCAAATTCAAGTTGACAACTAACTTCAACAGTTGGTATCAGTGAACGTCAATTGTCCATTATCATTTCCGTTTTAGAAGGAATATGGCCACCTCTAACCTAGTAGCGTCGTTTTCATCTTGTAGTTGTGTGAATTGATTGTTTTATTGAATTTACGACATTACGACATTAATTTCGTATATATGTTGTGATATATATATATATATATATATATATATATATATATATATATATATATTGAACTAGTCTTCTAGTTCTTGAAATAGTTATAAATAAATAAACAGTAAAAATGTATCTATTATTCAGGAAGGTGTAGCAGTAGACACAACCACCTTATGAAAGTTACTGACAATTCAGATATGAAATCAATAGAAAGAGTGAAATATACATAAATATAATATCAGATATCAATAGGATTGATTAATAAAAGGACTATGAATAGAAATTCTAAACACAACATTATTTAAATAAGTATCAAAAGTTACCTGGACAATTAATTCCAGATTTACGCCAATGTCAATAAGTTCCACATTGATCTGAACACAGCCATATGAATTTCAGCAAAAATAAAATTCCATTTAAACTTGAAACCTGAAATAACATCAATTAATATCTATTTCAATAATTGCTTATCAATATTTGCAGGTGTTTATAATAAAAGTTAACAATTTAAAGAAAGGGTTGAAAGCTTCATGAGAAATGATAAATGGAACACAGCCCAAACATATATAAAAGCAATGTATTATAAACAGGAAGTAATGAATTCTAGTAATTTTATTACCAACTTAAATTTATTGGTTATTTATTTTATATTGAACAATAACAACAAAATCGAAAATAATAAATAGTTTATGTAAAAAAAAATTAATAATTCAAGAATTTAAAAATAATCAATTACATAGATATGAAACAGTAATCTAGATTGTAGATTTTGTAAAATTAAATATAAATGAGAAAACCGTAAAAACGGTATAATAATTAAAATTGCTAATGTATTCTAGGAAAAGGACTTTATATAAAATCCTGAATACAAAGTGAACATTTGTGCATAAGTGTGTTAATCCTCCAGGACTTAAAAATCAAACAATTACATTTTTCAACTAAAAGACATAGGAAGTGACAATTTGTATTATTAAAACAAAGATAAGCAAGCTTTGAATTTAGGAAGAATAAAGTTTGTTGATTTTGAAAATCAAAAGAGTCGTTTTGGTGAGATGGAGAAGCTAGCATCGTTATAAATCTCCTGTGATAAAATTTTAATTAAAAAAGTTAATAATATTCCTCAAAAGGATAATAGAAACACTTTAATAAGTTTTGGAGATCCCGTGAAAAGAAAAAGCTGTTCTGAAGGAGCATCTCTTACTTAGAGATCGTCAAGAAAAATAGAGACGCAAGTAGCATCCAAGGATTATGAACTAAGGTCTGTGTATTTTAATTAAAACATTTGGAATTCCACTTAAACACGAACAGTGAACTAACTTTAATATCCAGAACGTTCTAATAATGATTTTTTAATAAAAGGCCTAAAAACAATCTATTTCAATGCATAATAATTTATCTCCATGGAGATCCATGCAATATAGTTTATAAGAAAATAATTGTACTTACTTGTTAAAATTTAATCCGTTTTTAATGTTCACATGTTCCATAAAAATTTCACATAATTTCCACTTTTATTATCTTTTAATGCATGCATAACTGTTCTGTCTAATACTATCTTCTTTACACTTTCACACACATTATTTAAAAAGTTCATATATATGTAATTGCTTTATATAAATTGATATAACGTATTAAAACTTTTCATAACTGTATACACGCTGGGAGAGCGTAAACCGTTTATACACTGCATGGATGGTGAATAGCGTCTTCTTGTTGTAGTAAGGTATAAAAGCGCATGCGTTGAACTTATGCGCAAGCGCAATAGAGTGAATTAATATGTATTCAGAATTGCATAGGATGTAGGGGTTATCAAATAATTTTAATGTTCAAAAGAATACAAAGTTTTTCTCAATTACAATTTATTAAATCAATTTTCAGTGAAGTGTTGGTGTTTTTATTCTTTTCATGTCCTCAATAAAGTTATTAGAATGTGGATATTTCAGTCTTTCTATATGAAATTATTCAGAACCACCATTTCAGAAATAAATATACAAATCAAATTATATTCATACAGTGTGCGCCAAGAACTCAAAGGGAGAAGTCATCAAGCTTGCGACTTATATTCAAATTTTAAATTACATTAATAAAAGATATTTTATGAGCTAGCCGAAGGTAAGTTTGTTTAATAATAAATATCAAACAACCAACTTGTATTAAAACAGTAAATCATTAAATCAAATTAAATAAAAAAAATATAAAATTCATTATAAATTGGCGCCCAACGTGGGGCGTTGTTAAAAATTTTGTTACATTTGTAAAAATTTAAAACCTCAATTAAAAATGGAAAGAAAAAGTACATTGAAAGATGGAAAACAGGAGTATAGGAGGCAAGAGAGAAGGGAAACACAGGAAACGCAAGAATTAACAAAAGAAAGATATGATATGATAATGCAAGCTTTGACTGGATTTAGAGAAGAAATGGAAAAGAAAATAGAAGATATGAGTAACATGTTTAAAGGGGAAGATAGGAAATCGGACAGGATGGAGGAAGATTTTAACCGAGTAGAGGGGAACATTGATGATACGATGGAACTGAAAACAAGTAATTATTTGGAAAATGAAGTAGAAGAGGTAAAATTGGAAAGTTTAATGGAAATTAAGAATATTGAAGAGGATAATCAGGAAGTAAGAAATATCACAGAGGGGACAGAACAAATTAAGGAGGAAAATTAAGAAGTAGGATACATAAAATCACAGGAACAAGCTATTGAAGAGATCAAGCAGCATTTACAAGAAAAGGGGAGTAAGGAAATTACAGATTTGGAGGGGAGAATAAAAAATTCAACAGATAAACGTGCTAGAAGAAATGGAATAATGGATAGACAATATAACAAAGAAATCGAAGAGATGCACCGAAGATTGAGAAACACAGTAGAAGAAATAGAAGATAATATAAGAATTCATGAAATAGGTATAGGATGCTCTGCAGAATTGTATAATATAGTAACAAAAAAAAATCGGACAACAAGATGCATATAATTCATACAAATATTTCCATGAAAATAATAAGGATTGCAATGAATAATATGGAGGAATTTGAAATACAAATGTCATTGGATTTATGGAAAGAAATTATTGAGATATGGGACTATGAAACTACACAAAAGATATAATGTAGAACGGAAAGAAGATACAGAAAAACTTTGAGACTCAAACAACGAGAGATGAACATAAGAAAAAAGTAAGAAAAGGAATAGCCAAGTAAATAGGATAACAAGAGAATTGGAATGAACTTTGGAAACGAAAAAGCAAGGGAATGGACAGAAAAAGGTTAGAAAAGGAAAAGCATATTAAATAGTATCACATGAGAATTAGTATAGAAATTTTGGAAGACGAAACGATAATGGAAATGGAAATCGGAATTGGCAACAATACAGAAGGGATATAAGAAATAATGAGGATGATCGCAGAAATGAAAACAGGGAAAGAAATTATGATCAGAGAGGTGGTCAAGAAGAAGAAAGAAGACAAGTAAATATGATACAGCACCAGGAAGAGGTAAGAAGGGATAGTGATCAGGGCCCGAGTTCTGATCCAAATTTCGAGTAAGTTGCTCTTACGTGCATAATATTGTCTATTCTTCTAAGTATCAACACCCTAGAGAATTCATACTAGAAGAAGATCAAACAAATCAAGAATTACCTAATTTAATATTTATAGAGGGGAATATGCAAAACATTAAATGTAGAATTTTATTAGATACGGGGTCTAAAGTTTCCATCATAAATCAAAATATAGTTGATAATTTAAATCAGGGCAATATTATGGTGATAAATACGCATAAAATATCTTTAGTAGGGGCAAATGAAAGAAAACTGTATGAAGAGACAAAAACTATAATGACAAATTTAGAATTAAATGGAGAAGTTTTATCAGTACAACTGTTAATTGTAAAAAATTTAAAATATGATATAATCATGGGTACTGATGAACTTAATAAACATAAAATTATTATTGATTATAAAATGCAAATTATAATATATAACGATCAGAAAATACCATTTATGACTAAATATCAAACAGACATAAGGAAGGACGAATGTGCAATTGGACAATTAAACCACATTGTAGAAGATAAACTAAATATGAGGGATGAACTAAGTTTGGAGGAATATAAGCAAAGGGTATATGAACTGCTAGACTCACATGAAAAGCTATTTAATGAAGAAGTATGTGTTGCAACCAGATATGTACATAAAATAGAAGTTATACCAGAAATTAAAAATTTTAAGATCAAAACTTACCCCATACCGTATAAATTAAAACAAGAAGTATACCAAGAAATAAATAAAATGTTACAAGATGGTATAATCGAACGATCTAATTCTCAGTACATAAGTGCTATAACCTGTGTAAAGAAGAAATCTGGAGATATTAGACTATGTTTGGATGCTAGGAATATAAATACATTTACTAAAAAACAATACGAAAGTCCTTTAAATATTGAAGGTATATTTGGAAGAATTACGAAGGCTAATATATTTTCGAAATTAGACTTAAAGCATAGTTTTTGGTTAATTCCATTGGATCATCGTAGTAGACAATACACTGCATTCATGGTAGATGGAGTGGTATACCAATTTTGTGTGGTGCCATTCGGACTACAAAGCTCTTGTGCTGCTTTGGTACGAACTCTGCATACGATATTGAATCCTTATGAAGATTTCACTCTCCATTACATAGATGACATCTTGATTTTTTCTGAAACAGTAGAGAAACATCAAAAACATTTGGAAATAATATTAAACGAGTTAGAAAACGCAGGACTTAAATTAAATTTGGAAAAATGTCAATTTTATAAAAGAGAAGTAGATTATTTAGGATATGTTTTAAGTGATACTGGTATTACAATGAATCCTGAAAGAATGAAAGCAATTCTGAAGCAATTCTGGATGACATAGATCTCGTTGGAGACTCCATCCTATCCACGAAAGACATTTTCAACAAGGTGGAAAGAGCAACAAGTGAAGTAGGGCTGAAGATTAATGAAGAGAAGACGAAATATATGTGTATAAATAGAACGACACAAAGAGACAGAATAGGACAAAATGTGACGATCAACACCTTTAATTTCGAAAGAGTACAACGTTTTAAGTATCTGGGGGCCGTAATCACAGCGGACAACGATGTTACCGAAGAAATAAAAGACAGAATCCAATCTGCAAACCGCTGTCTATTTGCACTGAATAAGCTCATAAAATCAAAAAATCTCACAAGAAGTTCAAAGATCAAAATCTATAAATCCATCGTCAGACCTGTAATAACATACGGATGCGAAACGTGGACCATGACCAAAGCAAACGAAGAAAAGCTCAGACGCTTTGAACGAAAAATACTTAGCAAAATTTTCGGACCTCACCATGACATCACCACAAACCAGTATAAGATCAGAACCAATATCGAATTAAAAGCACTCTACAACGACGCCGATATTGTCCAAGAAATTAAATCAGAGCGACTAAGATGGGCAGGCCACGTGCAGAGACTGAATAACGAAAGACTTGTAAAACTGGTATGGGAGGAGATTCCCACAGGCAAAAGACCACTCGGACGTCCCAGAATGCGATGGAGAGATAACATCCAAGCAGATCTCCGGAAAATGAACATTCCATTTGACCCTAGGTTGATGGAAGACCGAACAAATTGGAAAAAAGTTGTACAGTCAGCCAAGACCCACCCAGGGTTGTAGCGCTACGTGATGATGATGATGAATTCTGGAGTATAAAACACCCAATAATTTGAGAACTTTGAGGGGGTCTTTAGGGATCATCAATTATTTCAAGAGATTGATACCAGATCTCAGTAGAAGAGAAATTCTTCTCATAGAACTATTAAAAAAGGATACTAGGTGGAAATGGGATGAGAGAAGAAAAAAAGCATTTCAGGAACTAAAGGAACTTTTTCTAGACAGTCTAAAAGTTTTTCATCCACAATACGAAAAACCTTTTATATTAAGAACGGATGCTTCGGTTGAAAGATTAGCAGGTGTGTTAGTTCAAATGCAAGAAGGAGGGGAAGTTCCCATTAGTTTTGTTTCTCGAGTAACCAAACCAGCAGAAAGGAAATACTCCATAACAGAATTGGAGATGACAAGTGTCGTATTTTGCATTAGTACATTAAGATTTTATCTACTAGGAGCTAAGTTTGTTTTAGAAACCGACCATTCAGCACTAACAGCGATGTTAAAGAGCCGTTATGCTAATAATCGTGTCCTCAGATGGATATTATTGCTACAAGAATATGAATTTGAAATTAGACATATACCAGGAAAATTAAATGTTGTAGCAGATGCTTTAAGTCGAGAAAATGAAGTAGGGAATGATCAAACAAAATTTCAAATTGGAATAAATCAACTATACCAAACAGAGGGGATATTTACATTGGAAAGGGTTAAAGAAGATCAGAGACATTTAGAAGATAAGAAGGTTAAAGGTGCATATAAAATTGATGAGATATGGTATAAGAAATTGGAGGATAGAGAAGTATTTGTGATAAGTAAGGAGTTTGCAAAAGAAATTATTAGTTATTTACATGAAGAGAATGGAGACATAGGAACGAGAAAATTATGGACTTTGTTTAGAGAGAATTATGTAGCGAAGAAGGATTTAAGTGTAGTAAAAGAAATTTGCAAATATTGTCAAGTATGTCAACTGGCCAAAGAAAAAAATTACCATAATAGCATGACACCAATCCGGCAGAGAGATACATAAAGGAAATTTTAAAATATTTAAGAATACTTTGCCAAGAGACACATGTTAGATGGGATGAAAATATGAATAAAATTGAAGAATTTATTAACGATTTACCACATGGAGTGACAGGTGAAAGTCCTACTTATTTAATGAAAGGTATTCAACCGAGACGGAATTGGATTGTGAATAGGGACACTACCCTAGAAGAGACACTGGAAAAGGTCAATATCAGAATAAAGAGGAATGCTGAGAAATATATTCGGGACCAGAACAAAAAGATAAAGAAGAGAACAAAATTCAACAAAGGAGAATTGGTTATAATCAAAGCATTAAAAACATCTAATAAAGCAGAAGACCAATGTATTAAATTGCAATTGCCATTCGAGGGACCTTATGAGGTATTAACTGACAATGCTCAAAACAGTTATAAATTAGTATACCCGGGAACAAATATGGTCAGGGGTGTTTTTAACATCGAATCAATTTATAAGTTTAACTCTCAATAAAAAGATCTAACAACAAAAAGAGTAATAGATAATATTATGTTACTTACATGTAAATAAATAAGATTAGATAATAGGTAGATGTAAGGTTTTTCATATTCCGTAATTGTAGGAGTGTGTCGTAGTAATCTGAAACAAAAAAAGAAAATATATAAATAATTGATTATAAGTAATCTTAAGTAAAAGTAGAGTATAGTTTAAAATTTATATATTAAGGAGATATAGGGTAGATATATATATATATATATATATATATATATATATATATATATATGACAAACAAATGGAGACACAATCAATAAATGATAAATAAATTATACCAAAGGTCAATAGAAGAAAAATTTCAATATAATGTAATAAAATTTGGGAAATTCTTAGATAGAGGGGATGATAAATTAGAATTTACACTTATTAACAAGAACAAGAAGAAGTTAGGAAAGACAAGTTATATAACAAATGAGTTAGCAGTAAAAGGGATGGAAAGGAAAGAAAGTTTAAACCAAGATATAGAAATGAGATATTCATGTCAAATAAAATTTTATAGGAATTATGGAGAAAAGTAAAAATGAAATATGTAAGTAAATATTTATATAGAATATAATATGATTAATTATTATGAGATAGGGAGATATGAAGTATAATGTAATGAATATATTGATGAAATAAAGTTGATGAATTATAATTGAGAATTATGAAAATGAATATAAATAGGGATAGAAAGCAAAGAAAAAGGTGAGACTATAGGAGTAATTAGATTGACATGAATATGGGTTGAAAATATGATATGAAAACATATGAAATAATTGAATAATAAATGTTTCTCTTAGATTGGAAGATAGGATAGGCAAAGGATAGCTTAAAAAGAAAGGGGTTATTAAGTAAAGGAAACAGGTGTAAATATCTCTATTAGACTTATGAAAGAAACAGTTAAAAGAATAAATATTCTAAGTGATGAATAATTAAATAATAATTGGAATTAGAACTAAAGCGAATTAATAACATGAAACGGTATAATAAGAATAAACAAAAAACTATAAGATGGAAGAAATAATATGATTTTGTCTCAAATTTGTAAATATTTAGAATAGGAGTAGATGTAAGTAATTGATGGAAATTAAGTAGAAGATAAGGATACATAAGAAATTTGAATATGAGATTCTCAGAAATTGATTTCTGAAGCAGAAAAGTTATAAATTAAGTAAAGGTTATTCATTAGTTAAAAGTTGAAAATTAAAATTTTAAGAAGGTAACTAGAAAGCTTCCTTTTAAAATTTAAATTTGAGGGGAGTTGAACTAGTCTTCTAGTTCTTGAAATAGTTATAAATAAATAAACATTAAAAATGTATCTATTATTCAGGAAGGTGTAGCAGTAGACACAACCACCTTATGAAAGTTACTGACAATTCAGATATGAAATCAATAGAAAGAGTGAAATATACATAAATATAATATCAGATATCAATAGGATTGATTAATAAAAGGACTATGAATAGAAATTCTAAACACAACATTATTTAAATAAGTATCAAAAGTTACCTGGACAATTAATTCCAGATTTACGCCAATGTCAATAAGTTCCACATTGATCTGAACACAGCCATATGAATTTCAGCAAAAATAAAATTCCATTTAAACTTGAAACCTGAAATAACATCAATTAATATCTATTTCAATAATTGCTTATCAATATTTGCAGGTGTTTATAATTAAAGTTAACAATTTAAAGAAAGGGTTGAAAGCTTCATGAGAAATGATAAATGGAACACAGCCCAAACATATATAAAAGCAATGTATTATAAACAGGAAGTAATGAATTCTAGTAATTTTATTACCAACTTAAATTTATTGGTTATTTATTTTATATTGAACAATAACAACAAAATCGAAAATAATAAATAGTTTATGTAAAAAAAAATTAATAATTCAAGAATTTAAAAATAATCAATTACATAGATATGAAACAGTAATCTAGATTGTAGATTTTGTAAAATTAAATATAAATGAGAAAACCGTAAAAACGGTATAATAATTAAAATTGCTAATGTATTCTAGGAAAAGGACTTTATATAAAATCCTGAATACAAAGTGAACATTTGTGCATAAGTGTGTTAATCCTCCAGGACTTAAAAATCAAACAATTACATTTTTCAACTAAAAGACATAGGAAGTGACAATTTGTATTATTAAAACAAAGATAAGCAAGCTTTGAATTTAGGAAGAATAAAGTTTGTTGATTTTGAAAATCAAAAGAGTCGTTTTGGTGAGATGGAGAAGCTAGCATCGTTATAAATCTCCTGTGATAAAATTTGTAAAATTTTAATTAAAAAAGTTAATAATATTCCTTAAAAGGATAATAGAAACACTTTAATAAGTTTTGGAGATCCCGTGAAAAGAAAAAGCTGTTCTGAAGGAGCATCTCTTACTTAGAGATCGTCAAGAAAAATAGAGACGCAAGTAGCATCCAAGGATTATGAACTAAGGTCTGTGTATTTTAATTAAAACATTTGGAATTCCACTTAAACACGAACAGTGAACTAACTTTAATATCCAGAACGTTCTAATAATGATTTTTTAATAAAAGGCCTAAAAACAATCTATTTCAATGCATAATAATTTATCTCCATGGAGATCCATGCAATATAGTTTATAAGAAAATAATTGTACTTACTTGTTAAAATTTAATCCGTTTCCAATGTTCACATGTTCCATAAAAATTTCACATAATTTCCACTTTTATTATCTTTTAATGCATGCATAACTGTTCTGTCTAATACTATCTTCTTTACACTTTCACACACATTATTTAAAAAGTTCATATATATGTAATTGCTTTATATAAATTGATATAACGTATTAAAACTTTTCATAACTGTATACACGCTGGGAGAGCGTAAACCGTTTATACACTGCATGGACGGTGAATAGCGTCTTCTTGTTGTACTAAGGTATAAAAGCGCATGCGTTGAACTTATGCGCAAGCGCAATAGAGTAAATTAATATGTATTCAGAATTGCATAGGATGTAGGGGTTATCAAATAATTTTAAATGTTCAAAAGAATACAAAGTTTTTCTCAATTACAATTTATTAAATTAATTTTCAGTGAAGTGTTGGTGTTTTTATTCTTTTCATGTCCTCAATAAAGTTATTAGAATTAAGATATTTCAGTCTTTCTATACGAAATTATTCAGAACCACCATTTCAGAAATAAATTAAATAAATATACAAATCAAATTATATTCATACAGTGTGCGCCAAGAACTCAAAGGGAGGAGTCATCAAGCTTCCCACTTATATTCAAATTTTAAATTACATTAATAAAAGATATTTTATGAGCTAGCCGAAGGTAAGTTTGTTTAATAATAAATATCAAACAACCAACTTGTATTAAAACAGTAAATCATTAAATCAAATTAAATAAAAAATATATAAAATTCATTATAATATATATATATATATATATATATATATATATATATATATATATATATATCTACTAAGTTGGAACCATATGAATAGTTTTTTTATTATCAATTTTAAGGAAAAAGTTGTGTATTTTTTGTATACTTACATCAATGACTTCATGGACGAACTACCCTTACAAGAACGTCAATGTATTTATTTCCAGCAAGTCTGCGCCACTTGCCACGTTGAATGTTAGAGAATACCTTGAACATATGTTCCATGGAAAAGTTATTCACAGATATTCTGATCTTTATTGGCCTGTTAGATTCCCTAACTTACCCTCCTTGATTTCTACTAATTGGAGTTACTTGCAACAAAATGTTTACCGGAAGGGGCGTTTCAAGATGTTGACCATTTGAAGAGGATACTTTTAGAGGAATACTCGGAAATTAATCCAGAAATGATAAGAAATGTATTACGTGAATTTGGCAATAGAACGGTTGAATGAATTGAATGAAAGGGTGGACATATCGAGGCATTAGTAGTAGATTGAGTTAAAAATAAATTTCTATTTAATTCTAGTTAGTCTAGTCGCGAAGTTGAAATTCGTGAAAAATAGAGATCAAGCTCCTAAAAATATGTGTGATAGCTCATTGGAATGGGAATTTCGTCTACAAAAATGTATACGAAGCATTTATTAGCACATAAAAATTTGCAAAAGTTATAAACAAATTAATATCAGAAAAAAGGCATTTTGTTTTTCGTCTATATCTCACGAACCATTGATATTTATAATATTAAAAAAAAAGATTCTTAAAGAGGAGGATATTTCCGATAAAAAACTCCCAACTTCCGGATCTCTATCTTCATTATTAATAATTTCAATTCAACGCTGAAAGTAGGTACCCGAGCGTAATTTTTGGGATGTGCGCGCAGTGTCAAAAGCTAGTACGTCACATTAAATAATGTTTTTAAGGCATTAAATATTAATTAGAAAATTTGGGAAAATTATGTTATTTTGTGAAAACTTCGAAGAATTTATTCCCGTTAGAAATTTGTCTTAAACTTAATTTTCCACCAAGTTAGGCGATTATTAATTAACAGAATTTTCTACGTTTTCATTTTAAATATAAAAAATGTTTAAATAATGGCCTAAAAATATTTCACTCCGTAAAGCCCTTCTTACATACAAACTTAACAAAATCACATCATCAGAATTGAAAAAAAATTAATAATTTGTTTATTATAATTTTTTTTAGTTAACCAATAATGTGAAATCTGAAGCATTCTGAATTTTTTTAATTTTCTCTCATATTAGCATTTTTGTATTAACGAAAGACATTAATTATCTTACGAAAATAATTTTTATTGTCATTTGTTTATAAATTCTTTATAAACAATTAGACTAATTTGAGATTTTTAAAAAAGATTCTTTATACAATTTTGTTATCTTGAGAATATTATGATTTTTATGAAAAACGTTTTTTTCTTAATAACTATTTTTAATTATTGTAATCGTTTTTCCATATTTGAAATATTCAAATAATTAACGATGAAATAAAACAATATAGTTTGTTTAAATCTTCATATATTTGAACTAATGTTCAATTTAAACTTAAACATTAGTTCAAATATATGAAGATTTAAACAAACTATATTGTTTTATTTCATCGTTCAGTATGGATCTTCATCAAGTAAAAGCCTCATCTATTCAATTTTCAAATAATTAGTTGAGAATTTTGTTTTGCCCAAGATTATTTATTTATCAATTTAAAAATTTAATATAGACAAATTTACAACTTCACTTCATTTTTTTCCTGGAACTACTAAAAATTACGACCACAATAATATCTGGGAAAGTACCGGAAATTTTTTTCATTATTTATTGTACTTATTATGTTTTGTAGTAAATTCCATATAAATGTAATTTAATAAATGTAGGATAAGATTTTTTAAAACAACACGAGGTTTATACACTGAAGCGATTGTGGCAAATGAAAGATTGACTATGAGCCGTCAAAGACTCAAGGTTGGCAAGAAAAATTACAGTATTAAATGAAAGAAAAAAATATTTTTGATAAATAAGTTATGAAGGAATGTTAAATGTAGTCCATCTGGAAAAGTTTCACAGATGAAAGACAATTGGAAAACTTTGTCGAAAAGGTATATTCATGAAATTCACTTTATTTATGCAACTGTCGCGTATTTTATTACTTAACAAAATTGCCATTAAGATATATAATCGAATATGCATTATTTTGAAAGTTAGAAATCAGAAAAGATCGAAAAACGTGGCAAACTATTAATTTTTATAAACAAATACGCATAGCAACTGATTAACAATAACTACAAACTTGTTTAAGGACTCATTTAATAGATCGTTCAATCCTTTATAAAAATAACCTGAATAGTTTCTAAGATATTTTAGTTCATTAGTTGGAAAATCAGGTAGCCGCTGTAACTTTCGTATCACGTATTTTTTCAAAGTACAATATATAATGGAAAACAAATTTTCGGTACTTTGCCATATATGGTTGTTTCCGTAATTTTTAGTAGTTTCAGGAAAAAGTAAAGCAAAGGGAATTTGTTTACAACAAATTGTTAAGGTAATAAACAATCAAATTAGCAAACATTTATATATTGATAATAATAATTCAATTGAAAATTTGAATTGAACATAATGTTAATATTCGATCGATTATTGAATTGCTCCACGTTGGGATCGACAATTGATAATATACTTATATTCTTTTCATAATAATGAATAATAATTGAATATGAATATATTGTTAATATCTTATAATTATTATTGATGAATTTATTTGTTATTTAATTATTTTATTATTATTCAACCTTTGTCTTACCTTACTATTTATGAACTTACTCTTTATTTAAATTATTCCTTCGGCTGCTCCTGTTTGTTCTTAGAGTATGATAACTCCTAATTTCAGTAGGGATCATAGGCAAAAATAACTTAAGAAATCAACATTGCTTTATAACTATTTTTAATGAAATTTATTTTATTAGAAATATTGATAACTTTTTATTAAAAAAATTACAAACGTACACTTGACTATTTAATATACCTTTAAAAATTTATTTAATTGAAAATAAGTTATGAGACGCCTATGGTGTATTCCTTTTGCATAAGTACTCAGCATTCAACCTTGTATATCGATAGTACCTGCGCAGAGCAGATTTCCGCTATATGCTTTTATATTGAAACAAACGTTGCACTTAAGAAATATTAGAATATATTTGTTTGTGAAATATCGTGCAGTGATTTTCATTTAAATTTATATAAATATACTCTATAATGATAAATATGAAATGGATGAACTACATATGAGACAATGAAATCTGTGAACTTTGGAAGTGTAAATATTTATTAGCAGTCCCACTGTTTTTTTAAGAACAACTCTGCCAAGATCATTAGTTTGAAATTTAGAGAGAATTGCAGATGTTTTAAAATCGATTTACCATACAATTTAAGAAAATTGTAAATTGCACGAAAAGTATAATAATTAGGTGTAGGACACTCTTATACCATTCGAAAGAGGACATTTTTTTGAACATGATGAATTATTAAAATACAATGTGTTATATTTAAAATAAGCCCGATATTACACATTGAATGATGTAATAATGGAACTGAAAATTCTGAACACCTTGTAAAGAGATGTTTAGTACTCAATCGTGGAATACATTCAACGAATGTCCACTTATTTAGATGTAAGAGATGATTTGCTAACATTTGTTATAACAATGAGTTATTAATTTTTTTCGAAATGTTCACATTTTAAAAAAAGTCAGCATAACTCGGAACCCTCTCTATTTAGGTATAGGGAACCATTATGAAGAAGTATTTTATTTTTTTGGAGCAATCAGAAAATGCAATAAAATATAGGGTGTCCCATAAGAAAAAATATAACTTTGATACGCCACACATTACTGGAACATCCTTATATTTGAAAATAATTTTAAAATGTAGCCTATATGAACGTACAAACTACTAAAGTGACAAACATTCTAAAACTTCTACCGTTTCGCTATACACCTCCATCCCGTTGTTCGTGGTTCACCCTGTATATATATATATATATATATCTATATATATATATATATATATATATATATAAGATGTACGAATAGTGCGTGACATATGAACAATAAGCAACGAGTAGATTAGTGGGTATTGCACGCAAATAGAAAAAGGGGCTACTGAAAAGTGTGGTAACCGCAGACATTCAACACCTTTGCTCCCATGTTTCACATCTTTTCTTGGTTGCACCGTACCGATGACGGCTAATGAGCCAGAAACATGCATGTCTGCGGTTACCACACTTTTCAGTAGCCCCTTCTTCTATTTGCGTGCAATACCCACTAATCTATTCGTTGCTTATTATATATATATATATATATACATATATATATATATATATATATATATATATATATATATATATATATATATATAATATCCAACTCGAAAAATAAACTCCTCTACCCGCTCGACTTACCAATACTTTCCAATTTAAGGAAATCCAGGCATTGAAGATTACATTTTTTCAATTAGTTATAAGAAACGTCGATGGAATCAATCGCAAGTGAGCCAAATTTTAATAAATCTATGATACTGACAATCTAACTATGAATAAGAACATTCAAACAAAACAAAAGTCCAAAAGTAATACATAAATGTCAATGTCAACTACGGTTGTACGATTCCACAACTCAAAGCATCTTATGTTACTTAATAACTTCTGCATATCACACAGTGCAATTATTTGAATGTTTCATTTAATAGAAATCTACTAAAATATGAACTGATGTTTTTAGTTTAAGCCCGGTGAGCTCCAACCATCACAAACCTTTGGCCAAAGATTTGAACCTGGATCTGACAAAAACCATTTTTGCAAACCAACTTCAACGGCTATTGCCTCCACTGGAGAGATTTTTATCGCCGATGGATATTGCAACACAAGAATACTCAAATATAACGCCGCTGGAACTTTACTCAGGATATTTCCCACGGCTCCAGGTAAATTCACAACAGCGTTCAAACTACTATAAAATATAGCGACAAGATATTTCGCATCTAACGATTTAACTGGATAAAATATATTCAGTCCCATAGTAATGTTGATTAATTTTAGGAATTGCTTTTATTTTAAAGATAGACCCTATATAAACACGAAAATAATAATTTTATAAAAAAGATGAAAAATTTCAATAACAAAATACGTAAATAAAAATAAGCTTCAAAATTACCTCTAAAACGCTCCATACCGCCTCGTGACATCATCAAACTATAAACGAATCTCGCGTTCTGTCAAAGTTAACTGATCTTGACTGAGTTCTTACGAATAAATTAAATCAATACCATAAAAATGAATTTGTCGTCTTACAAAAGTAAGCAAAGGTACGCCAATCAGAACACCACAATAACTTATCATAAACGTTCCAAAAAGTGCTCAAATAAGGAGAAAGACTTACTAGACAAATCCAGCTTCATTGACAGCAACAAGTACCAGTTATTTTTGTGAAGATCACTTTAATGTAAGAATTCTTACGCCGTTTTGATTACAATTACAGCAATTTTTTAAATATTTACATGAAATATGAAATACTGATTTCAGTGCTATCATGCAGGTGACAGCTAACCAAAAATCTATTTTGCAATTTAAAACGCGTCCGCGGAACGTAAAATTTTTTTATCATATTGTGCGTCAAAGTATCTTTCTCTACACATGTTGTGAAGTCAGTTTTGTGTAATTTCATAATGGGTAATGAATAATTTAAATTGAATTTATTTAATTTAAAACGAATAATGATGTTCTTAAAATTTTATTTTAGGTCTCTGAACACTGTCTTTAATGTGTAAAACATAATGTCACATGAATTTGTAATAACTGTCAACATCCCTATTCTCGCCCATATTCTTACTGCAAAACACTTTTAACCTGTGGATTTCCGAAACTGTAACTTTTATGTGAAATTACCAATAATTTTGATTGATCTTTTTCTTATAGTACCTAACCAGAATATCTGAAAAGGATTTTCTAATTACTGCAAGATATTTTCCGCAGTATTGCTCTTACAAGTTAGCCACAACTCTCTTAAGTCCCATTCTTCTTATATATATGTATATATATATATATATATATATATATATATATATATATATATATATATATATATATATATATATATATATATATATATACTAAACATAGGTTTATTTGGGAAGCGGCAAATTAAAACGAGTACCCTTCATACTTTTTATGTCCAAGCTTTCAGAATTTATTTATTCCATTATCAAGGATAAAGTATATGAGAATGTATATTATAATAGATGTAAATGGTAAATTGTATACAACATCAAAAGAAATATTTGAATTTTTTAGAAATAATTGTCAAATTGAAAGTAAATAGAATCGTTCTAAATTGTTATTCTTTTTTTATATTGGAACATAGAAATAATTAAAGAAATTAACGTTATGTTTAAATTAACCATAGATCTATATACAGTTAATGTATTTGTGGTTATCTTCTTTCTTTTTTGATTATAGAAATGTCATTTTATTAACCTACAAAATGTTTATTAAAACAGAAGAAGAATTTGAAATTGAAAGACATTTATGGTTTTTATCAATAGACAATAAGTAATAATAAATATCACTTAAATTCTTATGATCACTTTTCTTATTAATGATATTAGTTTCTTGAGAAATGTGAGCCATTCCTAAGAAAAGTCTTTTTTGAATATTTATATTATATATATATAAGATTTATGAATAATGCGTGACATATAAACAACAAGCAACAAAGAGATTCATGGGTATTTCAGGCAAAAAGAAAGAGGGACTACATACATGTTTCTGGCTCATTAGCCGTCCTCTGTTGACTGGAACATGATATCCGTTGTATTTTCTCATGATAATTACAACTTATTTCTGAATATTTTCTACATACATAAAGTTATTAAATACAGTGTGTCTATAAAGTATAGAAATAACTGATTATTTTTTCTTCTTTCAAAATAATTCACTTATAAGATGTGTATCACTTTGCCTGTCATTTTATTTTTTCTTCGATGCCCCCCCCCCATTTTAAAAATTATTTTAGATGAAGATTGTTATTCTCATTTTGGTGGTATAATACCATTATAACAATAAAAATTGAATACAACATTTCTATTAACATAAAACATAACAGTATAAGACTTTGCTTTGAAAAACTCTGTCACACTAGGGTGGCAAATTTTGGTTTGAAACCGAGCGGCAAATGTGTATGAGCCGGACTTAAGCAACAACTACTACGCCAATGTATTTAGAGGATATATAGTTAATGGGAAATAATCATACCAGCCAGTAGAGCAAGCGGGATTCCGTAAAGGGTTCAGTACTATAGATCACCTACAAGCTATTAGAACACTGATAGAAAAAACAACGGAATACAACATACCCCTTCACTTGGCATTTGTGGATTTTCACAAAGCGTTCGATTCTGTTCGAAACGTGGGCCTTTATACAAGCTATGAACGATGCTAGAATAGATTCCAGGTACACAAACTTATTAAAATATATATATAAAAATGCCACTTTTCATGTCAAAATAAATGAAGATCTAAAAAGGGATAAGATTAAGGTAAATAGGGGAATACGTCAGGGTGATACAATATCACCAAAATTATTTACTCTGGCGCTTGAGAACGTCTTTAAAACATTACAATGGGAAACAAAAGGAATAAATATCGACGGCTCCTATCTACACCATCTTCGGTTTGCTGACGACATTGTCCTGATAAACAGTGACGTGCACGAACTGAGCAACATGTTAGAACAACTTAATAATGCTTCAAAAAAGATCGGCTTAAAAATGAACATCGGAAAGACTAAAATAATAAGTAACACCAACGAACAAATATATATAGATGGTACAAAACTAGAAAACGTGGAAGAGTATATATATTTGGGACATGTAATAAAAATAGGAAAAGAAAATCAAACGGCTGAGATTAAACGAAGAATAAAATTAGCCTGGGCGGGGTTCGGAAAAATGAACTATATATTCAGAAATAGCAGCATACCGATCAACCTTAAACGAAAAGTTTTCGATACCTGTATACTACCGATAGCGACCTATGGACTGGAAACAATGACAGGGAGGACAGCAAATCAATTAAGAGTGATGCAAAGAGCGATGGAACGAGCAATGCTCGGAATTACTCTCAGAGACAGAAAAAGGAATGAAGATATCCGACAAAGAACTAAAGTCATGGATATAATAAAGCGTACTGCGGAGCTGAAATGGCAATGGGTAGGGCATGTGGCCCGGCAGGATCAAGCTAAATGGACAACCAAACTAACGTACTGGCGACCAAGACAAACAAGGCGAAGCACATGAAGACCACAGAGAAGATGGCTTGATGATATCAAAAGACAGGCCGGAAACAGATGGTTTCAACAAGCACAGGACAGGACAGCATGGAGAAATATGAAAGAGGCTTACGTCCAGGAGTGGATAAGAAGTGGCTGAGAAAGAAGAAACATAAACAATACAATATTGAAAGCGCAATTGAAAGAATAACTTTACGACAGTTCTGATCAGATAGTATATGGGAGCATACGTTATTCCAAATCAAAAAACAGTAACATTCAGCTTGTCTAGAAAGTTCCCAATAAATAAAGCACAAATAAAACCAGAATTAAGTGCTTTGCATCCAGTCAGGAGGAAGACTGAAACGAACGAACAAGACCAAAATAAGTATATCTAACAATGAAATTACCAACAAAAATCAAACGGAGATTTCGTTTCGAAGTTCGAAAGTCCACCTAATGAAATTTAGCGGAAGATTACATATAATATTTGCTAGTAACAAGATAATGAAACAATAAGATGGGAATTTCACAAAAGGCAGTTCCAAACGGAAGAAAAAAGTCTGGCTAAAGCCGACCAGACGAAAATTTTGTTGCTGGAGCTCTAAAATCAGACGCAAACTGCGAGGAAACAGTTATTTATATCTATTTCTTTTCCATTCTATTCATTGGGCCATATTTTTTCAACCTAATATACTTTTTTTAATCGACTCTTCAAATTGATTCTTTCATATTATTATAGATGTTATGTTAATAATTTGTTCATAAATATTAAAAATTATAATAGAAAATTATAAAATTGTAATAAAAAATATATTGGTCACACTGGCCAAAAATTAAAGAACCGTTTAAGTCTCCATAAGAGCGATTATAAGTTACATCCTGAGAGCTGAACATGTAATTGATAAAGACCACTTTATGGATTTTGAATCAGTTAGTATTTTAGACATACAACCAAATACCAACAAAACACTTTTCTTAGAAATGCCTCATATATTTCAACAGCCTAATATTATTAACAAAAGGAGTGACCATCATAATCTAAGTGATATTTATTACTATCTACCAACCATTGATAATAAAAAGGACTAAATTTTCAATTCTTATTCGTAACTAAAACTTATATAAATAAAAGTTTGATGATTTTTAGGAATAATTTTATTTTGGGTGAACGATTTTATATAAAACGAATTTGTCATAGTCTTCTATTATAATTTCTAATATATATGAACAAATTATTAACATAACATCTATAATTTGAAGTTGACTTTTATGTAATAAAAGAAGAATATTCTAATATTTATTAACCTTATATTATAAACATAACCTATTTTCTTTTTTGTTTCCAAATAATTTAGTATAAAAAGAAAATGATAATATTCAAATATCTGTCAAAGTGACATGATTATAAATAATTTTAAAATGTTCTAAATGTTGTATATTTACCAATTTATTATAACAGTATTACATCAATCTCAATTTACATATCCTTGATAATGGAAATAAAACTTTCCCTTTTATATTAATACAGTCTATTTCAAATTTTAAAGAATTCCATTTTTATATTTTCATTTACAATACAACCCAGTATATAAGATTTGACACTATTTAATTCCTGATGACATTTACATGTCACAATTGGAAAATATATTTAAAATTAAAAACAGATGTCACTGTAGGTGTTTTACTGTTGAATACAAAAATCCAAATCTACCTTTAGCAGGGTAATAACAAGTTCAGTTTTTTTTAAAGTAGAAAGTAGGTAACCACAGTGTAATGTGGTTATTTTATTTAAAAAAAAATAATCAGTTGATGTGTATATTCGAACGGAGAACATATCTTTCAAGAAGTCTCCAAAGATTGTAAATTAGTTTATTAAAATTTGAATATTGTAAATAATAGTAGATATTTGTATTCGGCAACTAATTCTACACTCAGTGCGTGTGTGCTTCATTAAAATCCAGTGGAAGTTCCTGAATTCTAAATTATATTTAGAATAAGTACGAGTTATACAAGCTGTGTTACGGTCCAAATTCTTTGGTGAGTCCAGTTAAAATTTAAAATAGTGCATTATTTCATCGAAAACGTCAGGCCTTTAAACAAAATTAAATAATAGATGCATCTCAACAGAAATTTATAAATTTGATTTCAAAATAATAAAAAGAACTATAAGTATACGTATCAAACAAACAATTTAGAAGAAAATATAAAAGTATTGTTAACTAGCATTTGACACTTGCCAATTCAGGTGACAATTAAAAAATAATTTGAACAATTCGGTAAATATATATTAGATATTCTAGTTTATAATTTATCTAATCTTAATTTGTATTTGGTGGATAAGGTTTTTAGTTAGTTGTTAAAAAAAAGGAAAACTAAGATTTGTTTTTACGATTTAGTAATTAGTATTTTTATTTTAACTTACTGTGAATTCATTTATAATTATTTGAAGAAGTTTGATTAAAATTAAATTTATTTCACGCATTAAAATTTTTTTATTTATTTTTGAAGGTGACTTTTGTTGAATTTTGGTGACAGATAATTTCATTAAAATTTAGGAGATGTCAGAAAGAAATTAAATAGCCTTGTATAATATAGAATCTACAGTTACATTATATTACTGGTTAGAAATCAGGAACAAGTATTATAATAAATATTTAATTTGGACAAAACTTGGAAATCATGAAGAATTTATTTTTTTGATAGCGCATTGCACCCAACCCTGAGATAAGAGTAATTAGAAATTGTACATTAAATTTATATTTCAATAAAATAAAAATTTTATAGCCGGGAATTTTTGACAATACCTGTCAGTTTTTGAAATAGATAACATTCGTCGCTTTAAGCCGTGTGTACAATATTGACGCAACCAACGTTAGGCATTATTAAAAATCGATAAATTATAATAATAGTATATACTTTTATAATTCATAATTTTAAAACTCAATATAAATATATTAACAACCACAACGAATATACAATATATATATATATATATATATATATATATATATATATGTATATATATATATATATGTATATATATATATATATATATATATATATTATTATGAATTGGCTATGGTGTAATAAGAATGTTACACTTATTTTATTTTAGTTTAAATTTACTTTAAGTTTATTGTTTGCCCGGTATATTGATGTTTTTATATATATGATAAACAGTTTATATTACTAACATGAAAACTTCTCATCTCAGGGTAGAGTTCAAGTATTTTGGATAAAATGATTTTAGAATTTTATATATATTAGCGCCAAAGTTAATAAATGCTTTATATTTCAAAAATAAATTTGTTAATCAGAATATGTTACTTGTTCAATGATTCCAAACCAAATACGGTCCTGTCCTGCTTAAAACAAATCTGCATAATTCAATAGATGTCATTCAGAGCTTCTGTCTATGGTAAGTAGATGGTGCGCAAGTCACCAGATGAAATGAATAACTCAAAAATAGTTTAAAACGTTCTTCAAAAGGAAAAACGATATTTAATTTAATGAAAATAAATACATTACACTTTTACAAGTGTTCTTGAAAAAATTTAACTATCTAAAAGGATGACTCTTTCATACAACATACACGCACTCTGGTGAGATATTATTATAAGAGTGAAATACAATTATACAACTCCATAAACATATGATTTTTAGAAAATGGCGAAATACACTCCTAAAAACGTCTATGCGTCACAAAATTTTAGTTCTTTGCATAAATTGGTAAGTACGCTTGACTTTTTAATATATTAATAAATTAACTTTTACTACCTTATTCACTTCACTGTTTTGATTGTTCACCTCAATGATCCGTTTCTTTAATTTGTTTCAGATTCTCCTCCTGGAAAAACTCCATGCTGGCATTCCGTTTCTACCAGAACAGGAATCCATGCCGCCCTTCATTCAAAGTCCAAGCAGCTCACACAAATTCCACTATTCAGTGTTTTTCAAAAGCTATTGTGGCTATTTTACTTCCACAAGATACAAGACACCATATTATAAAATAAAAATCATGGTTAGTACTGTACAACATTCGACAATTCCTTTTTTAATTATTAATATAAACTTATCTACTTACATTGATGTATATCTTGTAAGTATAATGTATTTGTTCTTCAATTCTATAGTCAAATTTTTTATCTTCCAAATAATTTCAAAATGATTTTCTTTACCAAAAAGTTTTTCTACTTACAAATTTTTCTTCCCCAAAAAGAACCTCTTAGTGAATAGACCCCATAATCAACAAACTTCTTACATTCCGATTTTTTTTTCGTTAGCAACATAATTGTCGCCGATATGATCTTTTTTAAATGTTTATTAACCAATCAAATTTGACTATTTATTTTATCACTCAAATTCTTCATTTCAACCAGTGAAATGTTCATCCATTATATCAGGATATTGTATTCTAAGGTTTTTTAATTGCTTAGACTTCCTATATTATTTTCATTCAATAATATTTCCTAGTGTTGTTAAAATGACATTTCCTAACCTCTAAGTATGTATGTCAAATGAATATTCATAATGTTTTAATAGATGACAGCTGTTACCTTTAAATATATATGCAAAATGAAAATTCGTTTCTTTTTTATGAGTCATGTTCTCTGAAATTCACATTATTATATACTTTTCTGCTCTGTTATGTCTAAACAGCTACACTAACTTACTTTGATGTTTTAATCAACAAATATTATGAGATTAGCTTGACTTTACAGAATAAAGCATTATTAGTTTCTCATCATGAACAAATTCTGATACTTGATTTTTTTAATAAAAGTTTGGTTAATTTATTTCACATAAATTGTTTATCACACCTATTCGCAATTATCCCTACATTATACAGTCTGTCATTTCTGTATGCCTTCTCTATCGAATAGTGGATCGTACAGATTGTCTCCATTCAAGTGTTTAAAAAAAATTTTGACTTAAAAAATTTTTCTAGATTACAATGTACAATCTTAATTCTTTATTGTTTGATATACAGGGTGTTTCACTCTATAATAATATATATATATATATATTTGGGAGCAAAGATGTTAATTGAAACATGAGAAAACACAAACAACGGATTTCAACAAGATAACCAAACGCACATTTGTGCCTTCAAATGGAAGATCCCGAGTTTTCAGGACAACAACCAACAGAGACACGGAGGCGTCTATAGCTCTCCTGTCTGAACCTTCCGACCCTGGAAATAGACAAATAACCAATGAAAAGATGAAAGAATAACGCGTGGAATATAAAACAAAGACAGAATTAGCGGGCATATCACGCAAAAGAGGTTACAGAGAATGAGTGGTAACCGTAGACATGCATGTTTCTGGCTCATTAGCCTTCATCGGTACGGCATAACCACCTTTTCTTGGTTATGCCGTACCGATGAAGGCTAATGAGCCAGAAACATGCATGTCTACGGTTACCACTCATTCTCTGTAACCTCTTTTGCGTGATATGCCCGCTAATTCTGTCTTTGTTTTATATTCCACGCGTTATTCTTTCATCTTTTCATTGGTTATTTGTCTATTTCCAGGGTCGGAAGGTTCAGACAGGAGAGCTATAGACGCCTCCGTGTCTCTGTTGGTTGTTGTCCTGAAAACTCGGGATCTTCCATTTGAAGGCACAAATGTGCGTTTGGTTATCTTGTTGAAATCCGTTGTTTGTGTTTTCTTATATATATATATATATATATATATATATATATATATATATATATGGTAAGTTATTTTTAGGATAGACATATGTAGTGTATAAATTGTTAATTTTTTGTCATCTATTTGTAGAATTATGTTCTGATAAAGGACACGATATGTCCGAAACGTAAACAAAAACAAAAATGTTAATTAAAGCCAAAAAAACCATTTGATTTGTTTAACTAGGAACCTACAATCCCAAGAAAATTTTTTTCCAAAATATATATATACATATATATATATATATAAATTGTAATGATATATTTCCATCATTTTCTTGAATTTCCATCCGTAAATTTTCATTCTGGCCCTTCATATCTTCTTTCACCTTTTCCATTTTCTTTCTAAATTCCTCATTATTTTCCCTAATTTTCTTAATCTCCTTCAAATTTTCAATTTTTCCTTTTTTTATTTTCTTTTCCAGCCTGTCCATATTTCCGGTGATATTGTTAATATCTCCCTTAATCTCTTCCTCCATTGTATTCATATCTCCCCGCAAACTAATCATATTCTCATTTTGTCTGTCCAATTTTCCATTTAAATCTCCTATCATGCTATCCAATTTCTTGTCCCTCTTTTCATTCATATTATTTATATTCTCATTTTGTTTGGCAAATTTTCGATTTAAATTTTCACTCATATTCATCAAAAGTTGTATTAATTGGTCATTGCTAGTTGTATTTTCCCTTCTCTCTTGTCTCCTATTCTCTTGTTCTTCCTCATCTCCTACTGTCCTTCTGATTGGTGTCCTCCCTGCTCCAAGTATTGCACCTGAAAATCTCCTCTTCCATGACTCCTTTTTTCCCTTCCTTCATCAGATCCACTTTCAACTCCTACCTGTTTACCATCCCTTAACGTCATTCTTCTTTCCATCGTAGATATTCAATTTTTTTATAATAATGTCAATAAATTTCAATATTTTAATGATTATGTGCTAATTTTTAATCGCCCCACGTTGGGCAAATATAAAACGATATAGAAATATATCATTACAAATTGGCGCCTGAGTGTGAATGATGTAAATATATTTTTGAAGGGCTTAGTTACCATTAACAAAGATGATGTCAAGGAATATTTAAAGTTATTTATACCAAAATGTACTGCAAATGATCTGATTACTTTGATATATTTGATTAATGGCAATTTAAACCTGGGTGTTAAACCTAAACATATTTTAAACATCACTATTAATAAATATGCTTATGATTTTTACCAAAAATATAGGGATTTAGATGCTGTTTTTGATAAATATTTAAAAGGTATAGAAAAAGATACTCTCAAAATAATTTCAAATGAATTACTTATGTCACCTATTAAATCAATGACTTCAAGAATACGTGAGTCTGTTGGAGACATTTATAAAACATATCCCAAAGGTATGTATGCAGAAATGAAACTTAATGGAGAACGTGTTCAAATTCATAAGTCTGGAAATGAATTTAAATATTTTTCACCAAGTTTAGAACCTTTTCCATTAAACAAGATTACTGATTTTGAAATTAATATCAGAAAATCTTTCCCAAATAATGATAATATGATTGTTGATGGGGAATTAGTGTTACTGGAAAGAAAAACTAAGAGACTTCTACCATTTCGTACATTTAACAATCACAAAAAGCTAAAATTTAAAGATACTACTCTTTGTCTTTACATTTTTGATTGTTTGCATTTTCGAAAACATTTGATGCAGCGTACCCTATGTAAAAGGAGAAAGATCCTAAAAAATAATATAACAGAAGTTCCTGATTGCATATTACTGTTGGAAATGCAAGAAATACATAAAAAAGATGACTTGTACAAAATGATGCAAAAAGCTCTTTTGGTAGATGCCCAAGGACTCATTTTAAAGGATATTGAAGGAAAATATGAACCAGGGAAAAATAATTGGTTATTACTAAGTAGAAAATATTTGTAATTTCAAAATACAGATGTCTCTGATAGCAGAATTACAATTGTAATAAAAGAATTCAAATCTCTCTTTGTTATTGGGAAAACATGAATTAGTATTTTTTTTAAAAAAGAATTTTTCGTAACCACAGGAGAAGAGATTTATTTATTTGAAAAAAGTTTAGTTAGTTGAATTTGAAAGCCCCACGAGACAACATCATAATTAGAGTTGTCTCAATTTTTTTTGAGAATATAGTAGAAATTGTATAACTATACAATCAGATCATAAAGCCATACATGATAAAGCCAGTGCGTGCATAATTCGAAGAAGAATTGCATCGTATAAAGTGTAAGTGGTTCCAGTTTTCTAAATTATATATTTAGAAAGTTTGCAGAATTCTAAATACGTTTAGAATACGTACGAGTTTTCCTGTTCCTAGTTGGTGAGTCCACTCCAGTTTTTAAATTATTTCTCGAGAATTAACAGGCCTTTTTAAATACATTTAAAAATAGATGCATCTATATGATAATTTGAATTAAACCAATATTAACGTTACATATATGAGATTTTACATTAAGTGAAGAAATTTTTTGAATAGACAATTTGAACGGAAATTGCGTTATTTGACATTGATACACGTCAAGTGTAAATTAGACAAGTTGAACTTTTGATAAAAATATTTAATTAGTTAACTTCTAGCATAGTTTGTTCTAATTTTAAGGTTAGTATAAAATACTATCGTTGTTCTTTTATGGTATTTTTGGGAATAATAATTTTGTTGAAATTTGTTACCTGATCGTATATATATATATACAATATACCTACTCGCTTTGAAAATGAACATCACATTATAGGAATTCAGTACACATTCCTTGAACAACAATAAACGTTTTATTGTTTCTAACTTCTGAGCTCTATTTACTGATCGCTTAATTAATTTTAATTAATAATCTGATGTATTTACTGAAGTTTCAATTAATAAATGACCATAAATACAACAAACATATCCTATATATTTGCAGTCTCATTATTAATAAGCAGATGTCTCAATATTATCAAAACATAATTGTACGTGGAATTCAAGCACGTTCCCGTTTATTGGGTGTGAATTGTGCATGGCGTTTAATATATTGGTTATGAAATACAGAATTTTTAAAACAAATACCATTACATATCCTCAATGGCGTTGGTTTCATGCCATAATATTACCACATAATTAAAATGTCCCTAACTAAGCTAATAATAATGAGAAACCAAATAATGTGATAATTTTAAAATTATTTCAATTATTTAACTGATACACGTGTTATTCTCGATCAGATAAAATTGATAAGAATATTATATGTATAGTACTCAAAAAATCATATTTTACATAAAATAATTTGGGCATTGGGTACGCTCGTAGAACTCGTATTTATAGAGAAGAAATGTCATTATGGTAATTGGTATTCCTGTTTGCGTTATTGCCAATTCGCGAATAGTTATTTTTGTAACTTGTGCAAAAAGTGCATATTTGTTGCACGATGCATGAAGTGCATCGACCACGCTTCGTCTCGAGCTGCAACCATGCTAAGTGGAGAAAATATGCTTTTACACATGTTACACACAACCATTTATCTACGATCGAAATAAACATGTTTTTAAATCAAATTTTATTAGACTATTTTACAACAGTTACAACAAAAATTACTAATAATTTTACTTTTCTGATTTAATTACAATTTTGATTTCCCAATTAGAGCAATTAACGATTTTTAGTGACAGAAAAACTTCATTTCCACTGATTTTTTGAGTTTTCGTTTTGTTTTTGCTTGTGGATGTCTTATCATGTTCTTTACTTAAAATAGCTCTTTTTCGGATTGTGAAGTTTCCGGTTACTGCATTGCTCCTGCAATGCCAAATTCTGGAACTATCTAAAAAAACAACTTCTTATGTTCCAATCACTTGGACAATAATAATTTATTGCTTCGTAATTCTTCTATGCCCGTACTGGGCCCCCAAAAAAATCCTACGCAAGAAGCCAATTCAAGAAAACCAGTCCGAAGATGTTCCGCCTTCGTTAACTGCAGCGCACGTATGCTGAAACATTAGGGGGGAGGAATTATGTCACCCCTTGTACGAGTACATTTGTAGTTTACTTTATTTCAATATGAAATATATGTTTCCTTGCTCAGATTCTCTAATCTGAAACGACTTGAAAACAGCTCCTTATAGGATACTATTGTTATAATAGAGCTGAAAAGCCGACATCCACGTTATATTCACTTTCAACAGCAAATCCAAAACGTCAATTATTCTTGCGTATTGCAGGAAACTATGAAATATTTACTTTGGGGTGCTAGTAAGAACAAGACACGACTTTATAAATGCTGACATACTTATAGAGTGGGCCGATCAACGCACACTCCTCCCTATCAGCTGACCGAAGCCATCCCAAGGACTGTGGACAAAAAAGAAGTCGCAATGTGCACATTTCTGGATATATCTGAGGCCTTTGACAACACAACTCATGCGTCTGTCAGAGAAGTACTAAAAAGGCGAATAGTGAAGGAAACCATTATAAACGGATGTATGAGCTGTTGACGACGAGGATAGCTGAGGTTGAAGTCACTCGCGGGATACCTCAATGGGGAATAATATCTTCCCTTCTATGGAGTGTAGTAGATGAGCTTCTACACAGGCTAACGGACTTGTCTTCGAATGAACAGGCTACGCTCATAGTCAGAGGCAAGTAAGAGAGCACCTTGTGTGATCTATTACAGGAAACCGAACAAGACCACAGTAATTCCATTTACCCGGAAAAGAAAAATGCCAGGAACGAAATTCCTATCTCTAAACGGAGAGATCATAGAATGGAAATCGGAAGTTAAATATCTAGGCAGTAAGCTTCTTTGGTATAAGCATATTGAAATAACTGCAAGTAAAGCAATAAGAGCACTGATTGCATGCAGAATTATAACTGGTAAGAACTGGGGCCGTAACCCTAAAATACTACGATGGATGTAACAAGTCATAACATTAGGAATTCCCTCGATAAAGCTCAAATGCTTACGTCTGAGTGCTTCTCTGGAGCTATGAGAACATGTTCAACTAGGACACTTGAGATTATTACAAATCTCCCACCTCTTCATCTAGTGATAGAAAGATCAGCCAATGAGGCCATTCTTAGAATATCTAATGAAGGTTCGAGTAACGAGAGTATTAAGCACCCTGGTCCTCTCTAACAAAATGCATCTATTCAGCGAATCTTCCCTGTGACGAAATGATCAAGAAAGTAAATATCGAAAAGAATTTCACTACGAAGAGGAGAGACTGGGAAAGGGAATACACCACCCAAACTGTTAGAGAAAATACCATTAAATGCTACACAGATGGCTCAAAAACTACCACATGAGGTAGCAGTGGAGCTTGATAACAGAGTTTCTACATTTCATTATCTCAACCACTACCAAAAAACTCCAAAGAATAACGGAGACAACCAAAATATGAAATATAAATTTCGATTTTCTACTACACCTGTTTTAGTCGAAATTTAAATAATTTCGACGTATTGGCCTGACCGTTCTTGGAAGGGAAAAACAACTACATTCCTGGCAAATACCACGCAGAATATTAAATTACATCCCCTTCGAAAACCGTGATGTCGATCGGCCATTTTACCGATACGGACATCTGTGGTGATTCGCAACTGATAGCGGAAGAGCATAGAACACTGACGCGTTTCGACCTTCTTGGGTCTCTTCAAGAGTGCCGTAATGCCTTCCAGTTCAGAATCTCTAACCCGAACTGAAGATTACGTCCTCCGACAACCTTTCTTGGCTCGTGTAGTTATACAAGAGAGAAGTAGTAAGTTGGCGCCATCTTCACTTTCAGATCCAACTTCATTATTCGAGAGGACTCGATAACAATATAAATGGGACCGAAATCAGATACTTGATCCACATTGTATCAAGCGATGAAATTACGTGCGACTCTGAAAATATTGAAGCGATCACAAAGAATGGTCAAGACCCAGGAACAAGTCCGAGATAAGAAATTTCTTTGGCGTGTGCCTATTACAGACGACTCATGAAAGGTTTAACCATTGACCAAGTTAACAGGTGAGGAATAATGGAAAGTTCGTATTAGACAATTATGCCAGCAACAGTTACGTCGGAGCAGATATAGGATGGACAAGAAATGCCAGTTCATAAACTCAATTATTCATTGAATATTAGTCATTTAACAAGTGAGTGTGAGAGCACATATTTAATCTTTGTCTCAGTCTTCGTTGCTATCTTGAAGTAATACTAATTGAAATTATGTTTGAAACTTTGCGTTACAATCGATGAAATAAACGTCAGTTTCGTGATTATTTCTTAATTCACATTGAAAAGAAAGCGGCGTAGATAAAAGTTATCTATTCAATTAATATATACGTACACAAATGTAATCGGTTGGCGTTTCGAGTATGCTGATCCTCGAAACAATTAGTCCTGCAAATAATGATTGTTTGATTATAGTGTTTATAGAGCGATAAAAAGTGGAAGGTTGATTGTCGTTCAACTCAGAACATTAGTTACTTTCTATCTTTCAAGTATTCGAATTTTCAGAAAAACAATTCAAATACGCCAAGCTACCTTTTTCCAACAGATGTAAAGCTGGTAAAATGAATGTGAAATATGAAAATAGAAAGATTTTTACTAGTCCTAAGCCTACAAAAACTGCCATCCGGAATTTTTAGTAGAACATTTATTGAAAATTTAGTTATCAATGTGACTAACGAGAAAGTTTAGATAGTCACCAAACTGCTTTCAATTTTACACATAATTTCAAGTGGTGGACATCATTACATTCTTGTGATTGTTTATAGATTTTTATGTTATTTCATAATACACATCGACCACGTGGGTCATTAGCGTCATTAAGGTCTACAAAAAAGCGTGGTATATATGAATAATGTGTATATAAGTCTCAGAACATCCATCGATTTGAGAAACTTCTTAAAATTATGCACATTACATGAGGATCCTAAAATGTCTGCTAGTTCGCCAGAACAAAGTTGCACCTGTTGCCGTTTCGTTGCTAATTGCTGACACAGAGAAAATAAGTGTTTCACCGAAAGTATTTCATTACAGTAATTTCATTTTGGTTTAGGATCCTTACTGAAAAGTTAACCGTGCCTTAGTCTAGTGTGACCTAGGCGTAGTAGAGTTAGTAGCACTTGGTCTCCGCGATTTTTATGTAATTCAGACCAGAGCTTTGTTAACTTTTTCACTTCAGTTAACTTAGTTGTCGCATATTTTCACTGCTTTTTTCCCACGCACTATTTATTTTAGATTTTATATCCGCACTCACTGATAATCTAATAGTTTCCGTTATGTCACTTTCTGCGGCGCTTTGGCGTATCTATCTGCTTCTTCGTTACCACGGATTCCTATATGGGATGGTATTCATATGGAAATAACATTTTCATAGCATTGTTCGGCAAAGTAAAGTTCTTGTTTGATTTTAGTTACAATGGGATCATCTGGGTAAGTTAGGATTTTAGACCGCTGAGGGAATCCGAAAGAATGAGATGGTCATGTGAGTTTTATCCATTTATGAGGATTAAGGCTTGATATATTGCATACAGCTCAGCTGTATGCAGATAGAGTAAGTTGAACATATGGGTCGAGGCTGTAGTCACTACAACTACTTCGACTTTATTAGAAAATTGGGGAACTTTTCTAGTATGCTATTTAGCGTAGGCTTTATAATGTAGCCGTTAACATAATCAATCTTGAAGGGAAGAAAGACTAGTGATACAAGTTGGAGATTTGATTTACCAGGGTGTTCATTGAACTGAGTTCGTTGAGATAGCATTCTGGAAGTGAGTAGTTAAGTTTCGTTAGGTAATTTTTTATTCGTACATAATAAGGTTTGGAGGTACTTGGTTTTTCAAACAAGTTGGGGAAGTTTTATGTGGCGCAATTGTGATAGGGGGTATTGGAGAGATTTTGCCTTGTTATAGCTGCATACACTAGACTTAGTACATTCTTCTGTCCTCTAGCGATGGTTCTCCAACTTCACTGTATAGGTTCTCGATTGGTGTAGTGCGGAATGTTCCTGTTATTTATCGTTTACAGAGAATATGAAAAAAAACCTTTCTCTCCCGACTAAAATAATAATATTCTTGTATTAAGTGGGATTTGACGAATTATTCCGACACACACACACACATGTATATATATATATATATATATATATATCTTCAAACGCGCCACTATGTCATGAGAAGAGTGTTATAAATAATCTAACTGATAGAGCTATTAAACTCTCACATCCTAAATTTAGAGAAGCTAACTTAAAAAAAATTAAAACCATTCTAGCAGAAAACAACTACCCACTACATTACACTAACAAAATTATCAATAAACGAATTCACTCCACATACAACAACTCTCAAACCAATAAAAAATCCAATACTTATATTTCGCTTCCCTACGTAAATGGTCTGTCTGAAAAAATAACGCAAAAGTAAAAAATATCTATTTCCCACAAACTTAATGATACCAACAAGATATTTTTCTCAAAAATGAAACAAAAAATAAATAAAAACAAACAAACACATACAGTGTATCAAATTCCTTGCCAAGACTGTCCCAGTACATACATTGGTCAGACTAAACAATATTTGCAAAAAATACTACAAGCTCTCAAATATTCTAAAACAGATGTTACAGCACTCTCACATCATAAACAACAAACAGGACACTCTTTTAACTATGACCAAACTAAAATTCTTGGAAAAGAAAAAAACGATAAGGTAAGAACGGTTTTAGAAATGATCTATATTAAACAAAATTCCAACAGCATCAATTCCAGAAATGACATCAAAAACCAAAAAGTATTATTTATGACGGCATATTAAAAAAATAATAACACAGACAAGTATTTGAGTACCACCTCTGAAACTTTTTGTACCTTACTATTGAATATATACTCAAAATTGTGAAATTTCGCTTGTACTATCAAATAAAAATTTCAAAGTGCAGTTGGTATGGGTTAAAAACCAATAATGCATGTTTTGCAAATACTATTTAAAACTAATTAAGCTGTGATAAGAGAAGGATGATGTTTGACATGGAAACTTATATTTTTAAAAAGCAATTTTAAAATTTTAAATTAGTTTCAAGATCTTTTAACCATGTGGCCCCAACAAACAGGTAATTTATTTCATTGTCAATTGAACAAATTTGATTATTTCAAGAGTTAAAATTTTTACTGTTTTTACTTTTTAATTATAGTGTAGTTTCTGTTTGTAAAGATATATTTTAATTTTATTGTAGTTGATTTGATAATGACAGGATTATGTCGAAACGTACGTAATCAATAAAAAAATGTATTAAAAGAAACGTCCAGAGTTTGTTTAATGACCTTAATCCAAGAAATTTCCATACAAATAAATATACAGGATGGTCAAGAAAAATTAATGAAATATATCTCGGGATCTTCCAATTGAAGACACTTTGCTCCCAAATTTCACATCCTTATTTGGTTATGCCGTGCTGAAGAGGCAAATGAGCCAGAAACATGCATGTCCACGGTTACCTCTCTATTTCAGTAGCCCTTTATTTTGCGTGAATTACCCATGAATCTCTCTGTTGTTGTTAACATATCGCGCGATATTCCTACATCTTCTTTTTCATATATATATATATATATATATATATATATATATATATATATATATATATATATATATATATATATATATATATATATATGTATATATATATTCAATCTAATTAATAGTTATATTTTAATAGATATATGAATATAACAATATAAAATATTATTCGTCGACGTTTTCACAATTTGTGATTGTAGCGACACTATTGCACACACACCTTTAGCGGCGTATGTAACCTAATTTACTTTTGACAGTAGTTGTCAAACAATGCCCGGCTAAGATAAATATTAATTTCTGTATTTAGAAAGATAAATTAATTCACAATCGACTTAATCACTCTTGTCTCAGGGTGGGATCAAAATATTTCAAATAATAATAATTCAAATTTTATAATTTTCAAGTATTATCCAAATCAAATATTACTTTATATTCAGAATCTCGAGTAACTGTTTATTCAATATAATAAAAGGCACTTGAATTATCTTATGACATTTACAATTTTACTGTTACTGGAAATTAAGCAAATGTCACTGATTAGATCAAAATTTCTATAGCATGCAAAATGTTAAATACGATTAAAATAGATACTGAATGAATACCACAGTGAGTTGGAATCAAAATTATATATTATACGATCAGATAACAAAATTACAAAAGTATTTATTGTTTCCCAAAAATATTATAAACGAAACAAAGATAATATTTTCTACCAACCTTAATATTAGTACAACCTATTCTATGAATCAACTAATTAAAATTTTTAATCAAATGTTCAACTCGTCTAATATACACTTGACGTGTATCAATGTCCAATAACGCAATTTTCTGTTCAAATTGTCTATTCAAAAATTTTTCACTTGATGTAAAATCTTATATGTGTAACGTTAATTTGGTTTAGCTCAAATTATGATATAGATGCATCTATTTTCGAAATGTATTTAAAAAGGCCTGTTAATTCTCGAGAAAAAATTTTAAACTGGAGTGGACTCACCAAATAGGACAGGAAAACTCGTACGTATTCTAAATGTATTTAGAATTCTTCAAAACTTTCTAAATATATGATTTAGAAACTCGAACCACTTACACTTGGTACGTTGCAATTCTTCTACGAATTATGCACGCACTGGCTTTATAATGTATGGCTTTATGATCTGATTGTATAGTTATACAATTTCTATTAAATTCTCAAAAAATTTGAGACAACTCTTATTACGATGTTGTCTCGTGGGGCTTTCAAATTTAACTGCATAAACTTTGTTCAAATAAATAAATCTCTTCTCCTATGGTTACGAAAAACTCCTTTTTTTAAAAAAAATACTAATTTATGTTTCCATATAACAAAGAGAGATTTGAATTCTTTTATTACCATTATAATTCTGATAGCAGAGACATCTGTATTTTAAAATTTCAAATATATTTTCCAAATCGTAATATATTCTATCTATCATTAGATATATTCTGCATAAATGTCATGAGAAATTAAAATGTCAAATTTGATTTGTATACCGAATCTTTCAAAATTATTGATTATACATATAATACAGTGTGTATCGAAAGTATTGCATACAAATGTAAATAGTTTTCCTTATTTTAATATTTCTTTTAAATTTTAAATAGAGGAACTGTATTAATATATATATATTACGAAATCACACACTGGTGTAGTCCCTGAATCCGACTCTGTCTAAGCCATGTATGAAAGTAGAAAATTTGGCGAATGCGCAGGGATTTCTTCGAATTGTTTACCATCATTTTTTGTGACTATTCTTATCTAAACATTTCCAGTCTTATCTAGACAATTTCAAGGAGGCGATTGTTTTTGTGTGAGCCGCAGTCTAGAGAGATCTAGACAAAAGGGCACTTAATATATTAGAGGTACTATACCTACCAACGAGTCAGTTTATAATTTGATCTCGTGAGATAAACAGTGAAGAAGTAGATAAATAAAAACCTTCAAGCTGTGTACACGTCTCAATGTAATTTGAATAAAACTTTTTTGTGTATTTCGTGTAAAATTTGATAATTTTTTTTAAAAAGCGTAGCAAAGCGCTTTCGACTGTCAAGTCATCATCAGTGCTTACTCGTCAGGTAATACTCAGATGAATCCATAAAAATGTCCATACAACGATAAACAGCTGAACATGTTAAAATATACTTAATTAATTAAAATTTGCTTATATAAAATTCATCCCTATAAGGGATTAATAAAGATCAAAAATTCCAACATGATGTGGTGAAGTTAGCCGGCCGACTTCGTCAACTGAAAAAACTTCTCGGAGGATATAAGGACGTAGAGTGGTACACATACGCACTCTCAGAAGAAAAAGAAAGAAAGCTAGTAATAAAAGGACTAGCAGTAAATACCCCAGCGGACGAAATAGCAGATGAGCTGAAAGAAGAAGGTTTAAAATCTTAAGAGTTTCGCAACTTCAAAGCCGAACCCAAAAAGAAGAAGACGGAACGAGGAAATATCTGCCAATCTGCATAGTAGCGGTGGAGCCCACAGAGGAAAAGGTATTTAAAAACCTCAGATACCTCTGCTACACCAAAATAAGTGTAGTAGAACAGAAGAAACACAACAGACCTATGCAATATTACAGATGCCAGGGATTCCACCACGGCCAGAGCACTTGCAACATGGTTTTACACTGCGTAAGATGTGCCGGAGGACACAGGGCAGCGGATTGCACCCTGAGCAGAACAGAGAGGCCCAAATGCCAAAACAGTGTAGGAGATCACCCCGCCAACTACAGAGGATGTCTCAAAAACCCGAAGAAGGCGGAGAAAAGACCAACAAGACCAAGTGCAGTAGCAGCAGCGACGAGGAAAGCGCCCGAAGAGGCGAAAAAGGCACCCACCCAGAGTACCTCCCCAAACGCAGTCATTATGAGTATGTGGCAAACGATGCAAACACTCATAACGACATTAATTACACAGCGAAGTAATTAATGGATGACAGCCTTACCTATTAATTGTAAATAGGACACTAGAGGACTAAGAACAAATCAAAATACCATGGAGAATAATCTTGGAGGAAGAAGGTTTCGATATCTTCGCGCTCCAAGAAACAAAATTACCGGGGGATCACCACAGATTCATCTGGCCAGGCTACAACGTTTATAAAATCAACACAAACGGACAATACGGCGGCACAGTGATCATAGCGAAAAAAAAGCTATGCCAATACCGAATTAACACACCGACCGATTTACAAACTATGGAAGTGACGATAGTAGGAAAGTAGCTATTTTCCTCTTCGAAGAACGGTCAGACTAATATGTCGAAATTATTAAAATTTTGACTAAAACGGAGGTGTACAGTAGAAAACCGAAATTCATCTATCATATAGACACACCCCTCCTATTTCATGAAATTTTAATCTGAACTGAAGATTCCGCCGAAGGGGATCTAATTAATTTAATATTCTGCATGGTATTAGCCAGGAAATTAGTTGTTTTTCTCTTCGAAGAACGCTCAGACTAATACGTCAAAATTATTAAAATTTTGACTATAACGAAGGTGTATAGTAGAAAACCGAAATTTATCTTTCATATATATATATATATATATATATATATATACATATATATATATATATATATATATATATATATATATATATACATATATAGAGAGAGAGAAGATGTAGGAATATCGCGTGATATGTTAACAATAACAAAGAGATTCATGGGTAATTCAAGCAATATATATATATATATATATATATATATATATGTATATATATATATGTATATATACATATATATTTATATATATATATATATATTATCCTCTATTTTTAATTTCAGTAGTATTTATTTATATATAGTATTGTATGCTTTTAATTTGCCTTACGTTGGTAGCAACAATTGTCATGGAATGAACTTTTTCTTTTAATTTATCATACTATATTATTGTATTATTTATGTTATCTCGGGGTGCGTGGGATCGGCACGAAAATCTCGTTAGTGATACTAACGATAAGGTATGAGACTATTTGAAAGAAACATAACAATTTTAATTCATTAAAAAATATTCTTCCCTCATTAATAATCATTAGAAAAAAACACCACAAATTATACATAATCAAACAATCAAACCCAATAAATAATAAACTCCATAATTTCACAATAACAACGAAAAATAGAATAATGTGGATAGAATTAAATGCATATAACCATGGCGTCACCGTTTTTGGTAATTGGTTCCAGCTCTAGCTTATGTTATTAAATATTTTTTTTAACGACTAAGTAAATTATCTGTCTAGTACTATGAATAAATGATGTTAAGCTTCCTAAGTGACAGAGAGTTTAGCGTTAGAGTTGGAATGGAAACATCACGAAGGCATTATATGGAAAATGGAATCTCTCAAGGAGCAAACTTGAGTGTAATTCTATTCTTGGTAGCTGTCAACTACTTGGCAAATGCTGTTAGCGAAAGAGTACAAAAAAGTCTGTATGTGGATGATTTGGCGACATTTTACTTCTCGTCGCTAATGGAAATATACTCAGCACATTACAGAATAGCATAGATGCCATCGCTCAGTTTTCATAAAACAACGGTTTTAAAATGTCGGTATCTAAAACACATTGTATACACATTTGCAAGCAAAAAAGAAATTACCATGAACCCATGCTGTACTTTTATGGAAATAATATCCAGATTGAAACATGTACCAAATTCCTGGGTCTTGTTTTTGACAAGAAACTTTACTTGTTGCAGGTGACTGTTCACTCGCGACCTAAAACACAGACTTAAAAAAAAAGAAAAATATATAATTGACTATTTCACTCATATCAAAATGTTCACACTATCTGACCATTCATATACCAAAGACAGCTGGTATTATTGGGAAAACACTAGCTGTCTTTAAATTATGATTGGTCTAACTTTGGTGTTTTTATCTACGTAACCATGGATGCGGACATTTTGACAAAGTAATAATAATAAGTGGCGACGTCAGAATGAGTCTCTTCGATATGGTTTTAACCGAAGATATCATATGGAGACAATTTGACGTTCGGTGTGGAACGCAACTACTAGTTACATATGCTAGTAAATTAGCATTAGTTTTGAAAGACTGGGCATATGTATAGTAAACAAACATATTTGGGGTACCTTCCCGAATAAAATTTATTATTATTAAATGTCTTCCACCGATTCTATCGAATATAAAGTTTTTGACCCTTCGTGAAATAGTCCAATAAAATACCACTCGTGATTGAATTTATATCAAAAGTCTATTTTTTATTTCATAACTCAACTAGTTGCTTGAAGAAAACTGCACTCGTCCTCAAGCAACACAGCATCGTTATGAAATAAGTCGGCAGACTTATCGCGAAAATGCAATCACTAGTGGTATTACTATTAATAATACTTACATTTACACTTCAGTTAATTTGTAAGTAAAACTATACCAAACTCAACTTACGAAGGTGCATCATGTGATCAAATTGATTCCAGTCTGCTTGAAGTGAGTTCGGTATACGTTGTTACATTATAAGCAAGCAGAATGTGCTTGCTCTTTGCTCCTATCAATACTGATGTTTGTATATTTTCAATTATGTGATTCTTTCAAAAGTAAGAATATGTATTCATGGAAAATTCAATATTTTACAGATGTTTTGTCGTTACAAGTGCCTCATGGATTGGCGTTAATTGAGTCTCAGGACCGGATTTGTGTAGCTGACAGAGAAAATATGAGAGTTGTTTGTCCTAGAGCAGGATTATATACACTCCAAGGAAAAAAAGAGCCACCCCTTACAATAACTTTGCCGGATATGGGGCGTGTATTTGGAATTGCAGCTAGAGGTGGGTAAAAATAATAAAATATTTTCATATTATTTATAATGTCTTATAATTATTACTCACATGATTTCAATTCTACATTGTAATGTCACTACTCACTTCAGTACTTTCTACAATCGGTTTTTCCAAACATACCTTGATATTAAAAAAACTCTTTTTAATCACATTCGTGACTACTATTTTCCATACAAATTTTGAAGGATAGTGAATATTTCCTTAGTTCACTATTTTCTTAATTTGCAATCATATTGGAAAATTCGAATTCAAATTGAAATCTAGACTTCTCGATGGCCAAGCAAACTCATTGCCACGAGCAATTTATTGACGAGGAAATTGTTCAGTCACGCAACTATAGAGAACAATGTGGTAGTACTACTCCATCACGCACTTCATTTTTTGCCTTGAAACGGAAGGTATATTATGTAGAATTTCACTAAAATGTTTTCATTGATAGTCCAAGAAGACCAAAAATGCTCTCAAATCTTAAACTCATGCACAAAATGTTTTTCGTTTCTCAGAATTCCACAAACGATTAAAAATCGCATTGAGGACGCTTGGGTTCATATTTTGCACACCTTACATAAAATAAGTGAATAATTGTAAACAAGCTGTTAAAGTAATTCTGAAGGGTGTATTGATATGGACATAGTTTTCCTGTATGTCCTTGGTTCACAAATGTCTCATCCATGTAGTATTTTTTTGTTAAATTCGTTAATTTTGCTGAGATAACTTCGTCATTATAATAGTATTTCCGCACGTTTAAAGAGAATGTTTTTCCTATCGACTTTTCCAAAATGTAAATTTTATTTCATGTCAAGTTTTCCTTAAAGTTTCTTTACCAATGTTTGGCACGAGTTCATGATCACTAATAGCCTCCAGAACTTTTTGCAAAGTGAGCAGTTCATTTCTAATAAAAATAGCTTTGAATATATCTACGTATGGCGTTTTTGTTATAGTCATTTACAATCATTTTTCTCTTTCGGTTCTAATTTTTGATTCTGTTCTTCCCAATCCAATCCGACGCCTGGAAAGCCATAAGGATAAGCCAAGAAGAAGGTGTTACCGATGAATTTTGTTTTTCATAAGGTTTTTGTATATACCTACTTGATTTTGATAAACAGATATAATCACAGCACATATCAACTAATTCATTTTTTGAACGACTATGATCTCTTTATAGACAATACACGCAGTAGGTACCTATAATTTGATTCATACTTACTGACCCTGAAAAACGTAACAGTAACAACCAGTATTTACATGTATCATATAATATAATTATAACACTAATAACTAACAACTTTACAGGTGCACGACATCTATTCAGGACAATTAACATTTTTATAAAACTAAGAATATACACTCATACACACACATACAAACACATGGTACAAAAACCACAAACAACATTTAAATAACTAAAAACGGATCAATTACATTAGCGAAATACTTTCTGCCCTTTGAGAATATCCATTCCTTTAATTTTTTTTTGAAGAGACAAACTGAATTATATTTCTTCAAAGTGTGGGGTAAATTGTTCCATTATTTTGATCCAATAAAGCAGAAGCTTCTCTGGCCAAGTGCTTTATATGTAACAGGGGCATATATAGCGGATTGAGTATTCTGTCTCGTTCCGTATGTATGTGGTACATTATATGTATAAAGCCTGTTTGAGTACAAGAAACAAAGGGTTTTGAAGCAAAAAAGTTGCCGAATGTCCAATACCTTTGAATCAATATATACTTGATTGGAGGAGAATCTGCGAGGTTTTTTTAGAATAATTTTAAGAATGAGTTTCTGAACGGTGTTGATCGAGTTTAGATAATTATTCCTAATTCCTCCCCAACCAATGATACCATATAGTAATATGGATTCAACAAAAGCGGAGTATATTGTTTTCAGTTGTTCATGAGATAAAAATTCCACTAATTGTTTGAATCTGTAGATTAGGCCTCTGAGCTTATTGGTGATGTTGCGAGCATGAACGTCCCATTTCAAAAAGGAGTCAATATGTATGCCCAGATATTTGACCGCGTGTACGAGCTCAAGAGTACGACTTCCTACAGAGATAGTATTATAATCCGGCAAAAATGGTCTATATGAAGTAAATGGTATTATTTTAGTTTTAGTGGCATTAACAGTCAATTTGTTCGACTCAAACCACTTGAGGATATTCTGCATATCGTCAGAAGCCTTTTTTTGGATTTCTGACCAGTTTTGCCCTTCGTAAATAATAGCTGTGTCATCTGCAAATGACAAGATTACTCCAGTTGAGTCCAACTGTAGCAAATCGTTCAAGTAAATTATAAATAGTATCGGCCCAAGAACGGTTCCTTGGGGAATTCCGACTGTTACCAACTCTTCTTGGCTACACATATTATCCATTTTTACAACTTGTTTGCGGTCTTTGAGATAACTTTCGAAAAAGTCCAGTGCAACACCGCGAATTCCAAGACGTTCCAATTTATCAAGCAATATACCATGATTTACCGTGTCAAAAGCTTTCGCCAGATCAACAAACACTCCCAAACAAGATTTTTTGTGATCAATAGCTGAATAAACGATGGATGTTAATCTAGCGATAGCATCCTGAGTAGATTTTCCCTCCTGAAACCCGAATTGGTGAGAAGAGATTATTTTATTCTTGTTAATAAAACTAACCAAGCGGTTTTTTACTGCTCTTTCAAACAATTTAGACACTGAAGAAATCAAAGATATAGGTCTATAGTTGCTTACAAGATGCCTGTCACCTGATTTGTGAATTGGTTTTATTACTGCCTTTTTAAAGTGATTTGGGACTTTCCCATTTTCTAAAGCTAAGTTAATAATATACGATATCGGTTTACACACAAAATTACTAGTTATTTTAAGGATTTCGTTTGATATACCATCGAGGCCACTAGCTTTTTTATTCTTCAATTCCCTAATAAGTTCTTCTATTTCTGTGTGGTCTGTTTGCTTCAGAAATATTGAGGCACAAATTCGTTTCGTTTTGATTTTGATTTCTGGACTTTGAGGTATAGCATTAGCCATTTTTTCACCAATACTAGAGAAATATTGATTGAAGTATTTTGCAATCTGTAGTTTGTCAGTTATATCAACACCATCATCAGATTTAATTTTTTTTATTGTCTTGTTTGTATTCGGTTTATTGCAGAACTCCCTAATGACTTTCCACAGATTTGATGTAGATGCTTTGTTTTCATAAATCTTTCTTTTGAGGTATTCGTGTTTGGTTTTTTTTAATAATGCAGTAAGTTTATTTTTGTAATTATCATAAGCAGTTTTCTTCCCCAAATCGAAGGGATCTCTTATGGAGAGTTGGTGTAATTTGTCTCTTTTATCAATAGAAGTTATAAGGCCGTTGGTGATCCATGGCTTCTTCTTTTTGAAAGTTTTATTTTTTTTTGGAATAAGTAGATTTTTTTATGATTTCATTCAGGGTTTAATGAAGTTATCAGTAGCAAAATTAACTTCCCTTTCTCCATAAACAGTTAACCATCTTTCAGTGCTGATTATATCTAACAATTTTCTTTCGTTCAGATAATTTTGGGTCACATTGCTATCATTACTTTCATGTTCATTTCTCAAGTTAACCATTTTTACAGCTATGGAGAAGTGATCGGTGATATTTGTCAAAATTACTGCTGGGTAGATATTTTCAATAATGTCAGAATTATATTTTAAAAATATGTTTTAAAAATAATTCCTTCTAATACTGTATATCCATAATTATTAAGTATACTGTTTAGTTTTTTAGCTAATTTATTATTAAGGGTATTAACATAGGAAACTACAGGTCTAATTGTTTCGTTACTGTACGTAATTTAATGGTTCCATATCATTGTGAAGATTGAGGATTTTTATTCCATAATCCCTTAAAATATGTTTTGAGTTATAAACAATCTCTCTTACAATATTAGAAAACTTTTTTGTTGGGACTGATCTTAGAATTTGGACATCACTAGATTCTATAAAGTTGTTTACTTTGGATTTATAGTCTTCAGTTTTCAATATTACAGTGGCATTACCTCTGTCAGATTTTGTAATGGTGAGGATATAATTTTTATTGAATTTGCTGAAATGTCATTTTTTGATTGACGTTTAACATTGAAAGGTTTCATATTTTTCATTAAATTGACAATTTGTAATTTCTCATAAAGTAAATCATTTGAATTAGATTTTAAAGCTATTTCTGATTCTGTAGCTAATATTTGTTTGATATTATTCGTAAATTTTAGTGGTATGCTGTACTTTAAGCCTTTATTTAAAAAAATTCTATTTCACTATATTATGTAAAATTAGTGTCTCAAAAGTTTTCAAATCGTGCTGCAAAGTGTGTTAATATGTAAGTACTTATGATGTTTAGAATATTGAATTCTATGTTGTATGTATTCAAGTTTTTTAAGTTTTTGTTCTTGTTTCTGAAACTTGTCGTAGTTTATTGTGCTGCCACTTTCTCTGATTTTGTTATCTGGGGCACTCTGCGTATATATACAGGTTGTCCCGGGACTAATAAGAAAAAAGTCGGGAGCGTATATTATGAGCCAAAATAATGTTAGTACTTCATATACACTTTTTCAGTACAGGTCATTGTTTTCGAATTATAGGCCTCAAAATTTTGAATTTTGAATTCGTTTTTTACTTTTAAATCTCGTACTTGTAATTTGATCTTTATAACATTTTCAGCATATTTATATTATATATGTATGTTTATTTTGGTAAGATAAACATATCGACAGTAGTACCTTGAAGCCAGGGACGTAATGGTTATTGATCCAAAAAATTTGCAGGGATGACACACCCTGTATAAAAATATCTAAAAAGACTTCCACACTGCTTAAGCTTAATTTGTTCTTCTCTTGTTCTCCTTATTGCGATTTCTATATAACAAGTTGTTTTGCATAATATCATGTTTTATAAAAAGTTGTATATTTTGAACATACAGTTATTTTCTGAAAAGTTTGGAGTGCAACAAACAATATAATATTACAACATGAAAGAAAGGTACTTATAATCTAATTTGATATTGCAGGCAAGTACGTCTATGCCGTGAATGGACCAACGTCCGCTCTTACCGTCCAGGGTATGACCATCAACCCACAGACAGAGTCCGTCATCGATCATTGGACGCCTAATAAGGTAATCGATACTTCCAATTTACACTCAGAGCATGCCTAACCTATAATTGAAAATTTGCACGCAATCAATTCAATAATACATTGGAAATCAATCAAAATTTCAGCGTACACACATTTTTGAATAATTGAGATTTTTTCAGTTTAAACTATGTATATGCTTCAACAGACTTTCCCGAAGGAACACAATATATAGTTCATTATCACACAAGCGGGAATAATAGTTATTTATGCACCAAGGGAGTAATGTACAATTTTAATCCCGAAGATAAAGTTTATGCACGAGCGAGCGTAGCGAGCGAGGGCATTATTTAGCTGAGGGATTATTGAACTTTACTCCCAAGATGCATACATTATTTTTTCCACGCCATTTGCTTCTATTTTCAGAATCATTTAATAGACAAAAATGTTGACAGCAATCTGACACGAAGCTGAGGTTGCATCGTCCAACTACGGTTTTGACATTTAAGTAAACGAAAAATAAACTACACTAAACTCAGGAAGTATACATTATTTCCCAGCAATTTAAAGAAGGTTTTATTCAAATTCTTCTTTGATATATTTAATTAATCGTAATATTTATGATGCTAGAATTAATGATATTGATATACGGACTTTTTTCTTTTGGTAGAGTATTGATAATATCGATTTTGACATTTAAATCATTTTCAAATAAAAGAAAAGTGAAGTACACATCAAAATCCGTACATTATATTTAGGTAGGCAAGTTAGATATTTCTGTCAAAATCAGAAAGCAGCCACGCTACAGAAATACCTTATCTTAGGGATATGCCTATCTATATTTTATAATAATAATTAATAAAAAGAATAGCTAGGTCTTAAAGTACTTCATTCCCTCTGTGTGATAATTTGTCACATTATCTATCGAAAATGAAGTCTAAAAAAGTATATATATGTATATATATATATATATATATATATATATATATATATATATATAACAAAGAGCAAACAACAAGTGTTATCATGGGAAAGCACGCAAAAATAAAGAGGTTACTGAAGAGGAGTGGTAACCGTAAACATGCATGTTTCTAGCTCATTAGCCTTCATCAGTACGGTATAACCAAGTATGGATGTGAAACTTGGGAGCAACGATGTTGAATGAAACACGGAAGAACACAAAGAACGGAAAATAACAGGACAACCAAACGCACATTTGTGCCATCAATTGGAAGATTCCGATTTTGGAACAACAACCAATATCAACACGGAGGCGCATAAAGCCCTCCTGTCTGGAAAAAAACCAACCCAAGGTAAAGAAACAAGATCAAAAATGGATCATGCGTGAATTTAACAAAAACAAAGAGCAAACAACAAGTGTTATCATGGGAAAGCACGCAAAAATAAAGAGGTTACTGAAGAGGAGTGGTAACCGTAAACATGCATGTTTCTAGCTCATTAGCCTTCATCAGTACGGTATAACCAAGTATGGATGTGAAACTTGGGAGCAACGATGTTGAATGAAACACGGAAGAACACAAAGAACGGGAAATGACAGGACAACCAAACGCACATTTGTGCCATCAATTGGAAGATTCCGATTTTGGAACAACAACCAATATCAACACGGAGGCGCATAAATCCCTCCTGTCTGGAAAAAAACCAACCCAAGGTAAAGAAACAAGATCAAAAATGGATCATGCGTGAATTTAACAAAAACAAAGAGCAAACAACAAGTGTTATCATGGGAAAGCACGCAAAAATAAAGAGGTTACTGATATATATATATATATATATATATATATATATATATATATATATATATATATTACGCTCAACAAGTTCAACACAGGAAGCGACCATCGACTAATTAGAGCTCGACTGGTCTTAGATATAAAACTAGAAAGGTCAAGACTAATGAAAACCAACACAACGAAAAACATAAACAACGAAAGGCTGAAAGAGAACTCTCACCAATATGAAGCACTACTAGAAGAAAGACTACAAAAAGTGGAATATAACAACACTGAACTGATATACACAATTCGAAACTGCGCCGTAGAAGTGGGAGGTCTGCAACAACGAGGTGAACACAAAAAACTAACTCCGGAAACAAAAGCACTATTACAAAAACGAATAGAAATGAAAAAGAGAACAAACATTTAAAGAATTGAATACACCGAACTGTGCAAGACGATACGAAAGAAAATCGCAGAAGATATCAGGAATTACAACGAGAAACTGGTACAAACAACAATAGAAAACCGTAAAAGTTACAGAAATGCAAAAAGGGCACTAATAATAGGGAAAAGACAGATAGTTGCATTAACTGATGGAAACACAAGAACCACAGACAGGAATGAAATAATAGACCTAGTAGCCAAATTCTATGGAGACCTATACAAGGCCCCTGAAAATTTGGAAGAAATAATAGAACACTCAGAAGATGGCATACCAGAAGTATTGGTGGAGGAAGTAGAAATGGCACTGAAAAGCATGAAAAATGGTTAAGCAGCGGGAAATGACGGCATCACGACCGAAGTACTCAAATATGCAGGAGCTAAAACATGGAAGTACCTTGCCAAACTATACACGAACTGTCTGATGTCCAGGAGCATACCTAAAGAATGGAACAGCGCCCTTATAGTGTTGATCCACAAGAAAGGCAGCAAAGAAGACATTAAGAACTACAGACCAATAAGTCTACTACCAGTGACGTACAAGGTATTCACAAAGATCATTCACAACAGAATACAAAATACACTAGACTCGGCCCAACCACGAGAACAGGCTGGATTCCGCAAAGGCTTCAGTACAATAGACCACATCCATACCCTCAAAGAGGTTATCAGTCGAACCAAAGAATACGACCAACCACTAGCACTAGCCTTCATCGACTTTGAGAAAGCATTCGACTCTATATATCCCAGAGCAGTAATAAATGCCCTAACAGAACAAGGGGTCGACAAGCCATATATTGAGACCCTAGCAAATATATATAGGGAAGCCAAAGCGAGAGTTTGGATATATGAGGGCACATCAGAATTCCCCACCAGCAGAGGAGTTAGACAAGGAGACGCAATATCAGCAAAGTTATTTACAGCAACACTAGAAAGCATCTTCAGAAAACTGGGCTGGAACAACACAGGTCTGAATATAGATGGAGAATACTTGAACCATCTAAGATTCGCTGATGATATCATCCTGATAGCGAGTAACCCTGGCGAAATGCAACAACAAATAAATGAATTGAATGCAGCAAGCAACGAAGTAGGCCTTAAAATAAATCTGAGTAAGACCAAGATAATGTATAACGAACTGATAAACGCACAAGAAATAACAATTAATGGCACTGCCCTGGAAATAGTAGAGGAATACAAATACCTGGGTCAATTAATACACATATCAGGCTCTCTACTTCCAGAAATAAACAGAAGAATCAAATTAGCATGGAGAACGTTTGGACAGAACTCTATCATCTTCAAGTCTAGAATGTCACTCCGTTTGAAAAAGAAAGCGTTTGATCAGTGCGTACTACCAGTATTAACATACGGCTGTGAAACCTGGACCCTGAAAACTGATATCATTAGAAAACTCCAGGTAACGCAGAGGTCTATGGAACGATGCATGCTTGGAATAACAAGGAGAGATAGAAAAAGGCTTGATTGGATCAGACAAAAGACCCAAGTGATAGATGTCATAAATAGAATCAGATCCCTAAAGTGGCAATGGGAGGGGCATCTCGCTAGAAGGACAGACGGTAGATGGACCATAAAGATAACGCAATGGTATCCCCGAGGCGTGAAAAGACCAAGAAGACGCCCCAACTTAAGATGGGACTACGACATAAAGAAACTCGCAGGATCAACTTGGGGCCGCATAGCTAGCAATAGACAACAATGGGCCCACATGGAAATTGAATATATAAATATGTAAAGGGAGGCTACACCATAACAAAATGGTTGGATAAGCTGCATATGATGATGATGATGATGATATATAAAATTTAACTGGATGATGGAAATTTGTGAATCATACATAAAAATGTAACATTAGAATAGGTAACCGTAGATATTCGTGTTTCTACCTCATTTATCGTCACCACTTTGCAAAATCCAAGGTAATACAACTCGGTATCAAAATTAGTATCATGAGATTAAGTCTAATGTACGGAGAGATATGCGCTTAAAAGCCAGCTGCAAATTGGTGTCTACCAATTTGAGCAGAAATGAGATAAATACACAATTTTGACGAGGAAAAACGATCTTAGTAGTCAGACACAGAATTTACGGGAATCCATATACAATGTAAAACTGGTAATTCAGAAAACTACATCATACTAACTGTATAATATGCTTCAAATCATACTAGTACCTAGAATTACTGTTTAAAAATTAGGCCAATAGCTATATATGGAAGATAAACATCAACAATGGATATAAATTAACTGGTGAAGGCAATGTTCACGTAGAATTTCAGACCAAATGAAGAAGCAATAAAGAAATACAGAAACTATTATTATACATTAGCGTATCCTAAATTGGACAGAACACATAGATCGTATGTCGCTGAATGAGAAAATGGAAACTAATAACTGGAAAATAGACGCGTAAATCAGAATACACATTAAAAATAAAACAAATCACGATATAGGGTTCTTAGGCCTACAATGATAATCTTGAATCAATGGATATTATCATTATCATATATTCTTCTTGCTGCTTTTACCTTCAGACTACTAACAAGCTCTTCAATATGATCACTAATATTATTGCCCACTTAATTCAAACTCCACAATCATATAGTTCAGTCGTATTATAAGCTAATAAAAATTAATCGAAAAAAACAGTTCTGCGGAATTAATTTCCAGCAAGCTGGAAATCGTTTTAATATATCTATTGGGTCCTAAATGCATGTAATCTGAAAATAGTTATAGTGAATAAAATTTCACGTTACGTAGATACCTTAGTTTTTAAATTAAATCATTTAAAATTCGAAATTTGGCAGCAATTCAAATCGGTTTTTTCGACGTTTAGAGTCATTTGAACCAAAACGGCACTTCTTAATGTTTTGCAACGTTAAAATAATATGCACAACCTTAGTCGAGATTCTAGTAGTACAAATAAAAATAATTATTAAGTTTATCAAAATTCTGTATCACCATTAAATCTTTAATACGTAGTATTATTATTTAATTCATTAATAAGTAAATTAATCATACTTCTTAATAGTTTAGGGGCAATGATGTAACAAAAACACTTTATTGATGAACAGTTAATTGATGAAATATAAATGTAAATGGTATAAATCAGTATATAATAGGCATGCAGCACAAAATGTGGGAGCATACATGTTCGCATTTTCTTTTATGTCGATGGCCCCCTTCATCTGAGAAGCTCGGAAGGCGCGGTTGCATATCGAGGTCCTCTTCATCGGGATTATTTTCAAAGGGACTATCTTCACCTATTTCTGCTTCTACGGCAATGAAGGTCACATCCTCATCCTCGAAGGGTGCTGAATTAGAGCATGACTGATCGTTGCAGTTGAGGCATATTGTTGAACATTTCATGCCTACTTTTCAGAAGATGCACTTCCCTGTACACGCCTTTGTACATTTGCAGGACTCAGTAATGAGAATTTTAGATTGAGTCGGATTTTTGTTGTTTATGACGGGGAGAACGCCAAGGTCCGTTCTACTCCAACCCCAGCTCAGAGGATAGGTTGGACTATCAAACCAGCTCTGGATTTAAAGGTACACCCGCAGAATATGTCAGGCGGCGGCTCCATCTGTTGGAGGTAGAGAGGCCAGCTCGAAAGTTTGCTTTGCTAGGTATTCTGAAAATACCTCTTAGCGGATGTGGTCCAAGGAGGTCTCATCTGCAATAGATGAATAGAGGGCTGCCAAGAACAGTTGACCTGCTGAAATGAGAATATCAGAATCTACATATTCATGATGAAAAACCTTGACAGTCTCTTGTAATATAGTGTTATTTTCAAGTATCTTGATAAACTTCAACTTCCCTTGGCGATAGAATGTAGAGGTTGTATCACATCCACTGATGGCATGTAGGAACAGGAGATTCTGTTTGACAACAGATGAGAATTTGAAGTACTTGGGAAAGTAGAATGTGTTCAGATAGACTCCTTTCCAGGTTTCATGACGTAAATGTTGAATAAATTTTCCGATTATGTGATCATCGCGAAGTTGCATGCCATCTCAATGGCAGTGTTGACAATAAGGATGTCAGCATCCTCAACATTTTGCATTACTTTAAACCCATGCTGTACCACTTTCTCACGCATCATAAAAATAGCCGTTCTTTGTTAATGTTGTTGGAGAGAAATTGTTCTTTCGCCATGGTTGCATTCATCTTTTCAGTGAACACTACATTTGGAGAAGAGTGGGTACTTGTTTTTACGGCGAAGCCGTTCAGCTGATTTGTTACTCTTTACTGATGCCGCATCAGGGTAACAATCAAAAACAATGGTTATACTGACTAGATTGTAGTATATCTCAACGTGGTCCACATATTTGCAGAGAATTGTTGAACATTTTTCCTGGATTACCAAACCACTTGAGTTAAAAGAAAACCTTTTGCGAAAAGATCACTTCCACTCACACAGCGGCCAGACTACAAAAGGTCATGGCAAATGGGGGAACTACCTCCATAATGTTGCTGGAAAAGCCAGACGGATCATACACGGAAGGTGAAGAGGAATGATCGATTCTTCTTCTTAGAACCCACTTCCTAGGTAGTGAACCAGCAACAAGCACCGAAATAGCAATGAACTACACCAAAAAATTCCGCAAGTAAGATTGGGACATTGGTAAGAAAATATTTACCAGACAACGGTTGGAATGGGCAATAAGTACCTTTCAACCATATAAATCACCAGGAGTGGATAGAATATTTCCAGCACTCCTACAGCAAGGGATAAAGGAGATTCTTCCTCACCTGCTGAAGATTACAAGAAGCAGTCTAGCAGTGGGTCTGATACCTAGAAAATGGAGAAGGGCAAGGGTAACATTCATACCAAAAATAGGGAAAAATATGGGACCGATCCCCGATCTTTTAGACCCATCTATCTAACATCGTTTCTACTCAAATCGATGGAGAAAATAGTGGATAACTACATAAGAACAGAGAACCTGGAGAATATACCACTTCATAAATGTCAGCATGCCTACAGAGCGGGTCGATCAACTGAGACAGCTCTGTATCAGCTGACCGAAGTCATCCAGAGAACTCTGAACAACAAAGAAATCGCAATGTGCGCATTTCTGGATATATCAGGGGCCTTTGACAACACAACTCATGTGTCTGTCAAAGAAGCACTAAAAAGGCGAGGAGTGAATGAAACCATTGTAAAATGAATGTATGTGTTGTTGACAACGAGGATAGCTGAGGCACAGGTGGGGAATCAAACCACCTCAGTTAAAGCCACTCGAGGGACACCCCGAGGGGAGTGATATCTCCCCTTCTATGGAGCCTTGTAGTAGATGCGTTGCTCTACAGGCTAACGGAGCATGACTTCGAATATATGGGCTAAGCCGATGACATAGTTTTAATAGTCAGAGGCAAGTTCGAGAGCACCTTGTGTGATTTATTACAAAAGGGCCTCAGAATCATTGAGCAATGGTGCTTATCAGTGGGGCTAAACATTAACCCAAGCAAGACCATAGTAATTCAATTTACCCGGAAAAGAACACTTCCAGCCATGAAACCCATATCCTTAAACGGGCAAATCATAGAATGGAAATCGGAAGTTAAATATCTAGGGATAACCCTAGACAGTAAGCTTCTGTGGAATAAGCATGTTGAAATAACTGCTATTAAAGCAATAAGAGCTTTGATGGCGTGCAGAAATCTAGCTGCTAAGAGGTGGAGCTGTAACCCAAAAATACTGCGATGGATGTACGCCATGATTATGAGACCAGCAATTACGTATGGGGAATAGTTTGGCACACAAAAGCAAGTCAGTACAGCACGAGGAAGTTCATCGACAAAGTACAAAGGCTTTCCTGTGTGTGCATCACTGGAGCTATGAGAATGTGTCCAACTAGGGCACTTGAGATCATTACAGATCTCACACCTCTACATCTGGTGACAGACAGATCTGCCCAAGAGGCAATTCTTAGAATATCTAGGGAAGGTTCAGGCAATGAGAGTATTAAAAATCAGGGAGCTTGGTCCTCTCTGACAAGATACATATCATCATCGAATCTTTCCAGTGACGAACAGATCATGAAAGTAAGCATTGAAAAGAATTTCACCACGATGCTAAATACGAGGAGAGACTGGGAAAGGGAATATACCACCCAAACTCTCAAATAAAACACCATTAGATGGTATACGGATGGTTCAAAAACCACCATTGGAGCAGGCGCTGGAGTATTTGGGCCTGGCACCAGATACTCATTATAGTTAGGCTCCTTCCCGAGCGTCTTTCAGGCAGAAATACTTGCGATCGAAAGATGCGTAGAAATGAACCTAGAAAGAAACTAGCAGAAATGTAACATATCGATCCATTCTGATAGTCAAGCAGTTATCAAAGCATTGAGCTCCCATGTCATTGACTCAAAGTTGGCATGGGAGTGCCGAAGAAAACTTGATGAATTAGACAAGAATAACAGGGTCTCTTTAGTCTGGGTTCCTGGCCACTCGGGAATCACGGGAAATGAAGAGGCCAATACACTTGCCAGGAAAGGAGCACAAATGCTCTTTATTGGCCCGGAGCCTTTCTGTGGTGTAGCAAAATGCTCCTACAAGAAAGAGTTTCGGGACTTTGACACTGCTAGATCCAAAAAAACATTTGGACCTCAGTAAAGATAAGCTACATCTTCTCACGGGTTTTCTTACAGGACACTGCCACCTTAGGAAGCACTTAATGAGAATAGGTCTAGCAGAGATTGACGAGTGTAGATTCTGTGGGGAGGAAGATAAAACACCGGATCACCTAATTTTGGAATGCTTCACCATTGCAAGTCAACGCAAGACATGCTTCGGACAAGAAATTTGTAAGAGTGAGGACGTAACTTCGTTGACGCCGTTCCAAATACTAGAGTTCATTAAAACCTTGGAACTGGAAGGCGAGCTGTAGTAGTAGCGAGAATAGCTCTGATAGGGGGGGGGGGCACAATAAACCTTAGGTTTCAGTGCACTGTAACCCCGTTCAAATCTAATCTAATCTCTCTCTGGCTTTGTAATAAGGTTGGTCAAACGTCACGAAGCAGCATTTTTGTGTATCACCTCTTCGTTCAACTGAATCAAATTGAACAGAGTATATAGTGTCAGAGTTTCCTGGAGGTGCATTCAGGAATGGTAAGGACAGAGTGCGAGATTTCTGAAATGGCTGATCAGAAGTAATCTTTTCCATGGATCCGTTCCGCTCTGGGACGTCCAGGTACTCTCTTCATTTCCCATACAACCACAAGAAGTCGCTGGCTGAGGATTACATCATAGAAACAAATTGGCTTAAGGGATCTTGCTTGATTTTTTGAAACGTGACCAAGAGTTCCAATTGCCCCAGTTTCCTTGGCTTTGGGTACCTTCTTCAATCTGCAATTGTTTCCTCCCACCGTTCTGAGGGACGAGGGGTTATACTTTGGAACCCACCTATAACGTGCCACTTGTTGAAGCCGTTAATCGTGTCTACGTTAACAACACCATTGTCACGCACCCAGCGGCTAAAATAATCTTCCAAAACAACCAGCGGTGGATCTTCAAGGGCATATTCTTGAAACAGCTGAACTTCGAAATATGAACAATAAAACCCAAGACTTGATAACACATCCAGAAGTAATCTGATGCACCTTTGAGCAGTGGGGACAGTAAGGACCGCGATCTCGTAGTATTAATTATTGCGTGACCAATAGCATATTTTTTCGTTTTTTGTTTAGGCGGAGCAGAAGGTTTTTTTCCCTTTTTGGTATTTACAATTGACCCCTACAAGTACCTTAACCCTTAAACGCCCGAAATCATTTTTGTTTTAAATTGCCAGATTTGTTAACTGTTTTCGTTTTTATTAATCACATGGAGGCGTGTTTATACAATGTTTGTCTTAAAAAATGCTCACTTTTCAAAAAAAATACTGTTACCATATGGTTACACTAGGCGCTTGTGTAATACAAAATGTGCACATGTCCACAAACTTATATTTTGAAATAAAGTAACAAAAAATAATACTAATTTGTATGAAAAATCGAAAAACACGGTATGCAAAGTCCGACGTCACATTTTTTGCACATGGTACGCACGTGTGAAGAACAACCCTCGCCTGCACATCTCCTTCTTTTATTTCCAGGGCAGCTTTCAACTAAATGGTCTAGCCTATCATATCGTAAGCTGTCTGAAATTCGGTTCAAAGTGATACTGGATCGTGAAGTAGCAGGTCTATCAGGACCTTTTGGTGCCGAACCATATGTTTTTAAGTAACTGTTGGCAATTTCTCTGCGAAAAGTTAGCTGCTGAAAGCTTCCACCGGCTTTTTTATGAAGCTGCCAACCATTATTTATGCATATGTCAATTAGCCATGTAAACTGACACCACCACCATTTTTTGCCTCTTATACCTATCCGATATCTATTTATATTCTCGTCCATCAAATCAGTTCCGCCCATGGATGAATTATACTGCCCTATTACGTTCGGACGAAGAACGGTAATCATTTGCTTCTCAGCTTGGGAAAAACGTCTAACATTGGTATTTGGAAAAATGCCATGGCAAGTAGAGGCTACGGTTACGACACTATTGTCTAACCAACGTACAACTATAATCCCACAGGTTCGCTCAATGGCAGACTCGTAAATGCCTCTATAATTTTTCTGAAATCTTTTTTTATCTGATAATGGACAGTTTTTTGACAAACGGTTCTCACGGATGGTACCTGTTGCGTTGTACCCTTGTTGTTTTAGGTAATATAATAAATTTACACCGGTGAAAAGATTATCAAAATACAGCTGATACGGCAGATTACGTTTTTTCTCAGGCAGCTCATCCAACATTTGAACAAAGGGAGCTGCTGCTTTTCCAAAAAATCTTTCGTATTCGATATTGAGTCTAGGAGAATTGCCTTGATAAAGTTCAAAATTTACGAGGTATCCAGAAACTGTGTTGAGGCACCACATCTTATAGCCGAATCTTATTGGCTTACCTCGTATAAATTGCTTACAGCTGTGCTTCCCATAATATTTAATCATACTTTTATCATAGCATAATTTCTCTTTTGGCTCAAAATTTTGGAGGCATTTTGCTTTTATTCTATCCATAAGGGGTCTCAGTTTCCACACCTTATCGGTAAGATCAGGTGTGTTGTTGTCAGCACAATGTAGAAACTGCGAAATTTGAATAAATCTGTTTCTACGCATTGCATTGTAGACCATGTTATTCCTCACATCCTCCTGGTTCTCTCAGTAATAACGTTTACCTGGTAACTGATTGTACCCTGATAGCAATAAAATTCCAATGTAACATTTTAGTTCATCAACAGTAATTTTGGGATCCGGGCGATTTTTAAAAAGGGCGTAGCGAGATAATTGATCAGTTAAATACATCATCGTTTCAATATCAAAAAATTGTTCAAAAAGTGCTACTGGTAATAAATCTCTGTATTTCGTATAAGAACCAGCTGGAAATATTCGAGCTTCATTATACATAAGATCCCCTTGAATCCATTCCGTTTCTTTTACGGGACTGAAAATAGAAGTCTTAACTGGTTCCTGCAGGGCTTCGTTGATTTCAGGTTCTATGTTAGGCTCGGCAAAATTTCTAATGCGATCTTTATTAGATAAAACAACTTCAGCTTTAGCTCGCAACTGTGAGCCCGGCAAATTGTCTAAAAGGCCACCTTCATCCTCTTCGCCTGAATCTTCATCCGTCAGTACGTTCTGGTCTGGCGGTTCAATGAAAATGTCTTGAACATCGTCATTGTAGGCAATTTCGAGGGCTTCTTGAAGAGTAAATCCCTTTCTGTAACTAAATAGTAGCTATTATAGAATATTATTTTTATGACATCCTAAACGCCTAGCGTTACCGTATGGTAACATAAGCAAAAGCCTCATCCCACATAAAGCAGTACATATTGGTGGATAATTTGAGGGTTAGGTCATGATACTACAGTATGTTCTTATATTATCACAATTATAATATAATTTGTAGGAATTATAGTAAAAGAGATATACTTACTCAAATCGAAGCTCCATCGTTTTTTAACACTTATTTGGAGAGTCACAATTTACAACCTATATACTTAAAAGTGGATGACAGCAAGATGACGTTCCAGTGAAAGTTGCAATACTTGATTGAATCATGAACATACATATGCTGCCATCTGTGCGCCAGAAGTCAACATAAGATATATAGGGGCAGTTTAAAAGTAGTTTACTAGCGTAACCATATGGTTACCCTTGGCGTTTAAGGGTTAAGGATTTCTCGAATGTCATTGTCAACGTCCTTCAGAAATTCGTCCACTTTGGGATAAGTATCAAGGAGATAAATCACTAACCCAATATCCTAGCGGACAATGGCAGCGGCGGCTTTCACTATGCGAAGTCGCTCTTCTTTTTCGTTGTCATTCCTGGATTCATACAAGACTGAGTTACAATTTTGTAACTTGTATTTCGAAAGCATATTACAGGTGGCTTATTTTTACCCCTTTCGCTAGTGATAATAACGTCTTCATACTTTGTTTTCAGCTTTTTGAACAGGGCTTTATGAGTGGGCACAAAGTCTTCGAAGTCTTTAAAAATTTCTGACAAAGTAAATTGGCATTTGTCTTCATTTTCCTCGATGTGTTGGCAAATATATATTTAAATGCCAGAGACACATCTTCAAGTTGGCCAACTGACGATCTAGTTTTTGCATACTTTTTTCAGGAACTTGATAATGAAGGAGCGGTGGTACTTGGGCATCTACCGCAACCAAATCATTTTCAAGACGACGAATTCTTTCAAGCACCTCTTCATCCTGCCACCATTCAGTTGCAGTTAAGGAAGAATTTTTGAACTCAATTGTTGGCACGTACTGCTCGGTAACTCGCCTCTTCAGAGGCTTCTTGCTTTCTCTGGCCCCAAATTTCTATGATGCGTCTTCTCCACAGATCATATATCTCTCTTCTTAAAATCAAGTCCGGACCGTATCTATAAACTTCTTGGGGTTTTCTTCGTCCCCTCTCTTCTCTATTTTTATTTTTATTTTCCTGCATCTTTCGTGAATCATAACTGAAGCAAGACCATGAAGTTGAAGTTGCTTATGATCCTTCACTGCTATACTCCTTTTTATCAATGTTTCTATTCCTCGTTCTTTTACTGTAGTTGAGGCCTCATCATGTAATGGTTTGTCACAAATTAAACACTTTGATGCATTCATGATTTTATATGTTGAACACACCAGTTAATCTCTGAGACAATAGAAAACTTTGTTTCAAGCATAACTATGTAATTATCAAAACAGGGACACGAACTAAAAAGTAAAAAAAACAGACTTTAAATTTATACAAAATTTGGGACCGAACCCGATCCGGGTAATCAGATATCCGCATAATTGGACACATCAAGAAAATTTAAGCATTTGGACAAGTGAATGTAATGTATTAAAAGAATTTGTGTTAGCTTTTGAACAAAATATACAGCGGCAAAACAGCCTAGGCTGACGATTGACTGGTACAAACTCTCAGATGCACTAGATCAGACTGATTGGAACCTACAAACACGACCATGCGCGGGAGACTGATAACGCAGAGGTCACCATGCGCTGCTTCTTGCGCACTGTTTATTTTTTCCGCGCATCTGATTTGAACAGTCTGATTCTTAGCGTGTTTTCGGAATCAAATGCGAGTTCTATTGTATCTATATAACGTAAAATTGTATATTCTACAACTTTTATTTCATGGGTTTCTTCAATAGCAGTATCTGTTTTCATTCAATTTCGGCTTCACTAAACCGAATTTGATGTTTTTAGATGTCATTCGCCACGCAGAATTTACTCCTTTGTAGTATTGAACGGAGTGACATTTTCCGTCCGACGTGCCGTTTTCCAGCTACTGGCAAAAAATTTGAACCAGTGTAAAAATTTGGCGGTTGTTTGGCTATCAAAAGTTAAGCTCACCTCTTGTGATGGTTCAAACTTTGATTATACACACTAAGGACCGAATAAAGGTATTAAAATGATTTCCAACTTGTTGGAAATTAATTCCCCAAAATATATTAATTAAATTGGCTTATTAGAAATTATACCTCGGAATGACAACCTGCAACCTCGTATACGCCTTCAATTTGTTGTTGTAAAAGTCTGTCTCATATAATTTCGTGTCTGCGTCGTAAATTATTAAAGATCAAATGCACACAAATCGGTTTTTCCTGTTTATCTAGGTTTCTATAGCTCAATCTTCATATGTCATTAAAAATAGAGAGTACAATATTTGTGATAGATTCTTTCCTAAACATTTTTCCATGAGCTCAATCGTTTTTAAGATAACGGGCGGGGAGCCCACTGATTTCAGCCATACATACTGTAATGTCTAAAGCTTGGAAAATATGCAAAATGCATGTTAAGTGCATATGTGCATATTTCGCCATTTTTTGAATAATGCATATGCAAAATAAAATAATGCATATTTTACCGTATTTTTGCAAAAATTTAATTTTTTAGTGCATTTTTAGAACAAGGCACAGTGCGACGGCTTGTCAGGTAGCCGCAATTCATCTTTGTATCGGGATTAGGACCCACTAATTACTATTTTACTGCCGTTCTTGTGTTAAACGACAGATGGTCTCATAAAATGGGATTATTTTTACATTTCTTTCAAATACTAATTCTCCACGTCCGGCTTAAATATTTCGGTGGTTGTAAAAACCATGGGTCGTAATAAAATAACCTTGCTAGCTCGTAAATGATATTCTTCATTCATTCCCGCTACCAGTTTTCAAACTATTAAATATGCTTTTGGGGAAGGGATTGAACATTGTAAAGAAAATGTTAATTTGCCTTCATCCTCAAATCTACGAAAGAAATATGTTGATATAAACTACGACGCTGCTTTAACAAATATTAGAGATGAACTGAAAAACAAATCTTTGTGGTTTTCAGTTGATGAAACCACAGATGTTAAGGGGAGGTATGTAGCTAATCTAATCGTTGGCGCTTTAAATGAAAACGGTCAAGGAAAGGGTCATTTAATAAGTGTTAAGGTATTACAAAAAACATATTTAACTGCATATTTTGACCTATTTTTAGAGCATATTTGCATGCATATTTTGGTATTTTTTAGTGCATATTTTCCAAGCCTTAGTAATGTCAAGTCAACAGTGAATCTCCGGGAACTATACCTTGTATAAAGTTATTAAGTCGTGAAAATATTATTAATAATGAATAATTTAGTCTATTCATCCTTGACCCTAGAATACTTACCATACTAAATCACCTTTTAATACAAACCATCGTAAGATTTACGACGATAAAAAGAAATAACTCTAAAGAAAATGTTCCTAAGCTTTAATAAATTCGTAAAAATTTTGTAACATAGAACAGGGTATTAACGCACAAAATCTAATAAAAAAAGGATATATTTTATATATTTTGACTGCAGGACACACAAAGAAGGGCGCGATGTTCCCCGCAAAAAGGCCGATGGCAGTGCTGGCAATGGTGGGTTGTCATACGGCGTTTTTTGGCTGAAGAAAATTGACACATTGCTCGTTTCTTTACATTTTCTATTGGTGTTTCCTGTCCTAGCTCCAGATTTAAAATATTTTCTATCAACAGCCTTACTGGACGGTTTAAAGTTGGCCATTTTACGCGCTGTTCCAACCACTGTTTCGTGAGCTGTTCTGAGAGAATAGCCATAAATTCTTTTCCTGAAACAATTTTACATCCCTTTCTTCTTTGATTATGATTATAAATTAACCAGGCGTTTATGCAGGAAATATTGATCATACCATAAAAATGGCAGAGCGGCCATCTTCTTGTTTTTCGTGAAGTAGTTCTGCTCCCACACATTTGATCAAACGACGCCGTATTTAGTTTTGTTATAAAACTTAACTATATCTGGTTTTCCTGATGTCATGCTTTGTACTATCATGCATAGTAGATAGTAAAATAACTACTTTTGACACCTTAGTTTTATAGGATACCATTGTTGTCTCGTTACCAAAGCAATGTAGTGAGCTTCCAATAGGTCGATTTTAACTATCCAACATTTGTGGCGGTATCTCTTTTTTGTTGCTTCTTAGAGTGCCTACCAGGGTCAAGTTATATGGAGGCTTTAATAATTTCTTAGCCAGTGGTATACTCGTGAACCAATTATACATGGTCACGTTTCTGTTGCTTCCATAAATTGCTTGGGTTGATTTTTTTACGTAATATTGTCCTAATGGTTGTCCATCGGTTTTGGTTCCCTTTCTCAAATATACTTCAGCATCGAACATATACTTTGTGCCAACATCACACACCATAACAATTTTTAAGCCATACTTTGAAGGTTTATTGGGTATGTACATCCTAAAGGGACATCTACCCCTGAAATCTAAGAGCTGCTCGTCTATTGTAACGTATGACCCTGGTTTATATGATCTTCGACAGTTGCTTATTAGTTGGTCCCATATTTCTCGAATTGGTGCTAATGGATCGTCTATTTTTCTTTCAGGTCTAGTTTCCTTGTTGTCAAAACGTAAGCAGTCTACTAGAAACTCGAATCTTTCGCGACTCATAGTAGCTTTGTATATGGACCCGGAAATTTTGTCATCAAACATCTCTCTTGTAGACAAATGATTATCTTTTTGACAACCAGCAAATATCAATAGTCCAAGTAAAGCATGAAGTTCCTCCAAATTCACTTGTTAGGTAGTCAATTTTTGGGTAGTGTATTTCTGCGAACGGATTGAAATTTCGTGATTTGTGTACTCCACTATTTTTTCTAGGATACTTGGATCTAGCAAACAAAGAAAAACATCCAGAGGGGTTTCTGCCGCTTTAGCAACATTTGTAGGACCTTGTATGATATGCAAAATATTACGCGATGGTATTTTAGTTACCGCCTTTGCCACCGAGGACCACCTATGGCCGTTTTTCCCCTTAAGACTTACAGGTAGCTGGCATTCCTTGACTTTAAGATTTTTAGAAACTGTAGTATTATTCTCTTCATCTGTAAATGGAGACTCTTGCATAATATCATCGCTTTTAGTAAGACCTACAGGCAGCTGGCATTCCGCTTTGTTTAGATTTGTAGGAACTGTTTCATTGTTCTCGTCATCTATAACTGAACACTCTTGCATATGTTCGCTTTCAGTAATATTTGTTCCAACGTTATACTGATCCCCGCTCTAGGAATTTGTTTTTTCCCCTTTCGTCATGTTTGATTTTTATTTTTGCTAGTTGATGGTTTATCATAATCAGAATCGGAGTCACTTGAAGGGCCATATTCTGACCCCGATGGAACAAATACTTCAACGTCGTCATACTATTCGGAGCCGCTATCCGATTCGCAGGCATTTTCATCACTTTCACCCGGAAAAAGATCTTGTAAACACTTCTCCATTTGATATCCCAATTCTTGTGGGTTTAGTGGCCTTAACATATCTAATTTCTTTTTATCCATATTTATTTACTGTAAAAAATATGAAAAATCGGTCCAGATGCTAAATGTTTAATAATAACGTTAATACTTACCTTCGTAAAAAATACGACACTATCGTTGAAATAACCCACTTCCTTGGCACTTTGCGCCATACTAAATACGTGGCAGATCGAACTCAAGTCTATTAAGGCAAAGACGGACGCTAAACTTTTATAGATGCTTCGCGACGATAAACACGTGGTCAAACTAGATGCCCGTCGTAAAATTTACGATGGTAAGTGTTCTAGGGTTAAAAAGTTTAAATTTATAACATATATTTTCTAGATTTATTCAACCCACATCATACTACTGTCCTTTTAAAAGGCATCACAATCATTCCTACATTTTAATAACTAGCTTTTTGTTAGCAGCTGGTACTAGGGGTATTACGTTTAAATCACATTTTGTAGTAAATCTAAGCAATTTTTCATGACACATAATTTGCTTTGGTTTTGTTTATTTATTTATAATCTTACTGTTTATTAAAAGATGATTATAGATAACGCAACTTTATTTTTTTAATGACGTTTCTTATTTTTTGTACATCTGTCTGATGATATCCGACATGGCAGTTGCCCATGATTCCTACTAATGCCTGGCCCACATGTCACATCTCCCCTCTTAACTTCAAAAGCACATTAGATTTACATCACATAGTCTTTAAACTCGTCAGGCTTTCTTGACTGCCGACCAGATCTTGTCACTGTACAATTTTCAGATTCACTACGTTTGAGTTCTCTAAAACTACACTCTAATCACTATTAACATTCAAAGACAACATCTCATCAGGTAAGATTTCATTATACTCAGGGGATCCAATCACAGGACTATGGAATGACTTTTTTAAATGTACAGAGTTACGTTTTATTTAATTTCCCCGTTCATTCATTATATTATATGACCTCGGTGAACTTTCTATTTTAGTTACAACGGCAGGTTCCCAGACACCCCTTTGTTGATATAAGTACGACATTTTCATTCTGACTAAAACCGTTGATTGAGAAGTACTTCTCAATCAACGCTAAAACCCTCTCTCATTTGTGCAGATCTGTCACAGCATTCTTTCTGCTTTGATTGAATCAACTTTAACAAGTTGTATATTAAGAGCTTTTGGTTTTAACTGCGATTTTATAATAAGTGAGAATGTTCGCATTTTTCTAGACATTAACAGTTCTGACGGTGATACATCCATAGCGGATATCGGTAGATTTCTATATTCTAAAAGTGCTTCAAATACACTCACTCCATCCTCTTCACACTTTTTTAAAATAGATTTAGAAATACCAACGGCTTTTTCTGATAACCTGTTAGACTTCTGATACATTGGGCATTGGGCTAGAATTAACTATTTCAAAACACCACTTTTCTGCAAATTTTCGAAACTCGAAACTTGAAAAAGGTATATTGTCACAAACTATTTGCTGTGGAATGCCATGAGTGCTAAAAATAAATTTTAATCGTTTTTCAACTTCACCTGCCGTTTTGTTTAATAATGGAATTATTTCCAGCCATTTTGAATGGTAGTCCGCCAAAGCTAGGTAACTCCTTCCTCCATAATCAAAAATATCTATACCAACCTTCTCAAATGGCAGGGATGGAATACTAAGCGGAATTAGAGGTTCTTTTACATTTGATTTACTAAACTTTTCACATACTCTACATCTTGAGATGTATTCTTCCACATCAAAACTTAATTTAGGCTAATAAAATATTTGTCTCAACCTTTTCTTGGTTTTTTCTATGTGCCAAACTTAACATTTCTAATGTTAACGATGTAGGTACTATTATTTTATCTTTTAAGAATAACAGATCGTTGTTAAAAGTTATTTCATTTTTTATGGACCAACATTGTCTAAGTTATTCAGGTACTTTCTTAATACTCGGAGGCCAGCCCTCCAACGCATATTCCTTTAAAGTGTTTAGAGCAGAATTTTTAATAGCGTCCTGAAATTCTTTAATTCTATTTTTGCTCATTGAAATTTCTGTTTTAAGACTATGGACCACCACGTTGTGTGTGTCGTCATTATTTACTGTATTGTTCAAGTAAAATCTTGATATAAGATCTGCAAAAAACATTGATATTCCAAGTAGGTAGTTAAGGTTAACTTGATATTTCAGTAATTTTAGTTTTAATCGTTGAAAACGAACTGTAACCTTATGCAAGTCTTTCTTTATTATCAAGATGAGTGGTCGGTGATCTGTATATATTTTGACTTTGTTACCATAAACAAACTGATGGAACCTTTTCAATTTGAGAATACCTTTTCTCAGTGTCTGTTAAATTCCGAGATGCAAACGAAACTGGCTCACCCCCTTGCATTAGACATGCTCCCTGTTTTTGATTATATTTCTAGCTGAACTTCGTCGACTGGCGTAGACATTCAACTAGATAAATAATCTTAATTTGACAAAGTTATGATGTTGAACTTCGGTGGTTTCAGATCGCAAGACACTTTATGTTTCGATTTGATGAATATTCACTTGGCTCGTATTGAAACTAAGTAACGCGGTGTTAGACTTAGTATCTCTGATTGATTGACTGGGAGTGAAGTTACTTCGATATGTAACGACGACTCGATGAACTCGATTGAGTGTTGAACTGATTTCGTTTTTGAGTTGTAAGCTCGCTTCGATGAATATAAGAACTAACTTTATTATCGAGAGTTGAACTCGCTTAGATGAGTGTAAAAACTTTGTTTATATTAAGCGTTGAGCTCGATTCGATGACTGTAAAACTCGCGTCGATGAGTAGTAGAACTGATGAGTGTAAAAAACTAACTTTGTTTTGAGTATTGAACTCGATTCGATGAGTGTAAAAAACAGATTTCTTCACGTTGTGAGACGTGTTAAATAGAAATCTGCAAGGGGCGTGTATACACGTGGATTGGGTTGACCAAACGAAAATAAATATTTCCTATTGGCCAGTATCATTGGACTCGTCGGGTTCATTGACAAGAATCAACAATGGATGCCTTCAATAGATATTTCAATTTCTATTGAATACTTCAATAGCAATTGTAACCTTTTTACGCAGAAAGGTTATTCAAACATTTCTTTCAAATCTTCCGATCGTCGACCATAAAATTCACTCACAAATTGTCAATAAGTTTAGGGTTTTTACAATACAATAGATAATAGTGTGAAACGTGACATTTTCCTAACTTCTTAACTATAGGATTTCAAATACAATGCGACAATATGTCGACTTTCAAAAATGTGCTATTTCAATACCCAAACAAAACTATTTACAATTATTGTTGCAAAACGTGATATCTTAAAGGTATTTAACAAAAGCTGGAAATAAAGGGTATATACCCTTTGAATTTACAACAATAAAAAGGATCTTATCAATTCTGTAACACATTTTTTACAACGCTTGCAACTAAATGAATTTACGCTTTATATATATACAAGGAAGAAAAGAAGTAACATACAAATATCTTATATATTTTTAAAGCATCGTAAACAATAAAATTCAAGATTTGGTAATCTTGAACACTCCCATTCCATTTTGAGAAACATCTGCCTGAATTTCTGATTGAATATTGGGATCAAATAATTTTAATGTTGGTGCATTACTAACAAGACTTTTCAATTTATTAAAACAATTATCATGATGGATCGACCAGTGCCACAGAACATTATTCTTTGCTAATCACGAAGAGGAGAGATTATGTATAAATTTTGACAGATAGTTAATTATCCAGAAAATTCTTAACAGCTCTCTTTTATTTTGTGGAGCTTTTAGTTTAACAATTGACTCCACCTGTTGTGGATCTGGACTCACCATTTTCATTAAAGACCAACCCAATGTATTTCACCTGCCTTACCTTATACTGAAGTTTTTTTACATTATACCTGACATTAGACTTACGAGCTCTATTTAAGACTTGTTTCAAAATTGCATCATGCTCAGCTTCACTTACACCAGCAACTATTAAATCATCAAAATATATTTGTACCCCATTAATACCACCAAAAATACTCACATTCATCCTTTGAAATACTTCCGGTGCTGTTGAGAGTCCAAACGGTAATCTCTTATATTTATATATACCAAAAGGAGTGATAAACGTACAAATATCGCTGCTTCTACTCGTTAATTTAATTTGGTGAAAACCATCTCTCATATCAAGCACACTAATTACTTTCTTACCGGCTAGGATTGCACTCAATTATTCTGCAGTGGGAATGGGAAATTTCTCCTCCTTCAAACAAGCATTCAGATATAATGGATCTAAACATATTCAGACTCTTATCTGCTTTCTCAACAATTACAATATTATGAACCCAATCAGTTGCATAATCAACCTTTTCAATGATGCCCTTCTTTTCCAACATTGTTAACGTGTCTCTAAGTCTATCCTTTATCGACAATGGCACTCTTCTGCACCCATTGACCACTGGTTTTACATCACCTTTAAGAGCTATATGATACTTTTTGGAAAATGACCCCAAACCCAAAAAAATACCATTGTTCTTGTTTATAAATTCCACCTTTTCTAATTTTTCATTGCATTTTAATGACCAAATCTTACTCTCGGAGTTACAAATTTCAGATATCAATTTCACATGCATTACGCCCTAGAATTGGCATACTATTTGTGTCAAAAAGAATGAATTTAACATGCCAACTATTGTTATTAACGCTACATACAAGAACAGTATAACCTACTGCATGTCGCTTCTCATTGAAATAACTTTCAATTGGTATATTATTTGCTTTTTTGATTGAAGGCTTATGTTTACATTTTATTTTGTTAAAAATATTTATGGGCAATATGTTACAATCTGCTCCGGTGTCAAACTTAAACAATATGTTATCATTTTCAATTAACCCATTTTGTGTCCAGATATTAGTATTAGAATAATTACCTTGAATATAGTCCACACAGAAATCACTTACTTCAAATGCAATCTTATTTACCGTTTTATTGTTATTTTTCAAACCTTTGAAACATCCAAGTGCGTAGTGATTCATGTTGCCACAATTATTGCATTTCTTTCCATATGCTGGGCAATTGCCTGCTCCATGCTTGATACCAAATCTTTTACACTGATAGGCTTGACTGTTATTACCATGATTATCCACAAATGTGGGTTTAGAGGGTCTTCTGCCACTACTTTTAACCATATCAACTTTGCTATTAAACTCAGATGAGCCAGCTGGTTGTCTTAACGATTTCTGTTGGTCTTTACTCATCTCTGCGGCTCTACAGCTGTGTACTGTTTTCTTGAGTGTTAATTCGGGGTCCCTTAAAAGCCTCTCCTGTAATGCTTCATCATTAATTGAACTTGAATTTGTCCATTGGAATTTATATAACGAAGATAAACGACCGCACCATAGGATGTTAAGCATGCATCTGCGAAACCTACTAAAATTATTGGCTGATATAACACAACACCTACATGACGAGGAATTTTAAAGTTCAAATGATGATGTAATCCAGTAGAAAATTGATTCCAATGGAGGGCATGGATCATCCCAATACAGGTGGACAATCCAGCAATCTTATCAAAAGTTTGGCTGATACTGTGACAGGAGCTAGAAAGCCTAGAGGATCGTAACAACGAGCCACAGTGGATAAAATGTTACGTTTATTACAAGGTTTATCAACAAGGTCAAAAGAAAATGACAAAGAATCCGAAATCGGACGCCATTGTAAAGCAAGTATTCTCAGAGAATCTGTATCAAAGCTCACCACAGTGGTGGTTCTATTGTCAACAGGAATTTTTTCTAATAATCTTTGTGAATTGGTGGCCCATTTGACTAATTAAAAACCACCTCTATGAAATAATTCAATCAATTGACTATACAAATCAAACGCTAAGCTAATTGAAGATACGCTAGAAACAAGATCATCTACGTACATGTCTCTTTTAACAACTTCAGATGCTAAAGGAAACGATGTTCCTTCATCGTCAGCTAATTGGCGTACAGTTCGGAGAGTTAGAAAAGGTGAATCTTTAACTCCGAACGAAACAGTGTTCAATTGATTTGCCTGTACATCTGCCGAATGTCGGCGGTGAGATCTACTTCAAATAATCTAAAATTTAAGAACATTGTACAGACGCGAGACTGTAGTTTAGGACTAGTATAGAGTAAATCATTTAATGAATTATACGAACCATCAAAGACAATACGGACTGGAGTTGTTTGGGAATAATTTTTAAAGACTACGTGATGAGGAATGAAATATTGTACCAATGAACTATAATTTTCTACTACTTTGGACATGTGACCTTGGACTATGTAATCTTGAATTATTTCTGTATATTTTGATTTAAGGTTTGGACTATTATTCAGCTTCTTTTCTAATGATAAATATCGTCGGATAGCTGTGGTGTATGAATTTCCTAATCAAGTACTATCTAATTTGAAAGGTAACGACACGTATACCTTCCGGAGGGATTTCGACATTAGGTGGATTTAAAGATTTTCTCACATTCCAAATTAACTGGGTCTATTATCACTGAAGAAGTTGGAAAATCTTCAACTTCCCAGAATTTCTTAACTAACTTTTCGAGAGAGGGCTCTAAAATAGCACAAAAACAGTGAGTATCAAAAGATGAGGATAAAATGGGAGCTGAGCCCATTACTATAAAACCTAAAGTGGTTTCTACTGCTACTGGTGTGTTTGGTGGACCTACAACTCGTTTGTCACCTATCAAATGAGCAAACACATTGGCTCCAAGAATTCGATTTCAAATGCGATAAAGCACTTAAATCGATGCGAGAAGCGGGTGCGATTTTGTTAACAATCAGTACCTCCAAAGGATACCGTTTGGTGGTATCCACCTGCGAAATTACTTATACAGTGCTTTTCAAAAGTCCCCTGGGGCCCTTGCATATTTTGAACGGCTACACTTACATTAATAAAATTTGGAAGGTGAAAATAAAGTGTTGTAAACTTCTCTACGAATGGTAACAGGTGACGTAATAGTAATAGATGACGTCACAGTGCCACTCTGGCCAATAATTTTAAATAGGACCTTATGGCAAGTTTGAAAGGCATTGACATTGGCTACATAGCGATATTAATTTTGTTTGGGTTTAAATTAATTTTGACGGATAAATTGAATAAATACCAAAATTATTGAAATTAGTTTTTTTTAAATTTAATTACTTCCTGACAGTAATACATCCTATTAGTAAACTCTTGTCGTACTTGTTCGAATGTGTCAGCTGAAATAGCATTGCATTCTTCAGTAATTCTTTCTTTCAAAACGCCAATACTATCTGGTGCCGTAGTATGAACCTTGGATTTCAAGTACCCACATAGAAAAAAATCTAATGGTGTCAGATCTGGTGACCGAGGTGGTCATTCTATAGGACCTCGCCGGCCGATCCATCTACCTTGATATTCTTCATCCAGGTAACGTCTTACTGCACCATAATAATGTGCAGGAGCACCATCTTGTTGAAATGTTATTTCCAGATGGCCGAATTAATCTTGATTATCTTCCAGAATTTCAAAAATTAACGACTCAATTGTATTTTGTAACATCTCCAGATACACTTCACCGCTTAAATTTGAATTTAGGAAAACAGGACCAACTATGTGGTTTCCCAAAATACCTGCCCAAACATTGACTTTTTCTGGAAATTGGGTATGTTGTTCACGAAAGGTGTGAGGATTTGTGTCACTCCAATACCTTACATTTTGTGTATTCACATTTCCATTGAGGCAAAAAGTACTTTCGTCACTAAAACAAATTGTTTTTGTGTAATGTGGGTTTTGACTAATTTTATTTGTCATACATTCATAGAATTCGAGTCTTCTGTCGGGGTCGTCATTCGAAAGGTGGTGCACCATTTTGAACTTGTATGGATGAAATTTATTTTTAGCCAACACTCTCTGTACTGTACTTCTACTTACTTCACAGATAGACGCAACTTTAGTTGAAGAGGAAGTACGGTTTACTACCATTTCAGCAAATATATAAAAAAAATTATCATCACTAAATGTTGGTACAGTGCTATTCAAACTCAAATGAGTTCTCGAGATAAGGCGATCTGGGTATCTCTCATTAAATAAAAGTTCCGCTTCATGGAGATTCTTTCTAGATTCACCAATTATTAAGATAGCTGCTACTTTGTCGGCTTGAGTACGTACCATTTTGCCTATGTAAACTCTTAAACGTCTCGTTAAACAATAATAAAATTAAATATTTAAGCTATTTAGAAAACCTTTGCAAAGCAACAAATACTATTAAATTAAAAACGTCAATTTTTTTGACAACTAACCAGAGGCGGACTGAAGAATCTTCAATATTTAAATGTGAAATAATATTTTGGTATTTATTTAATTTATCCGTCAAAATTAATATAAACCCAAACAAAATTAATGTGGCTATGTAGCCAATGTCAATGCCTTTCAAACTAGATATCACTTGTCATAAGGTCCTATTTAAAATTATTGGCCAGAGTGGCACTGTGACGTCATCTATTACTATTACGTCACCAGTTACCATTCGTAGAGAAGTGTACAACACTTTATTTTCACCCTCCAAATTTTATTAATGTAAGTGTAGCCGTTCAAAAGATACGAGGGGTGGAGGGGACTTTTGAATAGCACTGTATAGTTAAACATCCATATACAGAACTACTAGCGGACCCAATTCCATAAACATGAGAATGGCATTTTGTTAGAGGAAATTTCAAACGACGACTAAATTCTAGGGAACGAAGATTTGCTTGACTACAGCTATCAATTAGAAATCGGGCATCGTGAAAATTACCGAAACTATCTCGAACATACACTTTCGCTGTGGATAATAAGACAGTATTGCTAGAAGAAGAGTTATTATGACTATGGGTAACCGAAGCAAATACCAATGCCTGGCACAAAGCTATAGAATAAGTTGAAGAAGACACATGGGGAAAAGGATACCGAACCGTCATGGGCAAAAATGGAAACCAAGACCTCCGTTATGCTTATCGGACGAAGATCAACTAGAAATTGCTAAAGAGCTGTTCTCAATGAATCAAACTGCTTGCTGGGACAGAATGGAATATGAGAAGCGGGCAATCCCTCTCCACTTACGATTGAGGAACTGATGACTGCCAATAAGCGCCTAAAAGATAAAAGAGCACCTGGTCGAGATGGTTTAACACCGGAAGTGGTTACAGAACACCCGCACACAATCCTAAGATTACTAAATATTTTCTTTCAAGAAGGAACTTTCCCAGATATCTGGAAGAAAGCCAGGTTGGTGTTAATAGTAAATGGGAAAAAACATATCTAAAAATAAGGCGTACAGATCAATATGGGTTCTAAACGTTACGGGGAAGCTGTTTGAGCAAATCATTCTAGATAAACTGAAGAAAGAAATTGATTACAATGGTAGCCTGTCAGAAGAACCATGTGGATTCAGAGAGGGGAGGGGGACGAAGCCAACAAAAGAGCAGGAATAAATACATGCGCACTAGTAACTCTTGATGTGCAAAATGCGTTTAATACCATACCATGGGAGGGTATCCTAAACGAGTTAAAAAGAAGATACGTTGTCCCGCACATATATAATATAATAGCCAGTAACCTGGAAAACAGAGTTTTGTTTGTGGGAAACTCTACAAAAATGACGGTAACGTGCGGAGTCCCGCAAGGCTCAATGCTAGGACCCACACTCTGGAATCTGTATTATGACGAGGTTTTAAGACTATCAACGTCCTATGGCGATGGTGGTAATAGCCAAGGGAGCTCAAAAATTAGTAACGATATCCAAGAGAATCTTAAAGTATATCACAGTCTGAATGCAGCGGAAAAAGCTGAAAATAGCTGCACAGAAAACGAAAGTAGTCTCACTTGCAACCGGAAGAAAGATAAAGAAAATCGACAATCAAGGTAGAAAAAGCACGTGTCACCAGCCTAGAAGCAGTAAAGTATCTAGGTATTCATTAAGACCGCAATATTTATATGGGCTACCACATGCGTAAAATAGATGAAAAGGCAAATAAGGTAATTGGGAATCTTCCACGCTAATGCCAAGCATTGGAGGACCGAAGGGGTCAATGAGAAGAATATTATTCGGAACCGTAAACTCCATTGTACTGTGCGGAGCGGCCACATGTGAAAGGGCACAGAAAACAACAATATAGAAATATACTGATAAGAATTCATAGGAGATGGCAGTCAGGGTCATAAGCGCCTATCGAACAACCTCAACGAAAGGGATGCTGGCCAAAGCTAGACTACCGCCAATATACCTACTGGTAGAAGAATGCTTATAGAAAAGGGAAAAAACCAAAAGAGATTAATATAGGATAAATGGCAAGGCAGGTGGAAACTGGAGGAAGGAAAAAGGGAGTAGACAAAAAAATATACCAGACTTGAGAACATGGAAGAATCCAAAGCATGGACGGTTAACTACTTCTTAACACAACTACTAACTGGACACGGACACTACCAGACGTACCTACATCACTTCAAAATAAGTACCACTGATGAATGCGTAGATACAACGAAGCACACTTTTTTCGAATGCTTGAGATGGGCGGAAGAAAGGAGAAGAATGTAAAACTTGCTAGGTTCTACTAACCCTGAGAATATAATAAACCAGTTGCTAGATAATCAATAAAACTGGAATACGGTAAACGAGTTCGCAAAACAAATCCTAAGGTGCAAACGGAAAAATATGTATACCTAACTGAGACAACAAAACAGGAAAGGATAAACGGAGACATCAATAGTTGCACAGCTCGAAGTAATGCCCCACGGTTGTTCCGAGCAGAGCCCACTAAAGGCTGATTCGCACTAGGCTAGTAATTTAGTCGAGTAGTGAGTAGTTTAGTAACTAAATGAACGATAAAAATTGCCAGTAGTGTTCACATTATGCAGCGAGTACATTATAAAGTAAAATGTAGAGTGGGTGCTGAATGGTGTATGAAAATGAACCGGCTGCAACGGAAAAAAATAAATCGAATGATAATGCTTGTAGCAATGGCTATTGTGGAAGAGGGGGAGGAAGAATGAATGAATACTCTGACTACGGAAATTGCAACGGAAAACGTCAAAGAATGCTTGGCAACGTTGAGAATGACTGAAAGGAGTTTTAATTTTCTGTTAATGAAAACTGAATAAAAAATTCAGCGACAGGACTTTCAAATTACTAACTCGAAATACTCTTTTTAAAAACGTTTATTTTACAAAATTATAATTCTACGAACTACGACAAACAACATGAAATCTAGTAACTGACTGACTCTATCTACAACAAGTAATTTTATATATATAATATTTATGCTGATTACGGGATCTGCATCTTACACCGTGGAACAGCAACTCATCGGTTTCCATATGAATCGTTGATATAATTCCTCCCCTCGTAAATTCAACTTACGCAGCTAGCGAGGAAGTTGAACGGTTGAGTGGTCCACCTGGGATGGTTTCTTTGCAGCTTTGCAGTACTTCGATGCCCATTTTTTATATATACAGAATACAAAAATGAAAATTAACAATAAATAAATTAATAAGGTCCATATGCTGGGGGTTTTTGAGACTTGTCCGAATGTTAATTGAGGTTGATTTTCTACAAATTTACTTTTTAGCGGTTGAAGATCGTCTAGTTCTGCTTCTTCCAAATGAAAGTCGAGGTTTGATGTGGTTGGGCGAAAGGTACTGTTGTCTAGATTTAATAGTAGTATCGGCTGGCTGAAGCTACTATAGAGTTGTTGGTTATTTATAACTGTGTGATGAGCTACTACTTGGCATCTCAAAGGAATTTCTAAGAGGTAAGTACCCGCTGTAAGATACTTGGTTTCCTCCTGATTTGGACATTTGAAATTTGCTGTATCTTGGAATGGAATGATGTACAACCAGTGGAAATTGTTTAGTTGTTTCAGAAATGGCTTCGACAATTGAAATTTGGTTTTCTTGCAGGTGGAAGTGCGTTTCATTTCAAGTAAGTTTATTTCACAAGGCCTCTCTTCTTGAATTTCCTGCAGGTCTATTCTCGGGCAGACATACTGCTGAGGGAGAATCTCTTTGCAAGGTTTGCTTGAATAAGCGAAGTTGACACCATTCGTAATTAAAAATTTATTCTGAGGTATTATCACCTTAAACTGACTCCCTTCTAGTATTGGAGCCGAAAATAAATGGTAGTAATCAAAAACTTTGGGATATGTTATAGGAATATTTAAAATATATGTAATTTTATTATTATATGAGTAGCAATCAATTTTAATTAATTTTTCATAGAGTAAAATTTTATCGAATTCAATTTCTAAGGGCAATTCGTTTTTTGTAAATATTTTCTCCAAATTCTTTAATTGTTTAAATAAATCAGAAGTTTTAATTATGCTTGGATGCATCACTTGAAGTTTAGCAAATGTAATTGAATTTTCGATATCGTTTAAAACCGAATTAATCAATTCATACAGATCTATGATTAGGCTAATAGCCATCTTAATATGTGCATAATATTCGAAATTTGCTTGTCTGTTGATTAAATTATGGATAAATTTGATTTTTGTTTCCAAAATTTGTTCGTTATTGGTTATTTGTTCGATAGTTTTATTAAATTTATCAATGAGCGAGACTGATAATGAATTTTGATTTCTTATACTACTAGCTAAATTATTTTGGTTATTTTGTAATTCTTTGATGAGAGTTTCAAATCTTTCTCCATCGTTAGAATCTAAATTTCCAGTGATAGATTTAAAGATTGATCCTATGCCGTTTATAAGGCCTCTTTTAGTTCTCGAAGGATGGGGTAATATTTCTGCTAGCTTATCGTTAATCTTGGTTTCTGTGAAGTCAAGCAATTTACAATAATTTGAGAGATCATTAGCGTATTGTATGTTTTGAACAGCAAAGGCCCTAATTTTTGTGGCTTGAATTTGTAATTTATTTATTTCTAAAATAATTGGGTTCAAATCATAATAGTGTATAAGTCCATAACTGTACATTTCAATTTTTACGGTTCCTAACTTAAAGGGTAGCAACCCGGGATTGTTAACTAGATTTCTAATTGTTATTTTATCCTGGAGTTCCATAGTTCCAGAAAATCTGAAATAAAGCAAAATTCTACATTCTAAATTATTGTCTTAATATTATGTGTGAAAGTTGTGTAAATGTATCGTACATAATTTTCTATTTTTGACGTTTTTTCCGGGGACGTTTCAAGTTGTCCATGTGTACCTTCTCTCTATTTTCAGTTGAAGCTGTTTTATTTGCAAGGTTGACGGTTTTTAATTTGATTGGTAAAGTGTACTTATTAGCGTGTTTTTGTCGTATGTGTTTTCTTACATATACTTTTTGATTAGGTTTGAATATTTCTGGTTTGTCTCGGTTTGTATTTAGTTTAGAAGTAATTTTTTCTTTTCGATTAATTAAGTCGGAATTAATTTTTGAGTACAATAATTTTGTTTTTTCTTTGTGATTGTTGATGTAATCATTTAAGAGTATTTTATTTATGTCAATGTCATAAACATCATTATTATTAATATGTCCGTTGACTATATCTATCGGTTTCATTTTTGTACTGGAATGAATCGAATGATTGTAAGCAAGTATAGCATATAACATTTTCATTTTAACTGGGGTTTTTGAGAAACCTTTAGTATTTAGAAGTCGTATATGTTCTATTAGAGTTGAATGGAGTCTTTCTATTTGTCCGTTGGATTGAGGATGATTGGGAGAGGTAAAATGAACTTGAATTTTATGAAGGCTCAGTAATTCTGTTAATACGAAATTTTTGAATTCTGTGCCATTGTCAACTATGATTTGTTTCGGTATGCCGTGATGAGAGAAGAATTTGATAAGATTGTCTACCACTTCTGTACCAGAGGCAGAATTTATGTGATATGCTTGAGCGTATTTAGAAAAGCTATCAATAATAGTTAAAAATTTTGTTTGTTCGATCGTGAAAGAATCTAAATGAATAATTTCGAATGGATTCGAGGCGGTTGGCGTGATATTTAATTGCATATGTACTGGATTTCGTTCATATTTACTTTGATGGCAAATTTGACATTCGTTTATAAATGTTTGTACGGATTCTTTTAGGTTAGGCCAATAATATTTTTCTTTTAATCTTAAATAAGTTTCATCTATTCCTCGGTGATTTGATTTTCCTTCGTGATAGCTTTGTATGATAGTTTTGATCTCTTCTTGATCTGTTACATCTATTAATTTTGTGGTACAACGTTTTAATTGGATTGAATTTGATCTGAAATATTTTTGTAATATTGTCGAAAATGGTTCATACAATTCGGGGCTTTCGAAATAAACGTGATATTGAATATTTGGCGAAATAAATTCTTTAATAAAATTGATAATGTCTTGTTCTAGGTTATTTTTTGATATTTGCACAGTTATTTGTTTCTTTTTCTCAAATAATATTCTAACTTTAGGTTTCGCTGGAGAATGTAAAACGGAACTAATTATAATTTGATTTTGTCCGACGTTAACTGCGCATTTTGCGATAGGGATACCTATTACCGGATTTTCTTCAGCATTAGAATGAATCGTAAGAGACTCGTTTTCGTCAACGTTGGGTTCATTTTGACGGTCAGGTGTTATCTGCTGTAATGCAGAGTCAGGATTGTTGTCACTTGAGTTTGTTGTCGACAAATTTTCATTGTCTAGGTCAGCGTCGGGATTTACTATCAGGGATATAGTATCTAGGTCAGGGTTATCGTCTTGAGTTACTTCTGTTGTTGGAATTTTTAGTTGATTTTCAACTGTAAATGGCGAAGGTGTATTGATACTTCGTTGTGATTGAGGCGGAATTGGTTCATTGCTAAAATTTATATCGCGGCTCAAAACATCGTCAACATTTTTCCAAAAATTTTCATCATTCAGAATTTCGTTCGTTTCTTTAGTATTTATTTCTATTCTAGATAATGCATCCGCATTAGTATTAAGGCTTCCACGTTTATATACAATTTTATAATCAAATTCATCTAATTTAATTCGCCATCTAATGAGTTTAGAATTTGGGTCTTTTAGAGAAAAAAGCCATTGAAGTGGTTTGTGGTCACAAACAATGGTAAATTTTTTGCCATATAAATAAGGTCGGAAATATTTGGTGGCCCATACAATGGCCAAAAGTTCTTTTTCTGTGGTATCGTAATTGCGTTCAGAATCGTTAAGGGTTCGAGATGCGTAAGCGATTGGAAGATCTCTTCCGATAGGACCTTGGGAAAGCACTGCACCGAGTGCCACATTACTGGCGTCTGTGGTCAAGTTGAAAGGTTTCGTGAAGTCGGGATACTGGAGAATTGGGTCATTGGTCAAAATATTTTTGCATGTTTCGAAGCATGATAAGAATTCGTCATTGTGTTCGATTATCGCGCCCTTTTTTAGGCATTTTGTCAGTGGTTTCGTCAAGTGGGCGAAGTTTTTTATAAAACGTCTATAATATCCCATCAGTCCCAAAAATCCTTTGATTTGTTTAGTAGTTTTGGGTATTGGGTAATCTTTGATGGCTTTAATTTTATCTGGGTTGCATTTCACTCCAGAAGGGGTGACTACATGTCCGAGATAAGCTACTTCTTTTCTCAGGAATTCCGATTTATCTAATTGAATTTTGAAATTAGATTCTCTAAGTCGATCAAATACACATTTTAGTCTCTCTATATGCTCCTGTAATGAAGTGGAAAAAACGATTATATCGTCAAGGTATACAAGGCATTTTTCATTTTGTATGCCTCGTAATATATTGTCCATTGCCCGCTGGAAGGTAGCTGGGGCATTTTTCAAACCGAATGGCATCCGGAGGAACTCCCAGTGTCCGGATTCGGTGCTGAAAGCTGTTTTCTCTATATCTTTTTCGGCCATCTCTAGCTGGTGAAAACCTGAAGCTAGATCCAAGGTTGTAAAGTATTGGCATCTACCTAACTTGTCTAATAAGTCCGTTATATTAGGAAGTGGGTACTTGTCATCAATAGTTTTTTCGTTAAGGCGTCTATAGTCTATGACTACACGAAATTTGGCTTTCCCAGAAGCGTCTTGTTTCTTGGGTATGACCCAGATTGGCGCATTCCAGGCACTTGAGCTTGGTCGGATAATTTTATGTTCAAGAAATTTCTGAATTTGTTTATCTACTTCTTTTTTGTACACAAAAGGATATCGATAGGTTTTAGCGTAAACAGGAATCTCGTCGGTGGTTCGTATTTCATGTTTAATTTTGTTCGTAAAAGTAAGTGGTGTGTTTTCGTTATAAAATATGTCAGAATATTCGGAACAAAGTTTAAGTATTTTGGATTTTTCTTCGTCGTTCAAGTGATCTGTTCTAATATTATTTAAATCTAAAGTTTGTGTAGAAGTGTCTTCTAGGTTATTCAATTCGAAATTTTTAAAAGCATTGTTATCAAATTTTTCTACAGGAAGTGGTTGTGAAAAACTTAATTTAACTGGATTTGTTGTGATATTTAAAATTGTAGTAATTGCTTCTCCATTTCTTGCAATTGATAGCGACTCTGGTATTTCACAACCGTGAAATTTTTGGTGTGGAATGACGATTTCACCATTCTTTATACTTGTTTTTATTTTGATAACCTTTTCAGTTCTAGGTTCGATAGTAATAGAGTTTATATCTTTCTGAGTTTTATGAAAATTTAATTTAATTTTACTATGTGGAGTTATTAACCATCCACTAGAAAAGTTTATGTTGGCTTTCAATAATTTCAAGTTATCTAGGCCAATAAGTCCTTGGAATAAACTATGGAATTTGAATACATAGAATTTGAGATTTAAATTACCAGATAAATTAAAAAATTTTGAAGAAGGGATTACAGTGCTATATTTATGGGAAGATTCTTGAAAAACTGATTTCACAGTAAATGGGTCATGAGTTAGGTTATCTGAAAAATATTCAAATGCAATTTCGGGATCTATGAAGGATTTTGATGATCCAGAATCAATTAAAAGTTTGATATTATACTCGGGGAATATTATATAAGGTAATTCACTATTATTACTTAAATTTAATGGAATTGATTCGGGGGTTATGTTTCCTCTAAATTCTGAGGCGTTTCGTGAAAATTTACAGAATCTTGATTTGATCAATCGAAATGATCATTATTGTTTTGTTCTTGAAATTGATATTGTTCGTTTTCAGAATGTGAGTTATCAGGATAATAATATTGTTCGGTTTCCTCGTCCTGAATATCAGCATTAAATAATTCCTCGGCTATAAAATTATTTTGTGGTCGAGAATTTCGAAAATGATTTTGATTTGAAGGACCTGAGTATGAGTTTCTGATATGTGAACTCATTGGGTGATTGTTTACTGTATTTCTTGTGGAAATACTCATGGGTGTGGGTTTTGGTAAATTTAGATTTTGATTTGCTTTGAATGCATTATGGTTCTGTTGAGGTTTGAAGACTTGAGAATTCGTAGGAAAACGTTGGGGTTGTCTTGGAGTTATAGGGCGAACAGGTATAGGTTGAGATGGAAATGATCTCTGTGCTCTAAAGAAATTATTAGGTGTATGAGTATTAAATTGAGTTGGATTACTGTTAAAATTATGTCGTTGTACCAAAGGCTTACCAGAGTATTGCGGTTGCTTTATATTTGTTTTATGAGTAAAATTTTGGAAATAATGTACATTGTCTTCTTTTAAAACATATTGTAAAGCTTCGGCTAAATTATTTGGTTTCATGCATCTAATAGTTGTACCTAACGGTTCTTTAAGTCCCGATAAAAATGTTGTTAAAGCTACATTATTATATAAATTTCTTTTTAAAATTTTTGAGTCATCTTCGATTTCATGAACGTCTACATAACTACACAAAAGATTGAGAATGTTTAAAACTCTATCATAGAATTGCTGTGGTTTTTCATTTGATTGTTGTCTCATCATTACTAAATCCCTATTTAGACAAGTTTCGTCTCTCTGATCTGCGAAATTTCTCGTTAAAACATCTCTTAACTCGTTCCAAGTAGATACATTTTGTATATTTACTACTAATTTAGCATTACCAGTTAACTTAGATATTAGACAATTTAATAAATACACATTTTGGAAACAATTTGGTGTGTCTATTCTGTAAAATGAATCAATTAATGATTTACAGACACTTAGATATCTGTTCAAATCATTTGGATTGCCATCGAAATCTGGCACACATTTTAGATATTCTGGTCTAAATTCGGCCATGATTAAATTATTATTAATTGAACTTTGATTTAAAATTAGTGAGTCAGTTGAAGGTTCTAATTTTAAACTTTGAAGAATGTTTGATAATTGGTCAACTTCAGACATAAAAATTTATTGTACTTACAGTAATAATAGAAGAAATATTTCAAGCATTCCTATAGAGATATACTCCGGTTCGGCAATTTTTGTCTTCCTCAGATGAATATCTCTGCAAAATTGGACTATTGTCGTTCCAATTCCCGTTGATGGACTTCTTCGTGCTTGGGATCGTTTCGGTGTGTGATACACTGGGTTTCCTGACGTTTTAGGAGCCACTCTAAACTTCCACTTGCACAAAACAGCTAAGTCCGTAGATTCCGATACTCAGTCAATCGTTAAAACGAAAATTAAAGCGTTCGATACGTATTAATTCTGAATATCCTACTGACTGCGCCACTTTCAAATTACTAACTCGAAATACTCTTTTTAAAAACGTTTATTTTACAAAATTATAATTCTACGAACTACGACAAACAACATGAAATCTAGTAACTGACTGACTCTATCTACAACAAGTAATTTTATATATATAATATTTATGCTGATTACGGGATCTGCATCTTACACCGTGGAACAGCAACTCATCGGTTTCCATATGAATCGTTGATATAATTCAGGATACGAAATGAAGATGTGCAATTTCCGCAAAAACAAAGTTACAGACCACACTGTATTTTCTTGCTAACGGCTGTAGTAGTCTTTTGACTGGAAAAATTAAGTATTTCAGAATTCATTAAAGAAGTTTGCGATGCGATCTATGACACATTGAAAGAACGCGTCAAGGTGAGAGTAAATAAATGATACATATAATTTAAGAAACAAGTTCATTCATTGTCAAACAAATGTAACATTACATAAATATTAAACATTGTCACTTTCCATTGCCACGGAAATAATGTCTCCTATATTGGAAGATTTTGGTGTGAATGATGGTATTTGTTGCTGGGCCGACTGTTGTGATGTTACCAAGGATGGTGGTGACGGCAGTGTTTCTTGCGGCAGCTGCTCACTATAATGCGTTGACGTATCGCTGCATTAACGAATCACTATAGGTATCCTCTTGCGAATCATACGACAATGATGTCCTGATGTCCTTCTAAATTTTGTAGGTGCTGTCGTCGAAGTTTATTTATGTAAAGTTTAATGTATTCTTGTACTTGTAGTGCCAACAATAAGAGCATTTGTTTCAATTGTAGAGCGACGTGTTTGCCAAAAACATCAAACTCATTGTCTTCTACTGAAGAGGTCGCATTATTAGTGTCGGCTATTTCTTTTAACTGCCCAACCATGCTCGTCAGGCGGGCAAGTCTTTTCTTCTTAGTACGTTGCTTACCTTTCGTTCCTAGTGTATGAAAATTAGTGTCCGCTGCAGATATGTTCTCGACAACCTCCCTATCAGCCGGTTCCGATGCTGAAGTCGATGTGATTTCCTCGCGAGGCTGAAAATTAAAAGAATTTGGATACTACTCTTCGCCAAATATGTAATGAAATAAATTTTCAGATTCCTGCCACTACAGATTGGAAAATAATTGGGCACGGATTTCGAATGGAATGGAACTTTCCCGGTTGCTGTGGAGCAATAGACGGCAAGCACGTTGTTATTAACGCTACTCCGGATTCAGGAAATTTATACTATAATTACAAAGACTCAAATAGCATTGTTTTAATGGTAGTTGCCGATCATAAATATTGCTTCAGTTATATAGACATAGGATGTAATGGAAGCGTTTGTGATGGCAATGTCATTCGTAATTGCAGTTTGTATCAAGCGTTAGAAGACGGTATATTACCAGATAAGCATATCTTACTTGGCGACAACGCATTTCCTCGTAAAGATTATTTGCTGAAACCTTTCCTGTGAGGTCATTTAACATTAAAGCAAAAAAATTCATTATTGCCTTTCATGGGCTAGAAGAATAGTCGAAAATGCATTTCGTATATTAGCTGCCAGAGTATTTGAGAAACCGATGCCCTACAGTCCCGAAAAAGTTGTTAGCTTGTGAAAGCGTGTTGCGCTTTACATGATTGGCTCAGACAAACAACATTATAGAACAGGTGGTTCCGATACACAGTGATAAAGACAATATTTCTGCAGGTATCGTCATCCCTGTTAATTGGCCGCCTTCTCTTGGTTTACAACAACTACCAGCATGTTTATTTAATCGTGCATCTCAATGTAGTACGGACCGTCGTGATCATTATGCAGATTACTTTGTGGGGGATGGAGCGGTTCCATGGCCGACAAGAATGATTTATTCAAAACTTCAATGTACTCACCAAATTGCTGTCACTTGCAGTCAGTGTTGATGCTATGTTTTGTAGGGATCTATCTAATATATCGAACCATTTTATTGAAGGAACTGTGTCTACTCTGGCTCCAGATACCTTGGACTCCTTTATTGTTTTTAATTTTTGCGAATAAGTTTAACTATAATATGGAAAACAAAACATTAAAGACTACACTGTTTCAATTGGCTTTAGAAATATTTGAGTCTGTTGGGCCACCGGCAAAACAGATATTTTGTTAAAAACTGGCAAAACCGGCGAAAATCGGCAACATTAATAAAATTTTCGTAAACGTCTGCCAATTTTTGCGATATAGTGTCGTGAAATGAAAATAAATGTTTTATTTTCATAAGATGTTTGGTTATATTCCTAAAAAATAGTTCAAAATTAAAAATTAGTTCTGAATTCTACATACTTACCTGTAAAAATCAGATAATTTGAAAACGCATTTAAAGTGGCCTCCCTGTGTCTTTCTCCTCAAATCCAGATATATTCATGGTTGTTTCCAACTGTAAATAGGCAGCTTGCTTCATTTGTTCATTTTTATACGGCGGTAATTTTACATTCCATAAGAATTCACGTTTCAAATATTCTGTTACAAATTTTACAGTGGTATCTTCGCTACACCGCAACATTTTGGTACGAAGCATTCTCGACTAATATACTCAACTCAACTGGAGAGATGCGGATTTGTTTAGTTGATACTTTACTGAACAGTGGAAGGTGGTGGGAGGCGCTACTTGACCGACAAAATAGACAAATATTGATCGAGTTGACTAAATTAATAACTAAACTACTCGAGTATTTACTAAACTACTCCACTAAATTTTCGTAGTTCGGACACGGACACTAAACTACTCGCTACACGACTAAACTACTAGCCTAGTGCGAATCAGCCTTAATGCAAACGAAGAAGTTTCAGTCGCGGTAACGCCCGACACTGTTCGATGCGATAGACAACACCGAGCCAAGCATCGTTCGCCAAGCGGTTTTTCCAGAAAAATATTATTCAAATGTTGTCGTACATCTAAACTGAAATAAGGAGGGGCTCTATAATGCCTGAACCATAAATTCCCTCGAGTTTGTAGTAGCAAATCATCAAACGGTTCCAAAACTCGCATTGCAAAAAATCCAAATATTTTTGCTAAGTACCATCAAGAATGTATGGCCTTATCAAATGATTGCCAACTATTCCTGTCCAAACATTTACTATAAATCTATGGTGGTTTCATTTTTGGATAATGCAATGTGGATTCTCATCATCTCATAAATTCATATTACACTCCATCTCTGGTGAAACCGAAATCGTCCATGAAAAGAACGTTAGAAATGAAGGTATTTTCTGCTTGTTTTTGTCACAGAAGCCACGCGTGAAGGATAATCTTATGCTTACACAGAGAAAAAAATTCGCTAGCCATTAGCGAATATTCACTTGCGGTAGCAGAAAATCGATTTAATAGGGGACAAATGACTTAATCATTTACCACAGAAAAAACCTTATTGCTAAAATTGAACATTTACAGTTAATATAGAGATCACTTATCATAGATATATTTCAAGTAGTCTATTTTATTTACCGTAAATTATTTAGTCACTTACAGTTATCGACCTAGATAACTTGCTACTAGCTATTTAATATGATATCGTTTATTAAATCTGACATATTGTATACCTATCCTTAATGATTTATTTATTTATCTCTAATAACTTTATAACCTATAATAGATAAAATGTATATTTACCTTAGTAATACAGGTTATGAGGACTAATTGAAAAGTTTATTTACAGTAATCGATCTATTTATTAACCTAAATCTCCCCTATTTTAACTACCTATAAATTCTAAACGGTTCAGGAGGGAAATATGCGGTTTTCACGGAATTGTTTCATTTTAGTAGCTACAAGTTTCGTTTGAATAGATTGATTTTTTCTATCGTTTTCGTTTACCAAACAACAGAAATGACGAATTTTTAAAAATTTTTTTATTTACTTCGTTAATGGAACGACCAGTATATTTTTTGTAGTTTGATAAGTGATCTTCACCTATATAGCGATTTAAACTTTCCAAAATCGCTTAGCAACTGAGGGAAATTGTAAAAATCCGCCTTTTTTGTTGTGACGGAAGCGATGGAAAAATCCAATCTATTCAAAAAAAACTTGTACTAAAATGAAACATTTCAGTAAAAACCGCATATTTATAAGCATTTAAAGTTTATTAGGGGAAAATATAAGTGGGCACCCGGTACTGAACACTAATCCAAAGTTGAAATTTTATATACCGGGTATGTCAAATGTATTTTATCAAATATAATTATAAATTAACAGATTTGGAATACATACTTCAAATTTCATATTTTTTCCATCATTAGTTTTCCATATTTGCGAAACACTCAGAAATGGGTTAAAAAACAAATTTATAAAAAAACATTTATTTTAAACTTATAAAAAATGAACATATGTATTTTTTAAATAATTAAAAAATAACTTTTCAAAATATACAATTTTCTCAAAGTAACCAGAAACAAAAGTAAGTTAAAAATAATAAGGAACGTGTTCAGACAAAGTACAATAATACAAAGCATACAAAAACATTAATGTTTTAAAATGATTAATTTTCTTAACAAAAAATACGAAATTAATAAAAGTAACTTAAAAGTAGTAAGGAATTATTTTTCAGTCTAATTACCGACAATACAAAAACATGTAAGTTTCAAACTTATTAATTTTCTTTAATTAACCAAAAAGACGAAAATAAAACTTAAAAATAGTATAAGGAATGTTTTCAGTCTAAGTACAGTACAAATCATATAGGAACACGTAAGTTTAAAAATCATTAATTTTTTTTAATTATACAAAATAAAAAATAAAAATAATAAGGAACATTTTCATACAAAAAAAATCCTATACGGCTGATAAAAGATTCGCTTAGAGAAATCTTGAAATCCAAAAGGATTTCAAATCTGAAAATTGATTTTAGAGATCTCTCTAATCGACGGCTACAATCTGTAAGACATTTTAAAATTTTCATTTTTCCTAAACCAAACGAAAAAGTGATTATTAATCAACCTTATATTACGGATATGGTAATTACACGATTCAATCGAGCAGTATCTCGGAACTGGACAGTAGTACAGAATTGTAATTTTGGTGGTTGTAAAAAAAATGCTGCAGCTTGTATTTTGTTATTATGTTATACAATGACAATTTTGTTTTGGCTTACGTGACATCAGATTAAAACTTAATGAGACCACCTGCGTATTTTTATATTTTTAAGTTTTTCTCGATAACACGATTCCAACAAACTAGCACACTTGTGGTCTAAAACGATTAATTGCAGGTACGGCTGCTTATAAATGCTTGCCCCTCGACAAATAAGACAAGCAATCTCTCAGAACTAGACAGTTCATTTTGAATTTGTAATTAAAATACAATCCTGCAACATTATAATTGTATTTAATTTATAAATTCAAAATAAACTGCCCATTTCCGAGGTATTGCTTGTCTTAACCATCATGGGACAAACATTTTTAATTAGCGGTAGCTCTTAAATTAGTCGTTTTACACCACAAGTGTTATAGTTTGTTGGAATCGTGACAGAGTAATGTAAAAATATACAATGCCCCATTAATAAATTCGAATGTGATATAGGTACAAGAAGATAATTGGTAACATAATAACAAGAAAAGCTGCAGTATCTGTTCTAATATACAGCCCCAAAATTACAATTCTGTAGTACTCTTCAGTTCCGAGATATTGCTTGTCTAAATCGTTGTGGGACACCCTGTATAAAGATTTGTTTTAACTTACGTAAAAAATAAGAAAATATTTCAAAAAAAAGTAATGTAAGTTCTGCTACTAGAGTGTACATTCAAAGCGACCATCTGAAAATAAAATTGAATCTCTGAAAAACAAGATAGATTATCAGTTATCTTAACTTCATATGCAAACATATGTTCATTAAAGGAAATTACATTGCTTGTATTCCATTGTAGGCTTCGCCTAATAGTGAAACCTGAAACCACTCACCGCACAAAGAATCGTTCAGACATTCAGTACACTCCACACGTGCTGTTTGATTGCAGTCTTCCCGAATTTTAAAAATTAAATGATGTAATTCCTTGTCTGAAACCAACTTAATAGTCAGCCGATCAACCCGAGTGTTGAAGACGTGATGCCAAATACTTAGATAACTAAAGATTAATATTGAGCTCACTTACGATAAAGGATAGATAGTTAAGGGTAAATGATTAAATTCTAGAAACTTTTTTTATTAAGTACAAATTACCTGGTGACTAAGGTTTGTCGATCGCTTTAACGGACAAAACTAGCAATCTGTTTTTTTCAACTACTGATGAATAATGTTTCTACCACTAATAAAAATTTATTTGCAGCAAGCGATTTTTTTCTAGAAACTTTTTTATTTGGACGTGTTTTCTCTGTGTAGTCTTGGTCGATATATCGGTATCCACGATATTTCACCGGTGAATGTAAAATCACTGGCGCTACCGGTGATTCATTTCTCGCAGATACGGTGATCGGTGATTCAGTTTCAACCGAATACTGCAATATCGGCATCGTCGATCATCGATGCCTAGCATTGGAAGACCGCGTCGATCGAAAATCGATATAAAATATCATTATTTACAAATATTAGGTGAAAGAAAAACAGTGATTTAAGCCGATATTATTGGTATTTGGAATATAGACTTTTGCTTTTACGGAATGAGAAGGCGGCAATTGGTACAGATAATATAAGTATATTAATGATACAAACATGCCGCCCGACCCATTACGGATAAGAGAAAACGTGCCGCTTTTTTGTGAATTATTTTGTTCCTTTCGAAGACAAATATTAAAATAAATTTGGTGAACGCCTAACAACCATAAGATAAAATAATTGTTTGTTTTTTGTTAGAGGGAGCCTGTATTTTTGCAAGAATTTAGTGACTTTAGCTAATGGCCAGAAAATGGAAGCGTTATTAGGAGAATTGTAAATTGTATTCTTTGTTTGTAAACCATTACAAGAAATCCACTATCATGTTACAATATGAATGAATTGATAATTAAATGGCATGTCTTAAACTAATATGTCCTTTTAACAAAACAATGGGATAAGGGGCAAAAAAGAAGTTTTCGGGGTCATCCTGTCCAATTTTATTAAAAAAAAAGTTAAATATGACTTGTCTATTTAAATAAAAAGTTATAAAATCCTTTAACCAAGTTATTAGAGATATGAAAAAATCCACAGTAAAGTATTTTTCTTTTATTTTCATTTCTCAATTCTCACAAGAGTATCTTTTTATCAGCTTAAGGTATGGGAAAGTCATTTTCGATAGTTTAATTTAGGGTGTGTCATTCATGCAAAATTTTGGAATCGCTAGCCATTACAAGTAGTCCGTCTCTAGCTTCAAGACATTACTGTTAATCTGTTTACTTTTCTATAATAAACATACACACACATACACACACACACACACACACACACATATATATATATATATATATATATATATATATATATATATAGAGAGAGAGAGAGAGAGAACCAATTGTTCACTAAACTTAAACACAAATATGAGACCCTCCAACGTACAAATGTGGTCTATCAAATACCATGTATGAATTGTGAGAAGAAGTATATAGGTGAAACCTCACATAATTTAAAAAATCGTTTGGTACAACATAAAAGTGATAGTAGGTTAGGGAAAAGAAAATGTGCTCTTGCAGAACACATAATAGATGAGACACATCACGTAGATTTTGGAAATTGTGAGATTTTGGAAGTTGAAAGAAATAGAAATAAACGTAAATTCTTAGAAATGTACCACATCCAAGTTAATGACCTAACTATGAATAAAAAATCTGACATTGATGATATAAGTAGGATTTATACATATTTATTACATCTTACAAATGTCAACCCAGCTAGCAGTGACGATTCTTCCCTTAGTTAGTTGCTGTGGGATGTCTGTGGGGAAATTGTGGCGTTTCTTTCACGGGCGTTGCACTATCAGCTAACTCCGCTATAAACATTTTTTCACATTATAACGTAATTTACAAAAAAATAATAGTATAACATGTTGAATCAAATAACACCAGGCATTGAGAGTACTAACTTAAACCAACAGCATTTCGGGGAGGTTTGTGGTGAGTTCCTACCTCTGTCGGGACTGACAAACTTGACAGGGTGTGGCGCTTGCCATTTCCCTCTCTGAAGTTTGTTGTATAATTAAATTAAAAAAATTTAAAATATAAAAAAAACTCTTGCTACTCAGAGGGTGACAGCCTCTGAAGTTGGCAATTTCAGAATCTTAAATTCCAGGGTGAGAGACTGGACTTTGATTAATTTTTTCTTTTCTGTAAGGAAACCTCTTGTGATAATAAAACTTACCACCTATTGGTGATGTCCTCTTTTAGCCTGTGCTTTTTTACACGCGATAACTGCCTGGATGTGTTCACAGCCGCGGGACGGATGAAGTGAGAGTTCATGCTGTTTGGTGGCTCTGAGCATATTCAACTCCTTGTTATAAATAACCTACCAAATGATAACAGCAGGCAACTGTTATATGAAAGAAAAAGATTTTTTTGCAAGAAGAAAAAATTTTTAACAGTAATTGGACATCAAGATCCAAAATTTTAAATATTAATCTCATTGCTAGTTTTGGTGCAACATTTGGTATCCCACTTTGCAATTTTCTAACTACCCTGGTATGTTTGACATATAATAAAACAAACTCGCTTGAATAGAATACGACTGAAAGCAGGTATGGTAAAGTAAAAAACATTACTGTCTATCCAAAAACTAGATACACTTGAAACAACCGAATCAGTTTTAAATATTCTCTGTCAAAATGTAGTAGTGGTGAAGTTGAAAAAAACCAAAATGTGTTTCTTCAGGAGGGATTTTAGCTAAGTATTAATTTATGTTGTTAATTTAAACTCAATTTTGCAATTTGTCAATTTTTTACTTGTTCACTTTTCAATTTTTTGTTTTCCTATTGCATTTTAATTCAATGTTGAGGCATTGATTTTAACTTTAACTTAAATCGGAGGCGATTACTATGTATCCTGTTTTCTTTGATTTCTTATAATTCTAACATGCAACCTTGAAAAAGAAAGAAATAGTCTTTCGAAAGCGCTCGGTTTTGTATAACAAGAATATTTAATATTATTTAGGCTGCAATCCCCGTGATATTTTCAATTTTGTTATATATATATATATATATATATATATATATATATATATATATATATATATCCTGAAAATTTTGCAAAGATCGACTGATCAATACGAAAATTAAAGACGAATTCAAAATGGAGACCTATAATTTGAAAACGAGGGCCTATATGAAGTACTAACATTATTTTGGCTCGTACTATACACTGAAAGAACAGTTTGGTTACAATCACTAAGAATAATTAACTATTACCAAATCCGTTATAGAAATATGGCTTATCAAATGTTTATTAGTAAAAAACAAATTATTTGTTTACACTCTAAAAATAAAGAATTATTTACTATTACATGAGCATATTTTCTCATAATAATTATTTATTAACAATAAATGTATGTTTGGTTTTTATGAAAAAATGATTCATAACTAAGAATCTATGTTTTTCCACCACATCATATATTATTTATTATTACAAAGTCATTGTATATAGTTATTACATATTCTGTCATTGTTATTCCAGATTGAATTATTAAACCCATATATTTGTTCACAATGACAACATAACAAAAGTCCCTTTATTGATAATAAACAAATATTTTTTACATTTTGTTACCAATATTTGTAGATTGATGTCCAAATACTTATTTCGGCAACTAGACTATCATCTTCAGTACACCCGAAAAGTTATCATGGTATTAGCAGATAGTGAAACCAGCCTTTGGTGATTTATGCTAATACATTGATTACTTTTAGAGTATCTACTGGAGATGGCAACTCAGTTGGCGATATAAGTGTTAAGACATTTCTGAATATTTCTTTGTTTTTTAGTGTTTATGGATATACCTATTATTCATTTTCCACACCATTACAGTTTTTTGAATATTCAAAATGACTTACGTACCTAGATATTGGAAATTAAACAACAAAACTTTTAATTAAACGATTTATTCAATTTTTTTAATTATAATTCTCACAAAAAATACAATGTACAGGTACCACATAGGCAACACATCTTGAAAAAATATATAATACTTATGCAATTATAAAAAAACGCTAAATAAAAATAAATTTTTGGCTAATATTCGAGATAGGTGTGGGAAAATACACCCTGTATATACAGTGTTACCCTAGCCATGTATCCACATAAATAAATAAAATAACGAAAATAAATTATTTCAGAAGTGACAAATTATCAAATTTCTACTTATACAAATAATACGAAACATAAATATAATTCTTAAATGGAATAACAACAAAATATAGTGAAGGTGTTTCAAGAAATTTCAGAAAATATCTGTCTATTGTATAACAAATCATTCAAGTCAATTTTAATATTTTATGTCACATTATTTTAAAAAAGGATCAGAATTATAGCATTTTTTTAAAGAATAGGGTATATAGGTAAGTATATGAAATATACTAGCATTTGAATTTCCATGAAATTTCATCATACTGTTAGAGATATTCAAGTTAGGCCTGACTGGAAGTTGAAATTAACTTTCGAAGTTAAACTGGAAACTGATGTCAATAAGAATATGCAACTTATATAAACAAAAAGCAAACCGTTTTCAATTCTAGTTGGGTTGTCTGGATTTATAAGTGGGAGAAAATTTCATACTTCAAAAAATATGAAATTTTATAAATTACATATGACTGGAATATAACATAAATATTCAAATGCAATAACAAAACTGGAACTCAGATTTATATTTTGACTAAATAATATCCAAATAGGATCCCGATTTCAAGCACATACAGGTCAGTAAACACTACTTGTAAACTATTTAAACAACCCCACGTCACCCACACTAATATCCAAATTATATAATTAAACATATACAAATTTCTTACCGGCAAAAACCCTACTAAAATGGAGGGAAAGATTATTTACATGATACATATTTTGCTCATTTGTGTAACGTAGATTTATAATAAACAAATGAATTTATTGAATGTTATAATGATACACGAAGATTATTAACAGACCCTGTACAATTTAATAATTATCAAACCAAATTATAATTATTAATTAAACTTAGTAATTATCATCGCGCAGTCGGCGTATTAGATGATTCTTTATTATTAATAAAACATTTTGTTCAAAATGAACAATTATAGCAGAAACAAATCCTCTATTATTTATAAATAAAACAAATCATGAGTAATGATTTTAATGAATAAGCTTTTTCAATTATGAATATGAATACGTAATTATGAACAAACATACGATAATTATTACTGAGATTTTTCTTTCGGTGTACGTTCCCGACTTTTTTCTGATAGTCCCGGGACACACTGTATACTGTACTATATACCTAATTATTATATTCAGGACCTTTTATTCTAGATAATAACATTTGAGAACGTGCAAACCAAATAACAGTGTAAATTGTACAAGGTTTGAGTACAAGTAGGCTATGGTTCCAGTAAATAAATAGACATACAGTATTTAAATTTTCTATTATCACGTAAACTGATTGTTGGGTGTTCATATTTACTTAATATTTTGTTGATTATTATTTCTGTTCCATTTTACAAATTTTTTCTAACAGATATTTCTCTATTTTGATTGCACTTTTCTAATGTGATGTGTGTTTTCAGGGAAAATTCGGAAATCCTCATGATATTGCAGTATGTCCCAATGGATCGGCACTTTACATCGTAGAAATTGGACCAAATCGAGTTTGGAAATTTGACTTAGTCCACCCAAAATAATAATGGGAACGATTAATCAAGATCTCCTAAAAATAACATTTAAAATAGTTTATAACAGCTTCCTCGTTTTAGGTGCATGAAAATAGAATAGGACATTTGATACGTGCCGAAGCATATTCGATATAACTACAACATATGTTTCAACCATCCTACTTTTTCTAGTGTGCATATCATTCTTATTTGTAGCGAGTCTTCTTCCAAATTATGTATTATAAATATTTGTTCTTTTCAAATGCCTTTGTTTACTCACAGAATTTTTTATTTAATTCAATGCAACCAACGTAATTCCCGTATGAAAGGGAATTATAGATAGATGCTTTTTGTGAATTGTTAGGTAAATTTAGATTATTCAGAAAGTTTGAATAATGTAATTCAGACCAATATTTTGAACTGGATATCCATACTAGAATAATGTTTATTTCCAGAGAATGTAGACAATAAAAACTTATATACCTCAATTTCACGTAACCTTATTCCACGTCCTTATATTTAAATGTTCTACAATAGTCCAGGAGGAATCGGCGCATGAGTACCGAAAACTATTCCACCTCAATGTTTTTATGCGATCCTCTTTGAATTGCCCTACTGATGATATAAATGCATGTTGCCATGGGGCAACCTAGTGCCATATTGTTTAAACCGAAATTGTTTAAACAATTGGAAGAAATTGTTATTTTTCAACCGGACAAATTTTTTTTATATTCTTTATTGAAATACAAATAAAAAGGTCCTGTGACTTTTCCCGATAAAGTTAATATTTTTAGAGATATGAATTTTTAAAGGTTCGAAAAATCTCAAATTTGGGTACTTTTGACCCATGAAAAATATAATAAAATATTAATAATAATTTTTTTGAATTCTTTATACAGTAGTTAATAATATTCTTAATAGAGATTCAAGAAAATTTCATTGTTTATACCTGTTTTTTAATTGTTAATTTCGCGCGCTCACAAGTATGCGTCGCTACCTTTAAGTATCGCCGTCTCTCTCTGACTCATGCGCTGCATACGGTCTCTCTGTGTCCTGAACAATTATTAATCATTTATCTAAAAAACCATTAACTTTATCAAGATTGGTAAAGAGAGCAATGTTATTAATAATTAAATTGTCTACAATTTGTTTTTAACAAAAGTAATTTAAGTATGAATCGGAACATGTAATTAAAATTACTTTTTGTTGTTATCATAGTGATTTATGCATTTTTATCAACAATAATAAGATATAATAGTATTTGAAAAAAATTTGGAATCACAATTATATATAAATAATAAGCTTTTGCTTAAACATACATTTGAAAAAATGCATTGAATCCGGAATATACAACATTAGATTTTGATCAGTTGGAAATGGGGTTTTGTTTATAAATAAAGGTATTAGCAAAGTATCATTCTCTAGTTTGTATGCGAAATTCGTAAAATCTAATGTTTTATATTCCGGATTCAATGCATTTATCCAAATGTATGTTTTGAGCAAAAGCTTATTATTTTTATATAATTGTGATTCCAAAAATTTTTCAAATACCATTATATTTTATTATAATTGATAAAAATGCATAAATTACTATGATAATAACAAAAAAGTAATTTTAATTACATGTTCCGATTCATACTTAAATTACTTTTGTTAAAAACAAATAGTATACAATTTAATTATTAATAACATTGCTCTCTTTACCAATCTTGATAAAGTTAATGGTTTCTTAGATAAATGATAAATAATGATTCAGGACACAGAGAGGTCGATGCAGCGCATGAGTCAGAGAGAGACGGCGATACTTAAAGTTAGCGACGCATACTTGTGAGCGCGCGAAATTAACAATTAAAAAACAGGTATAAACAATGAAATTTTCTTAAATCTCTATTAAGAATATTATTAACTATTGTATAAAGAATTTAAAAAAATTATTATTTATATTTTATTTAATTTTTTTAATATATTTTTCATGGGTCAAAAGTACTCAAATTTGAGATTTTTCGAACCTTTAAAAATTCATATCTCTAAAAATATTAACTTTATCGTGAAAAGTCATAGGACCTTTTTTATTTGTATTTCAATAAAGAATATAAAAAAATTTGTCCGGTTGAAAAATAACAATTCCTTCCAATTGTTTAAACAATTTCGGATTAAACAATATGGCACTAGGTTGCCCCATGGCAACATGCATTTATATCATCAGTAGGGCAATTCAAAGAGGATCGCATAGAAAAATTGATGTGGAATAGTTTTCGGTACTCATGCGCCGATTCCTCCTGGACTACAATGAAAACAACTACAAAATATGTGCTGCTTGTTTTTATTCCATTCTTTAATTAAATTAAATATTAAACCGGATTGCAACTCTGACCGATAAACAGCTAACAGTTGTAAATTTCGGCTCAGATAAACCTAACCAAAATGAATAATTCTTCACAAGCTAATACTATGTCATATTCTACCGCTTTGTCACAACAACATTATCCATCACGAAATCAAGCAATTGTTCTTAATACCATAACAAACACGAAATTACAAGACTATCTGAATGAAATTGGTCCTCTAGTTGAACCAAAGAATATTAGACATGTTTCTAGGATTTCTAATAATAGCCTGTGTATATTCCTATCAAGCAAAGAAGTAGTAGATAACTTTATTAACAACTACGGCCACATAAATGTCAACAACGAAACAATTCAAGTGAGACGACTTATTACACCCTCGGAAAGACTAGTTTTATCTAATGTAAGTCCTGTTATACCTAATGATTTGCTTACGGCTAAACTAGAAACACTGGGACTAAAACTAATTTCGCCCATGAACCCTCCAGAATAAGCTCAGATAACCCCCAATACAGCCATATATTGAGTTTTAGACGGCAAATATACATTGCGCCTCTAGATAATATAATTATTCCAGAATATTTCGATCTAGAATACGGTACTCTCAATTTCCGTATTTTTTTATGTCGAGACAATCAAAACTGTTTCAAATGTAGAAATCCAGGTCATCTATCTTCACAGTGCCCAAATATTTCAATACCTACATCAGCACCTTCCACGTCATCGAAACAACCAATTCCTACAGAGACTACTCCTACAACTCATACCAATCTGGACACTCCTTCCCAAACATATCTCCCAACCACAACAATCAACACACTTAACTCAAACCAAAATATAAATGCATCCACATCAGAAGAGCCTGTTGCTAATTTAACAAACACTGTGCTCTGCACTTCATCCCCTATCACAAACATAAATCAAGAAAAAACTACCAATGAACAAACATCACAAAATTCAAATGAAGAAATCGATACAATGGAAACCAATCAATTACCAGATCAAACTACAACTAATAAAAGAAGTTTTTCAGAAGTTACCGTATCCACCCCAGAATACTCTTAGCAATCCACTCCAACTGAACAGCTCACTTTTACTCTCCCAGAAAATCCAAAAAAGCCAACTAAAAAGGCAAAGACGAGAAAATCTCAACAAAATAACTTATCCAAACTAGAAGTTAGAGATTTTATAGATAAACATAGCCCTCCATTTGTATTAAATGCCGACCAATTCACTTCATTACTGGAAGACTCACTTGGAGCTCAAGATGTTATCAATATAGCCAAAGATTACACCAACAATATAAATAGCTTAATCGAAATGCTGCTACAAGTTTATCCACAAATAGAAGATAGAAGCCTAAAAACAAAATGTACAAAACTACGGAAAAAACTAGAAAGACAGACAGATACCGACCCTAGCAGTAAGGCATTTGCCGACAGCTGTTTCGAAATGAATATTCGCTTTCCAGACCATTCTACAATGGAATTTGAATGGATATCACATCCATTCAAATATGTTACAACTATTAATTGCAGAATATTCGCCAGATGTAATATGTTTGCAAGAAACACATCTTCATGTAAACAAAAACAAAAACACCAAGATATTATACCGGATTCATCAAAAATAGAATTTCTTAAGTAGCCAGTGGTGGAGTTGCCATCTACACTAAATCACTATTAGCAGCAATCTCAATACAAATAAACACCCCATTTGAAGCCGTAGCCGTACAACTATTAACTCCTAACAAGATAACTATATGCAATATTTACATACCCTCCAGTCAAGCCATAGACCAACACGAATTGGAACTTCTAACAAACCAACTACCTAATCCATTTATTATCGTCGGCGACTTTAATGGTCACCATTTTTCTTGGGGATCAGAGAGTATCGACACACGAGGTAGAAAAATAAAAGACTGGATAAACACAATGAATATTTCTCTATTGAATGATGGAAGCATGACTAGATTCAATGCAGCCACCAAAAACTTCTCTGCTATAGATTTATCATTGTGCACTTCGAACATCACAACTGACCTCAATTGGAGAGTGGTCGATGATCTATACAACAGTGACCATTTTCCAAGTATTATAGAAAACTTAGCGAACAAATCAAATAATGATAACAACACAAATCCTTTGAAAAGATGGAAACTAAACAAAGCAAATTGGAAAAATTTTGCTGATCACATTGGAAAAAACATTACTAACCTAAAAATAACCAACAACGTCAATGAAACCCTGAATAATTTCAATTCTATAATACTATCTGCTGCCTTTGATGAAATTGGGAAAACTGGTTATCTCAAAAAACACAACTCTGTGCCTTGGTGGAATAATGCTTGTGATGCTGCAATAAAAGCCAGTAAACATTCATGGAACAAGTTCAAAAGACACAAAACAAACGAGAACCTATTAGAATACAAAAAACAAAGAGCACGTGCGAGGCGCACAACACGAAATAGCCAAAAAGAATCATGGCACAACTACCTGACAAATATAAATAGTTCCACGCCATTATCGTCAGTATGGAAAAAGGTGAAAAAAATATCGGAAAAAAATATAATTAATGAAATCCCTGCTTTGAAAACAAAAAACAACACATTAATCTAGAACTCTAGCGAAATTGCTGAAATTTTTGCAGAACAATATAGACAATCTTCAAGTAATGAAAACTATGATGCCGATTTCTTAAACCTCAAAAATATAGCTGAATCCTCCCCTATAACAATTGAGGAAAACGTAGATCAAATTAATAATCCCATTTCAATAGAAGAGTTTTCTGAAGCATTGCAATCCATGAAAGACACCTCACCGGGACCGGACGATGTCCCGACTAAATTTTTAAAGAATCTTCCGTACTCTGTAAAACAGCACTTGCTAGAAAGATTTAACTTGATCTGGAATCAACATACGTTTCCAGATGTCTGGAGACGAGCGATAATAATACCCATCCTCAAACCACGAAAATCTTCTCTATCGCCTGAGTCTTATAGACCTATATCACTCACATGCAGTACATGTAAGCTCCTTGAAAAAATTATGAACCGCGGGCTATTATGGTGCCTAGAATCAAACAACCAATTATTTGCAGAACAATGAGCCTTCCGGTAAAATAGATCTACATTAGACAACATTATAGATTTAGAAAGTCAAATAAATGAAGCTTTTGTTAATAAACAGAAATGTGTGGCAGTGTCTTTTGAGCTCAGTAAGGCTTTTGATACTGCATGGCATCATCATATTTTATTAAAACTGCAAAACTGGAACTATCAAGGCAATATTTTAGCTTTTATCCAAAACTTTCTGAGAAATCGACTTTTCCAAGTAAGAAGCAATGGTACATTATCCAGCACCAAACAACAGGTGAAGGGAACCTCACAAGGGTCAATATTGAGTCCCACACTATTTCTAGTTGTGATTAACGACATACTCAAAACAATTCACAAACCGGTCCAAGCTAGGCTATTTGCCGACGAGTTAATTATATTTATGAAAGGAAAAAATTTAGACAGCGTAACCACCCTACTACAAAATCAAATAAAGGAGTTAGAGAAATGGACTAAAGCCAATGGCTTCAAATTTTCACCTGAAAAAAAAGAATGCATAGTATTCTCCAAAAAATATACACAATTACAACCAAAACTCACTTTACACGACGAAATTCTTCAATGTAAAGAACAAATAAATTTCTTGGGATTAATTTTCGATCAAAAATTAAATTGGAGAGCTCACATTAAACAACTTGTTCTATCATGTCAGTCAGGTTTAAATCTCCTAAAGTGTCTAGCCAACAAACACTGAGGAACGGATGGAAAAACACTGATGATGGTATATCGAGCATTAGTTATGTCAAAAATAGACTATGGTTGCATTGCATACGCTTCAGCAAAACAGTCAATTTTGAGGCCCCTTGATGTCATCCATAATCAGGCACTAAGAATAATACTAGGAGCATTTCGCAGCACTCCCGTAAATAGTTTAAATTGCGAAGCAGGAGAAGCAAGTCTAAGTGATAGAAGGCAGATTCTGAGCCTATCATACGCAGTAAAAATATCCAGCAACACTCAACACCCAACGTATAAGAATACCATATCAGACAGAGATCCTTCCTGCTTCCAAAGTAAATACTGGAACCCTCCTTTCTATGAAAGAATTCGCAGATATTTAAAAAGCCACAACTATATTTCGTTCCCATTAACCTTTCCAAATAGAGTCTCTCAAACCGACATTTACTCTTGGGCACGTGTCCCTCCTAAAATCAATACTAACTTAACCGATCTCAATAAACATGACTATAATATTCATTCTATACATCAAAAATTTAAAGAAATCACAAGCGAATATCATGGGTACACAGAGATATATACAGATGCATCTAAAAAAGGGGAAAATGTTGGAGCAGCCATTGTAACAAATACTAACTCTGAAATATTCAAACTACCAGACACATACACTATCCTTTCTGGAGAACTATATGCGATATACAAAGCAGTAGAACATGCCAAATATCAGCAAGATAAAGACTTTATCATTTTGACAGACTGATTGAACTCACTAAAATTATTAGGTAGAATTTACGAAAGACATCCAATAGTTAATTTAATAAGAAAAGAGTTAGAACAATTGTACAACTATAACTAAGAAATCAGATTCATTTGGATTCCATCGCATGTTGGAATCAAAGGTAATGAGGAAGCAGACGAGAAATCACAAGCGGCAACTTATCAAACTGTCTAGCTTGTAACCTATCGACATCAACTGATTTGAAATCACACTTCAAGGACAAAATTATAAAACGCTAGAACACTTTTTGGCAAGAATCCGAATCTAAATTAAAACACTTAAAACCCAACTTCGGACCTTAGCATATACCAACAGAAAACAGAAGGAAGCAGGTAATCATCACCCGACTACGTCTAGGACACACCAGATACACGCATGAATACTTAATAAGGCAGGATCCTCCGTTTTTGCAATTTCTGTGATGAAGATATCAGTGTACATCACCTACTAATCGATTGCCCTATGTATGATCTACTACGAAAGACCTACAAGATCTCACGAAATATTAAGGAAATCTTAGGAAATGCCTCAGACACATCAAGTGTTATAGTTTTTCTGAAAAATGCAAATATGTTACATAAGATATAACCATTCTACCATATACCGCTAATGTATTTTTATTTGTTTCAATATCTACCATGTAACTGTTAATTTATTTTGTATTAAGAAATGTGTACTATGTAAACCGCTAATGATCTTGTAGGTCGATGCGGATAAATAAATAAAAAAAAAATATTAAACCAGTAGGGAAGCGTCACAGTGTGGCGTATACGTGAACTTCTAATTTCAGTTTAATGAATGACCCTGTATAAAAAACTGAAGATTTTTTCTCCATTGGTGAATATAAGGCTTCGATTTTTCGTCGACTCGTGTTTACAAGTCTAAAAAGATACATAGATAGACCGGTTTGACTATATCTAATACAAAATTCATTTATATTGTCAGGACAATCCTGTGTAATACAAATAAAAATTAGGATTATATGAATAAAACTCATAGGAGTCCGGTTTTGGCATATACTACAACAAGTTGTCTTAACCTCGCCCTTACATTTTATCAATTATCTAATGAAAACACAATGCAGTTTAAATTCGCTTGATTACCATAGTGCTGTTTAAAGAGGTACTTCCTAGTGTTACCTGTAAAATAAACGGTTTTAAAGATTAAAACTAACTTTTCCGCATCTGTGAGATGACCTGAACAATATTCTATCATAAAATTGTCACTTGTATTCAGGGTCAGCGAAAGGCTAGTTTAACGCCCGTGGAAGGCAAATTTTCCGCCCCGTCCCCTCTCGATTTGATGAAACACATATTTTTAAAATTTTGTAAGTTTTGCAATAACTGTTATGTGGAATCCATTTACAAAGTTAAAATAAAAATACTCAACGAAAAACTAATACGTTACTATATTCATTTTCATAATCGTGAATTGTGTGTGTAAATTAAAATACAAAAGAATAGAAAAAAATTATTTATTAAATATTAAAAAAACTAATAATGACACTTAAAGTTATAAGCGTCTAAAACATTATATTATAAAAATAAACATAATAAAAATATTTTCTCAAAAAAGCATAAATTTTAATTTTTATGTATTTTTAATATTGTTTTTAAACCAATAATGTGAACCACCAAACAGTTAAATGTACAGACGTACACATTTGAAGGCCCCTGTCTCGGAATTCTGACAATGACCGCATTGATGATGGCTTAATGCGGAAAGCGCTCTGCGAAATTTTTAATTAAAGAAGATTGCACAACAATACATTGTTTCTCTTAGGGGAAAAAATTTGGGATTTTCATCTCTTGTGCACACAGCTGTAATTCAAATTACTCAAATTATTATATTATTCTACTAAATACTAACTAAATTTAATTAAAATTAACTTTTCTGGCTTTAGTTAGCGAAAAATCCTTGAGAATATTGTCAATATTAATATTCATCATTTGATCAAATTCTATGCTCAATATAGTCAGATTAATACTGCTGTAACACACAGTAGGTAGCAACTAATTATTTATTTTTGAATTTGAAAACACTACCATGATACCGGCTAGACAAAACAAAAAATATTTATTACCTGCAGGTGGTGCGGTGGCGACTGGTGGCGCCTTTCATTCCCCAATAAAATAACAGCGCTTGGGCTTGCTTATCTTCTGACCGACCGGCGCAGCGACGACGCCTTTCTTTGTCAATAAAATAATACCGCCCGTCTATTCACGATCGGTAAGGCACAATACATCATAAGCAAATAAACTGATAGATATATTATGCACTTTTTATTAACAATCTCTTGATTTGGCGCTCCTAGATGTTGGCGCCCCGTGCAGGCGCACGTTTCGCACGGGCCTTCCGCCAGCCCTGCTTGTATTGACTTCGGGGGATGTATCGTGATAACAGACCGAAATTTTTCCAAAAAAAAACCAAAAATGTAGTATAAATCGGATGTATAGGACCCGCTGTACTCGCTCTAGTCAGCTGAAGATCAATAGGGTACATTTGTGAAGCACCTTGAAAACTATTCAATTATGAAATTGGTCAGTTGTGTACACTCCGGAGTCTGTATCGTGCTAACAACCCGAAATTTCTTAAAAAGGACCAAAAATGTGGCACTTCAAGTACCATATCACCTGTTGTACTAGCTCTAGTGAGCTAAAAAAACAATAATGTTCATCTATAAGACGCCCTGAACAATATGCAATCATAAAATTGGTCACTTGTATACACTCTGGAGACTGTATCGTGCTAACAAACTGGAAATTCTCCAAAAATGACAAAAATTTTGTACTTCAAGTATGATAGCACTTGTTGTACTGGCTTTAATGAGCTGAATATCAATAAGGTTCACCTTTGAGACGCCCTTAATAATATACAATTATAAAATTGGTCACTTGTATATACTCCGGAGGCTGTATCGTGCTAACAAACTGAAAATTGTTCAAAAATGACAAAAATTTGGTACTGCAAGTACCATATCACTCGTTGTACTGTCTTTAGTAAGCTAAATATAAATAGGGTTCATATTTGAGACACTTTTAATAATATATAATCATAAAATTGGTCACTTGTATGTCATCCGGAGGCTGTATCGTGCTAACAAACTGAAATTTCTCCAAAAATGACAAAAATGTCGTACTTAAAGTACTATAGCTCCTGTTGTACTGGCTCTGGTGAGCTGAAAATCTATCTGTGAGATGTCCTGAATAATATTTAATCATGAAATTGGTGATTTGTTGCACTCCGGAGGCTGTATCGTGCTAACAACCTGAAATTTCCCAAAAAATGACAAAAATGTGATACTTCAAGTACCATAGCACCCGTTGTAATGGGTATGCTGAACTGAAAATCAATAGGGTTCATCTGTGAGATGTTCTGAATAATATTCAATCATAAAATTGGTGACATTGGGTACATCTGTGAAACACCTTGAAAAATATTCAATTATTTAATTGGTTAGTTGTGTATACTCCGGAGTCTGTATCGTGCTAACAACCCGAAATTTCTTCAAAAAGGACCAAAAATGTGGCAATTCAGGTACCATAGCACCCGTTGCATTAGCTCTAGTGAGCTAAAAAACAATAATGTTCATCTATAAGACACCCTGAACAATATTCAATCATAAAATTGACCAACCGTGTGCTCTGGAGGCTGTATCGTGCTAACAAACTGAAAATTGACTGTCTCGACCCTTACTTCGTGGAATATGCTCATATTAGTGTTTTTAAATGAAACTCAAGGTCTCTAGTTAATTCCACAATATAATACAAGTTATTGAAAATTCTAAAAAATTGACAATTGTTTAGATAAATCAATATCATCGTCAGAATGACAGAAGTTACATTTCATTTTATGCCTACCTGATAATATCTAAGCTTCAATATTTGTAATATCACATCTTCTTCTTTTTTCTATAAACATATATTAAGCCAATCACAAGTTAGGTTACTTCTTGGTCTAGCCAAAAATAACTACTAAACATCAGGTAGGCATAAAATGAAATGTAACTTCTGTCATTCTGACGATGATACTGATTTATCGAAACAATTGTCAATTTTTTAGAATTTTCAATAACTTGTATTATATTGTGGAATTAACTAGAGACCTTGAGTTTCATTTAAAAACACTAAACTGAAAATTCTCCAAAAATGACAAAAATTTTGTACTTCAAGTACCATAGCACTTGTTGTAATGACTTTAGTGAGATGAATATCAATAGGGTTCAACTATAAGACACCCTTAATAATATACAATCATAAAATCGGTCACTTGTATATACTCCGGAGGCTGTATCGTGCTAACAAACTGAAAATTGTCCAATAATGACAAAATTTGGTACTTCAAGTACCATTATAACGAGAAAAACGCAACTAACCCTTACTGCTCGCTATAGATGTGCGGGTTGACTCACGTGGTACAACCCGTGCTCGCCAGTCGACTAGCTTCGAGTCGAAGAAGGGGTGGATTCTTCAAAAAAATTTAATAAGTTTTCAAAAGGGCGCCAGAGAAGTTTTGGCAAGCACCCAAGACTTCTTAAGTTAGCTCACAACTCCTAAGTGGGTTAACAACACTAACTACACACTCCAAAGGTTAAACTGATAGGTAAGTTATTATTAAAAAAAAAAGTCAGCAAGTATCCTCTGATCGAAGTTTTTAATTATTCACTTTGGACCATAGGTCTCTTTTCAAAGTATTTATTACAAGTTTACAGCAAATTGTTAAATAAATAAATAACTGACAAGCCGGTTCTATAACATCCGAGCCGAGCTGAAGGCTTCAAACTCAGGGTGCAGAAGGGCCGAGGGCCCCAAACGACACCGATGTCTCAAATTTACAATTATAGGGAAACGACCAAACGGTTCATGTACAATTTCTCAAAATACCATGAAAATTCTAATACCAAAATTACCAATGTCACAGTTCACACTTCCGCAACTTATACGAATATGAATATAAATAAATGCATACGCATAAAATTTAAATAGCAAACGAGCTTAGCGATGCTAAAAAAATTATAAATCGAAATTATGTACGCAGCACCCAGGTACGTACCGTGGTATCCTAGCGTTCAGAGCCAACAGCCCAATGTTTTAAATTATGAAGTAAATTATTACAATTTTAAATACAAGTGAAAAGTGAAATTATACTAAATGCCGCAAAAAGAGAGAAAAATAAAAACCTTACATAAAAAAAATGTGAAATTTGACGGACGAGGTAAATGTAGAAATGTATGAAAAATAAGAAGGAAAACTGTTCCTTTATCCTTCTTCCGGACCCAGAACAGCAACTGAAGTCGCTCCAGAATATTCCAGCTCTCCTGGAACTTGTCTCAGTGACTCCGCAAGTTTCAATCAGCGAATCAAAATCCAAATAAAAAAATCCCCTTGATAATGAGTCCTACTAACAAAGCCGTCTACAGAAATTTTCCACGTGGTTTCCTTAATTCTACCAATTCTACTGGTATCCTTTAGTCATCGGCACCCTCTGGATCAGTAGATTCTTGGGTCAGACCTTCCTGCTAGTATATCGAGCGATATTTTCTTCCACTACATAGAATTTGTTAGGATTTTCGGGAAATAACGTTATGGCTCCCAGAGCACATGCAAAATTTATCACTTGAAATGTGTGTGTACTCGTTGACGGCACAAGGAGAACTGAATTTTTATATTCGTGCAGTGAGCGGTCTGAATTCCGCCTGTCGACAGGCTTGCCAATATTAAATCTCCGACAGCTCGGCGAATTTCCGCGTTACACCATAGCACTCGTTGTAATGGCTTTAGTAAGTTGAATATCAATAGGGTTCATATTTGAGACACCCTTAATAATATACAATCATAAAATTGGTCACTTGTATATAATCCGGAGGCTGTATCGTGCTAACAAACTGAAATTTCTCCAAAAATGACAAAAATGCCGTACTTAAAGTACTATAGCTCCTGTTGTACGGGCTCTGGTGAGCTGAAAAACAGTAGGGTTCATCTGTGAGATGTCCTGAATAATATTTGATCATAAAATTGTTGACTTGTTGCACTCCGGAGGCTGTATCGTGCTAACAAACTGAAATTTCCCAAAAAATGACAAAAATGTGGTTATAATTGATATGCTGAGCTGAAAATCAATAGGGTTCATCTGTGAGATGTTCAGAATAATATTCAATCATAAAATTGTTGACTTGTTGCACTCCGGAGGCTGTATCGTGCTAACAAGACATGTAACGGCTCAAGTTTCGTTTAGCCGAAATCAGTTACATGGAATATCGATTTATAGGATGATTCTATACAAGAAAGCTAGCACTACATAATTTGATTTTTGCCGCGGAAACTCTTCGTTTATGAGAAAACTCGAATTTTTATTTTTTCTACTATTAACTAAAATTCGAAGCTTTACGGTGTTTTTAATAGTTTTTTTGTTATAGAATGACGTAAAAACATTCAATATAACGATGTGAGCTAATTTTTATTCGAAAATGTATTTTTATCCCGATAATTTTTGTTGATTTTTCCGGGTTTAGAAGTGCCGAAATGTGATATGAAGATAAGAACTACATACTTTTGTTTGATTAATAATTTGCTATAACATTTCTATATAACTTTTTCCGCGGAAATTTATCATAAGGGCGGTGTAATAGAAAATCTTCAATATTTCGAAGTTTTCTATAGTATTCTCAACTTTTTTACATACTTTCGAGATCGTGGAGTGAAGTGGGATGCTGGGTGAGGAATATTATATATGTACGGTTTTTTTGCATTGATTGGAGATTTTGACCTTCTTACTACGCCATATAATTTACAGAGAAACAGATTTCGTTTAGGCAACAAACCATGTAAAAGACCGGATTCATAAGCTTCTTGTCGCGAACGGGGAAGAGCAATTTCTACAACTTGAGTCGACATTTTTGTAAATAATATGAACGTAAATATGAACAAAATTATTTAACTCAACTGAATATAGAATATTAAATTCACATATATGTACAATGTATACATACTTTTATGCTTTATTAGGATTGTCGCTTTTATGCTTTATTGACAATTTTTTTAAAATTTTCGCATTCATTGACCATAGCGATATTAAGTTGATATTATTCATTGATCTGTGTTAAAGGTCGGGAAGAGGATCACTACATAGTGGTGAAACAACGCATTTCCGCGGATTTTCATTTTCGTATCGGCGCTTAAAAATAAGTCTACAATATAAAATAACATTAATTTTTCATGTATCTCATTTCGTTACTTCTAAACCGCAATCAGAAAATGGCAACAGCGCATTTTCCGCGGCAATATTTTTTCAGTAATATACTCTTTGAGGTATCTGAATGACTATTTTTTTTTCTTTTTTAACAAATTTCGGCTAAACGAAACTTGCCCCCATGTAACGAAAAGTGGCCGACGACAACAACGACGACGACGACATACACACAGGATTTTTTTCTGAAATCCATTTTTCCGTGTTGTTCTTGATGAAAAACGTAAAAATAACTCAATTTTTTTTAAAATTTCAACTTTTTTGGGGTAATCCAATACTTTTCTCGCATATTAGATAGTTGGGCGGAAAAGTAAAATATAGTAATTATAATACATAATATATAATTTACCCTCAGTATAAAGATCTTGTGCGAAGTCGAGGTCCTTTTCATTTCTAGGTACTGGAATGGATAGGGTCAAACGTACCCAGTACGTCCTCGTAAAATATATTCAACATCATCTGATATGCTACTGTTAAATCCCATGCAGACTACTTCTGACTACGGGGGCTCGGAAACTTATCAACTACCAACAATTTCCAAACCGCCACAAAATACTTCACCTAACTAAATAATAACCATTGGAAGAAAATCGTATTCCCATTCTAAAATGATTAATAACCTAATCTGTGTCTATTTAGCCGACAAAAACATAGTCAATAAATTTCTTGAAGATATTGGAAAAATAACGGTAAATGGTGAAATACTCGAAGCCAGAAATATTGTTACACCAGCGGAAAGATACTATATCGACTATATGTTCTACAATACCGAATGAACTTTCAATAAATGAATTACAAAATACAGGTCTTAATCCCATTTCACCTATGTCAGTACCAGTGCCGGATTTATATTTTTTATGAGTGTAGGCCACTTTATCTCCGCCGCCCCATGTACATACCTTTCTAAAATAATAATTTTCCATTTGTAGTAAAGAAGGCCTTAAAGTTAAAATAACCGAATTGATTAGTCATTAAGAAAGAGCGTAAAAAAGGAACAAGATATACACTTAGTTACGGGACTTTTTAATAGCAAAATCATCTATAATATCATCATAGTTTATGGTGTTCATTATCTCTGCTTCTATGCCGAGTAGAGCTAGAGAATTCATTTTTTCTTGAGACAATGAAGACCTTTGATAATTTTCCACGCGTTTTAAACAGGAAAACTCCTTTCCCAGAACAATTTGTAGCCGGAGTGGAAAGTGCAATGCGGAGAGCTATATCCAAGTTAGGGTAAACATTAGACAGAGATTGATTCCTCAAAAACGTTGAGACTGTGTAGTAAGTTTGATCCAGGCTTCACTGCACACTCTGCAGTTTTATCAGAGCAAATGTGACTCTGAAAATGCACGCACTCTTGAATCAAATCGTCCTCTAAATCATTGGTATAATATTTCACGAGACTCGGCTTTTTCTGTAACTCTTTGTGCTGAAAGTTCAGTCATTTTTATCAAAAATGAAATTTTTTCCTCAAAATTTAAGTAAACATTATGCCTTCTCTGTATTTCAGCTCTCAGTCTATCAAGGATCACCAAAAAGGTGTTCACTCTGAAATAATCTCTGGAGCCGGATGGTATTTCAGGTTCTTCATTCGTTGTTTCATCGGTCATTTTCTTTCTTTTAGGTTGTCTCTTTATTTCACCTTGATATTGCTTAAGTGCGCTCACCTCAATTGCTTTTTCTTCGAAATAGTCAAAGTTTTCTCGTTCTGCTATTGTAAATTGTATTAGAGATCCATAGGGATGAGATACCGTCAATACATCTACAGATGAGCTCTGAATCTGAACACTCATTTTACTTAACCTTTTCGAAATGGCATTCCAAAATACGACCATGAAGGCAGTTTCAAGTTTTTTCTAATTTGATGCGAATTCCCTTTGCCTCATTTCGCGGGACCGGTTTTTCTGTACTGTCATTTTCAATCATTTTTAAAACTGTAGTTACTTCATTCCAGGAATCTCTTAGCTCTAGCCGACCAACGAGTGAGGTTCACTCTCTTGAGTGTTTTTCCTCTTCCTATCTCATTCATCAATTTTTTCCAACGTTCAGTTGATTTCAAGAAGAACGTATATATACCTCCTCTAGCAACATAAAAAAGTAGCAGGCTTCTGTACAAGACTCAGCGGCCGAGGTTCCCACCAAATTCAATGAATGAGCTGCACAAGGAACAAACATAGCAAATTGTGCTTGTTGTTGAATTTTGGCTTGTAAACCATTGTAAATCCCTGACATGTTAGAGGCATTATCATAAGACTTACCACGGCAATCTTTGAGATTAATGTTTAACTTTTCCAGCTCTATAGTAATGGCATCAAACATTCCTTGAGCCTTGTGTCCTAGGGAAGGCAAGAATTTAATAAATCTCTCACATGGCTCTCCGTTATCTAAGACATATCGAATCACAGGTGTTAGCTGATCTATATGTGCTGCATCCGGTGTAGAATCCACAATCAAAGAAAAGTACTTTGCTTTTTTTTATGTCATCACTGATGTATATCAGTACTTTTTCAGCCATTAAATAAATAAATTCGTCGCAGACAGTTATCGAAAGGTAGCTAGTTGTTCCTGATCCCTGGTTTGCATATCTTTCAATGTGTTTGGTTAGTAATGGGTCAAACGCTGGAATTAATTCTAGAAGCATAATGTAATTTCCACTGTGCTGGTCACTAAATTTTTCGTTACTTCCTCTAAAAGCGAGACGTCAAGAAGCTAATCCTTCTATTACAGAAACAACCCTCTTTAAAATGTTCTTCCAGTAAGAAATTTCTTCGTTAAGTTGGGCAGTTAAGGAAGATTGGATATTGCCGTAAATCATACTCCTAGCTCTTGAAGCGAGAATGCAGGATTTATGATTTAGAGAGTTTTCGTGTTGAGCTACTCGAACTTCTGCATTCTTCCAATCATTGAATCCTTCATCGTCAAACTGTGTCCTGTTCGGAATAGATCCAAAGCCCAAACAGGGTCCACAGAATACGGAGCCTTTGCTTTCCGAATAGACGAGCCAATTCCTTTCTTTAACTTCATTATTCTTCATTTTTCTGTAAAATATATTTTTTGATAAATAACGGCGATGATCGGAATACATTCTCGCACTTTTTGTGAAATCCCAGGATTTGTTTTGTTCGAAACCATTTCTTGCAATAACATCTCTCGTTAAATCGTTTATTACCCATAAAGCTGGATCTGTGTTTAGTTTTATGGTTGATTCAATGTCGATAAACGTCGCAGCAATAGCTATTTCTTGACTGTCTCACTTTATATTACTGCCACTTGTTGAAAGTCTTTCGGTGTAAGAATCAGGAAGATGAGCAGGTCTTACTGAACACGACTGATCTGACTGATTACAATGGTACAGACTCTTCACCGCAATCGGAATAGAACCTTGTTCATATTGATTTCCCTTATTACAACTAGTCCTCGAGTTCTCTTGTGCAATACGTAAACTCTCGCTGCTGTTTTCACTTTTAAAAAAAGCTTCTATTTTCCTGGTCTTCTTAAGTGCATGTTCTTGTTCATCTTTTTTTATTTTAGCCTTTTCCCTGTACTCAGCGCCACTAAGTCTCTTCCTTCAATCACTCATTTTTGGACAGTTTGAGAACGCTATGTATTATAGTTATCAATCTGTAAAAAAACACAATAGTCTATATAAATGTTATCACGATCGTTTCAGCGGTTTAGTCGTGAAAGTGTAATAAACAAGTAGACAAATTCAGATTTACATTTATAATAAGTTGGTTGGGGTTTAATTGCAATATGTGAAAAATCTCTATCATATAATGTCATTAATATGTGAAACCTCTAATATAATTTATAAGTTATAAGAAAATATAATACTTATTTTACGAGAAAAAGGCTCCACATTAATATACCTACATCTGAAAGCTTGCCGATCTATTTTAGTTCCCGCGCCTAGAACTTCCAGGTTAGTCAGACTCTTAAATTTTCTGAGCTATTTGCTATTTCTTTGGTTTGGCTGGCCGAAGTCATTAAAGTGAAAGATACTTTAACGGTTTAAATTGCGGTTTACATAAGGTGTAATACATACGGAAATACATAATAAATATTTCTACATTTTTGGATTCTACATTTTCGCGGAGTTAACCGCAACCACGGAAGCTGTAAATCATAAAAGCAACCGAAAAGTCGGACTCAAAATAATATAAAAATGTAGATATACATAAATAAACCACCAATGTGAAACTATCTTTCATTTTAATGAGGGACAATTTTCGTTTCCATTTAATGAGTGTTAATGACAAAATATATTAGAGTATAGCACACTATTGTGTAGCACTTACCTATGTCAATAAAAACTGAAGCTTAACAACAAAGTATATTGAGAATCACTGTGATTTTTTATTCAGTAATCGTTCCGAATTTTGTTTAGGTAAGTAAAGTAGGTATTCAAAGACAAGATGACGAGAGTGTAGCGACTGTAGCGTGCGTATGCGATCGGTGTTTGCAAAACAAAACACTGGCGCGGGCGTTGTGCGTCGGGCGCAGACGGCTCGGAGGGTGCAGGCGGGAAGCGGGGGTTACGTTGCCACTGCCGCCCGCCCGCCTCGCTGCTCTCATCTATCACTCAGACGATAATATAAGTTTCGATGGGAATGAGTTTCTATAGGGATTTTTTTAAACTATAAAAAACCATGAGAAAACCAGTGAACGTGTTTGACATTTTTCCTCTGAACTCAAGTGACCCTCCTCTGAAATTTTCCGCCCCTAGCGGCCTATTTATAAATCCAGGACTGGTCAGTACTAAGAATTAGCAAATCTCTTCCGGAATTTAGTCACATTCTTAGTTTTAGTAGGCAAATATTCGTTACGCACAATGGCTTGTTTCAAATGTCGCAAGTCACGACATAATATCTTGCAGCACAATGACCATTTTCTATATCAGCTAATTTATGTCCACAACAGACTAACACGCCTCCCATACCTACTACGTTATCAACTTATAACGTCACAATAAGCTCACCTACTTTTACTATCGATATAATAAGGGACGCGCCAACTATGTGGCGAATGTAGGCAATAGCCACGAGCGACAATTCGACTAGCGTACTAACGACCCCTCATTATTTCCTTTAAAGGCGGGATTACACGTGTCTAGTAGCTAAAGCAAGTCACTAAAGCCACTAACTAAAATTTAGTACGTTTTGTCTAGTGACTGTCTACATTTAATTTCATATTGGCGTTAGTTGTAGTTTAGTGGTGGTTTTTAAACATGTCCGAAAAAGTTATGCGTGTAGCAATGCGGAACTGTATATTGAATATTTGTGGTGACCTATCAGAAATATTGGGAGAAGATATGACGAACAATAGAAATAAGCGTTGTTAAGTACGAAAATGGATGAGTAGAAGAGAAATATATGGCGCTTCATCTACTTTGTTAAGTGAATTAGCATCTGAGGATGTAGCAGAGTATAAAAATTGGTTGAGAATGACCAAAGAACGCTTTGAAATATTGCTGACTCAAATTACCCCTCAAATTACGAAAAAAGACACCCTAATGAATTCCGCACTATTATCCGATAATGAGGTGGTGCTCCATCCTGTATGAACCACATGTATATTCTTCGATTACATGGCAATTCCGCGAGATGATATAAAAGAGTTGTTTGTACAAATTGTAAATATGAATTGCCAATCAAATTTGCTGGTAATTCATATCGACCCAACAAACCATCTTCAAAGATACCGCTCCATACATTTATCTTAAATTCTTGCTGAAAATGTGATTCTCGGAATACATGGGGACTGTGACAGTTTCTCCAGTTAAAAACTCCTCTTCGTGTAAATGTGGCCTGGCCAGTAAAAAGGATTTTGTTAATAAAATTACGATCTTCATTTTTTTTATTTATCATCCACTAAGCAAAATTCATTCTTAAAGGATAATCTCTAAGCAATAAATTTTGACCCGGTGTAAAATGATAAAATTCGTAAAGCTGAAGATTGGCTTACTCCAGTCATCGCCGCTAAACGCCGAGTGCTTGTTCCGGATTATCAGCAACTCGCACTAAAATATCATCCTCCTGATCCACAGTATTTTCGGTCGTCCCATACCCCTGCTACGCCTAAATTGTCTAGTTTCTCCTAATCAACGAAAAATATTGCTGAAAGTTTGCCGATTGGGCTGAACTCTGTTTGGATACATTTGTTGATATCTGCGTGCAGCGGCAACACATGAATAGTTTTCGTTTACATAAACACAACGTATGTCTCGCATTTCAAAACTAGTAAAATCGTTGGGTCGAGGCATTTTCACTTAACAACTTACAACAATCACAATTTCAAGTGACATTAGCAGCAACTAACAACTATAACAGTAATGATAGCATCCCACTAGATGAAAACAATTAATTCATATCAGAGGCAACTACACAAAACAAATGATATTGAAAAATTATTCATAAAATGCCACTTATCAGGGATCACTTTATTTGTTTTAAGATATTTGTAAACAATTTTGATATTATTTTAAAGTTAGAAGATCGATTTTATTTTTGTCAATAAAATTCAATATCTTTATTGTTAATACAGATTAAAGTTTCATTTGTGTATTAAATGTAATCCACGGGCCCACAACATCGACATAGTTATTACACATCAAAATTTAAAAAAGTGTACAGCTTCATGTTTAACTTAAAATATCTCGAAAAATATTGTTTTTATCGTTATAAGGAAAGAGTACGTGATTTACTTAAAAAGTGTAGGACAATCAAAGAATTATCCCACAATTTCTATTCCGCCAGTGGCGTAGGATTTGGGACCGATTAAGCAGTCACTTATCCCTGTCGTACGCCTCTGGTAGTAGCCAGAAACGTGTGTTTAACATAATTTAGTAGGGTGTACAGGGTCTACTACACTTTATGCCAAATATGAAATGGATATGTAAAACGGGTTTAAGGTACTGAGCACAAACTGTTTTTAAATTTTTAAACAAAACACCCTTTAACCAGCTACATTTTATTTAGGAGTTTTGGGTTAAATCTTCATAATTTGAAGTCAGGATTCTACTGTTAAATTATTTACAATTATTATTGAATCATCTTCTATACCTTTACATAGGTATACTTTTTGTGAAAATAATTTCATACAAAAATTACGTTTGAATGACATTGTGGGTTTATCAAAATGTTGTTTTCAATAGTTTTCATATGAAAACTATTTCGAACAAATATCACGTTTATATGGTGTTCCTCCTGTATGACTATGCAATTGCGTATTCAAATTACTTTGCTGTGGAAAAGTTTTCAACAAATGTCACATTTGGTGGCTTCTCTCCCGTGTGACTACGCAAATGTGTAATTAAATCACATTTCTGTGAAAACGTTTATGAACAAATATCATAATTGCTTTTTCCTGCGCGACTGTGTATTCAATTGAATTTTCTGTGAAAGTTTTTAAACAAATGTCACATTTTATGGCTTTTCCCCTGTATGTCTACGCAAATGTGTATTCAAACTCCTTTTTTGAACAAATGTTTTCAAACAAATGTTACATTTGAATGGTTTTTCTCCTGTGTGACTATGCAAATGTGTATTTAATTTACTTTTGCGCGAGAAAGTTTTCGAACAAATGTCACATTTGAATGGCTTTTCTCCTGTGTGAATACGCAAATGTGTGTTTAAATTACACTTCATTGAAAAAGTTTTTAAGCAAATGCCACATTCAAATGGCTTTTCTCCTGTGTGGATACGCAAATGTTTATTTAAATTACTTTTGTACGAAAAAGTTTTCATACAAATGTCACATTTAAATGGCGTTTCTCCTGTGTGACTGTGCAAATGTGTATTCAATTGAATTTTATATGAAAAAGTTTTTAAACAAATGTCACATTTAAATGCCTTTTCTCCTGTGTGACTGTGCAAATGTGTATTCAATTGAATTTTATGTGAAAAAGTTTTTGAACAAATGTCACATTTTAATGGCTTTTCTCCTGTGTGACTACGCGAATGTGTTTTTAAAATACATTTCAGTGAAAAAGTTTTTGAACAAATGTCACATTTGAATGGCTTTTCTCCTGTGTGACTACGCAAATGTGTATTTAAAGTACTTTTCCGTGAAAACGTTTTTAAACAAATGTCACACTTGAATGGCTTTCCTCCTGTGTGACTACGCGAATGTGTTTTTAAATTACATTTCAATGCAAAAGTTTTAGAACAAATGTCACATTGGAATGGCTTTTCTCCTGTGTGACTTCGCAAATGTTTACTCAAAGTACTTTTGTATGAAAAAGTTTTAAAACAAATGTCACATTTGAATGGCTTTTGTCCTTTGTGAGCACGCAAATGTCTCTGTAAATCACTTCTCTTCAATGTTTGACGTTCATCTATACTTAACTTGAATTTATCAGTGAAAACGATATCCTGCAACTCTGCTTTCAAATCATGTTCAAATATTTCTATTTCATTTTTTACATCTTGATCAAGATTTCTGAGAATGGTAAGATCAGCTACTTGCCTTTTTCTGCAACTTGTATTTTTTTGACGAAATTTCGTTTTATATAGTAATTTCTTCAGTTTTATATAATGATTTGTAGAAAAGTGACTAAGGAATTCTATTCGTTTCGTGTATAAATTTCCACAAAACCCACAGATCATAATCCCAGCAATAGTATTTGGGTTTGCATGTGTTCTATTTTTTAGTTGTCCTGCAAAAAGAAAATTAAAACTAATTTTTCTAAGGTTGGAATGTGCGCGAGGAAAAAAAATACTAAAAATTCTGTGAATGTATAGGTACCTACATATTTTAAACGAATGATAACAATATCAAAGTGAAAAAGTATTTTTGAAGTATATTGAACACAACTAACACAAATGGAACACAACCATAATGGATATATTTTCAGTTATATGGCGTTTGATCAGATAATTCATCTACTCGGACACATTGAAAAATCCTCAGTAGCAACGGTATAGATTTTCATTGATCCAACATATTTTGCCAAACTAAGATCCCTTCTCGATGGGAGTCACATAACTTATCCCAACCTTCAGTTGCAATTACTATCTGATGAGTGTATGTATCTATCAGCAAAAGTTAAGATGTGTTTTAGTCAATTAAATTAACTTTAGGTTTGTGCAGAGTTGTTTTTTTGTAAAATCTACCATTAGCCAATCACTTCTCTCCTCCTCTACAAAATAAATGATAACTGACCGGCCACAAGATGGAGGAAGAATGTTGAAATTATGGTCAGATTCTATTAAAAATTGGTATGTTAGTTTTTGGGGCCCGAGATCATGATTTCTTTGGCAAAATTAATGAAATTTGTGATAGGGTCCGAAGAGTAAAATTATTCCTAATTCAATATGGATATGGTAGGTTACTCTGTAGAGATGTTACCGAGAATCTGTTGAAAACGGTTCATGATTGCAGGATTTGGTGAGATGGGCGTCGTTAGCAGATAGCACAAAACGTACAGAGAAAAGATCTTGTAATAACGATGCTCTATTAGAAATGAACAGAATAAGGCGCAATAACGAAAAAGCATAAAATAAAAAATCTTTGAAAAGACAAGCTTTCATTTGAGATGTACTAAAACGAATAAAATAAGTTCAAGTCATCGCTGACAATGATATACTTATTTATTGTTCTAAAATAAATAATCACATATTCTTCTAATATAAATACTCACATACAGGGTGTACCATTTGAGAAAAAGGAATTACGCGAAGATTGTAGATTCCGTTTTTATTCCAATTTTGACAGCACCCTGTATAATAAAAAAAGGTAACTAACAGTGTAAACGATAAGGCGGTATGTGGTAAATAGTTCCTTTCTTTCTTTCTCTTATCCTTATGCCTTCTCAGGCGTCGGATTGGAGTTCTTCATGTACCCATTTTTTCCACTCTTTTCTGTCCCTGGCCAATGCCTTCATCTCTCCTAATGTTTTTCCCTTGCTTTTTCCAATTTCTTCAATCTGATCTATCCATTTCCTCCTGGGTCTTCCTCTTTGTCTTTTTCTTGATATTCCTATTTCCATAACTTTTCTCGCAATTCTATCTTGCTTCATTCTTACTAGGTGGCCATACCAGTTTAATTGTTTCTTTTTAATCTTTGATATTATTGGTTCTTGATTAGTTATGCTTCTGATTTCTTCGTTCCTTACTTTATCCCATTTTGTTTTACCTGCTATTTTCCTTAAATATTTCATTTCCATTGCATTTATTTTTGTTTTCTGTTTTTTCTGCATTACCCAGTTCTCACTAGCATAAGTTATAGTTGGGACTGTAATTTTGTTGTAGATTTCCAGCTTTATGTCCATATCAATGTGTTTATAGCTTAATATTGTTCGATTTAAGGAATAATATAATCTAGTTGATTTATTTGCTCTGTTATCAAGTTCTGCATCTATTTTCCCTTCTTCTGTTATGATACTTCCTAGGTAATTATAAGTTGTTACTCTTTCTAATGTTTTGTAATTACATTTCAATTCCTTGCAGTTACTCCCCTCTCGCTGTTTTTTATTTACTATCATTACTTTGATTTTTTCTGTATTTGTTGTCATTTTCATATTTTCTATTTCTCTTGCCAATAAGTTGATTAGTTTCTGCATTTTATTTTTTAATTTTGCTATAAGTAGAATATCGTCTGCACACAGTAAATTACTTAATCTGACCGGCACCATGTTTCTGTACCCTATTATCATGTCCAGATTTCCTCCTTGTCTTTTTATTTCCTTCACGATTTTGTCCATTATAATGACAAACAACAGTGGGCTTAAGCTATCGCCTTGTTTTATACCTTTTTTCATTAGAAACTCTTCCGATCTTTGACCTCCTATCTGCACTCTTAATTTGACTGTTTCGTATGTGGTTTTAATTATATTAATTAGAGCTTTCGGTACTTCTAAATCTTCCAACACCTCCCAAATTTTTTCTCTTTCCACTGTGTAAAAAGCTGCCTTCAAGTCAATAAATGTTAAATACATTTCTTCTCCCGCTTGTATGGTATTATCAATTAGCCTTCTTAAAATATATATATTATCATTTGCTTGTCGCCCTGGTCTAAAAGCTGCTTGTTCCTCTTCTAATCTTGCTTCTACATAACGTCTTAATCGGATCTGTATTATTCTCGTGTAGATTTTGAAACTGGTTTGGGCTAAGCATATTGGTCTATAATTATTGCACAGTGTCTTATCCCCTTTTTTATGTATTGGCAGTATAAGGTTATTTTCCCAGTCTTTGGGGATTTTTTGAGTATCCCATGCTTCCCTGCATATGAGAAACAGCCAGTCTTTTCCTTTTTCTCCTAACCATTTTATCAGCTCTGGCGCTACTTCATCCTCCCCACTGGCTTTTCCTATTTTAAGTTTATTTATAGCCACTTCCATTTCTTCTCTTTGGTTTGCATGGTATTCATGTTCATTCCATTCCTCCACCGCTATCTTCGTTGTTTTCTTCTTCGACCTATTACTAAATTTGTCTTCGTAGTATTCTTTCCAAGTCTTTAGTATTTGATTTATTTCGGTCTCCAATTCGTTATTTTTATTTTTTATTGCTCTTATATCTTTTCCTTTACTTCCTCGTAGTCTTTTTATTGTTGTCCAGAATTTTCTGTTATCTGATGCATGTGTCTCTGACATCTCCCTTCCAAATTCTTTCCATGAGTCCCTTTTCGCTTTCTTAACCGCTTCCTTGACGATGTTTCTTTTTCCGTTATATATTTCCTTATCTTCCTTTGTTTTTGTTTGGAGGTATTTTTTCCATGAGGTTTTCTTTTCTTTTACTATTGTTTGTATTTCTTTGTTCCACCACTTAGTCCTCTTTAAATGTTTGTTGAATTCATTTCTTCCAAATATATCCTGCTTTTTCAAGTAATATTTGTTTGAATACTGTCCACCGTTTTTCGAGTGTCCATTCGTTGTTTTCATTAATCAATTTTTCGAATTCCCTGTCAGTTTCTTCCTGATATTTAGATTTTTTTCCTGTGTTTTTTAATTTACTTATTGCAATTCTACTTTTTCTTTATTTCCTCTGTTAAAATTATTCCTACTCCCTCTTTTGCTCTTTGTTCTACTTTTGCCCCTGAGTAATATAATTTGTGATTATTTGTTAAATTTATTTGTCCTGATCCTTTTTTCTTTGTTTCACTTATTCCTAGAATATGTACTTTGTTGTTTTCCATTTCCTCCGTTATTTCAATTTCTTTTCCCGTTAATGTATTAATATTCCACATACCTATATTTATATGTTCTTGGTCTGCACTATTTATATATTGTCTACGATTATTTTTTCCCCATTGACTAGTCTGACCATTTTTTTTATCTTGTCCTCTACCATAATTATTTTTGTGTTTAAATTTCCTATTACTTTCTTCTTTATCCCTATTGCTAAAACTACTTCTATTCTTACTGCTATACTTATTACTATTCTTAATACTATTATTTTTATTTAATTTATCTCCGTGTATGTCTTCTAGTTTTTTGGGTACCCTGTTTGTATCATTTTCCGAGTTGGTGTTATATATTCATCGTCTTCCATGCTGGGTGACCACTGACTAGCCGTTCTTCCTTTTTTCTTGTTTGCATTTGTTTTTGTTTCTTCTTCTCGATTGTATTCCAGCTGATATAAGGTATATATTGTGTCCTCCACTCTTAATTTATCATATATTATACTTGCTCTACATCCTTTTTCTCTAGCCGATTTTAGATAGGGGATGAGTGCTTTCCGTTTATCTTGTATTGCTTTTGGTAGATCCTCTGATATCCATATTTTTGTACCTTTCAAGTTTTTGACTTCTCTTATTATTTCTATTTTTTATCTTCTCTTGATAGCTCTAGCCATAGTGGTCTATTTCTGTTATTATCTGTCTCTTTCTTACCGATTCTTCTTATTTGTATTATATCTGCTTCCATGTTTATTTTAACCTTTATAGTTCCTAATAAAATTAAACTTTTATTCAAATTACATTAGAGGATATTGAATTTTATGTACATGGTAAAAAAGTGTAATTTTCATATAAAAAACATTACAGTTCAAAATAGGTATAGGGAAGTATTAACAAAAAATGTTCAGAATAACGTAAATATTTCTAAAATTTAAAAATATACAGGGTCTTTCATTAAAAATTACAAAGTTATGTGCAACTTCCGGTATAACCGGAAGTAGAATGGTGACGGCAATATTTTCATTAAATAGCTCATTATTCAAAACCCCTTCATGCCAATTTTCATAATTCAGATACCTTTAGTTCTCGAGATATTTCTAATTGACCGTTCATCTGCCGCACCCCCTGTAGAGACTACTAACAGTCCAAGAACTGTACCGAACTTAGTATTGTTATTACCCTAATCCAAATTTAAGATTTTTCACTGCTGAAAACATTAACAATCCTTACAACTTGTTTGTGATGTTTCAGCTAATTTCCAAATAGACTGTAGGCTATTCCCATTTTTTGCAGTGCATCTAGTAATAGGATGATATTCACAGATTTATCGAGCAATTGCTGGAGAATTTAAACCAAGAAACAGATTCTGAAATATGTTATGTAAACTAACTAAATTTCTAAGGGACTTGATGTAACCTTTATAGTTCAGTAAAAAGCTCAATTGTTATATTTATAAAATTTATCAACAATGTCAGTGAGAAATTAATTTGAGTTTTAATAATGTCATTCATATTTACTATAGCTCAAGTCAAGAACCTAGGATGGGCAGACCTTCATTATTTTAAAAAAGCAAGAATTTTCTCAGAGCATGTCTCCAATACAGGTAAGAATGATCAACTACTATGGAGTTTGGATTATGCCCAATAAACACACCTACGTAAAAAAAAGTTTTTAAAACGTTTTAATGTTATTTCAACGTTGACAAATTGGTTGAATTCGAAACGTTTTTTCAAATTTGAGAACAACGACTTATCTTAACCCACATGTATTTTCGAAAACGGTTTTTATGGCCGTTATTTTAACGTAGTATTTTTTAACATTATTTATACCATTTCGCGAGTTATAGACGGTTATACAGAAATGTTTTTAACACGTTGTATATACAACGCTTTTTTAAATTTGAAAACAACGACTTAATTGAACTCATATGGATTTACAAAAACGCTTTCTAATTCCGTTATTTTAACGTTATATTTTCAACATTATTTATACTATTTTCCGTGATATACAATGCTATCCAGTAAATGTTTATAATATGTTGTTTTCACAATGCTTTTTTAAATTTGAAAACAACGACTCGATTGAACTCATATGCATTTACAAAAACGCTTTTTATGCCCGTTATTTCAACGTAGTATTTTTAACATTATTCATACTATTTAGCGTTATAAAAATAGTTAAAAAGCAACGTTTTTACCACGTTGTATATACAACGCTTTTTCAAATTTGAAAACAACGAATTAATTGAGCTCATATGCATTTACAAAAACGCTTTTAATTCCCGTTATTTTAACGTAGTATTTTAACATTATTTATACTATTTCGCGTGATATAAACGATTATACAGTAATGTTTTTTAACACGTTGTATATACAACGCTTTTTTAAATTTGAAAACAACGACTTAATTAAACTCATATGCATTTACAAAAACGCTTTCTAATCCCGTAATTTTAACGTAATATTTTCAACATTATTTATACTATTTTCCGTGATATACAATGTCATCCAGTAAATGTTTATAATATGTTGTTTTCACAATGCTTTTCCAAATTTGAAAACAACGACTCGATTGAACTATGCATTTACAAAAACGCTTTTTATGCCTGTTATTTCAACGTAGTATTTTAAACATTATTCATACTATTTCGCGTGATATAAATAGTTAAACAGCAATGTTTCTACCACGTTGTATATACAACGCTTTTTCAAATTTGAAAACAACGAATTATTCGAACTCATATGCATTTACAAAAACGCTTTTAATGTCCGTTATTTTACCGTAGTATTTTTAACATTATTTATACTATTTCGCGTGATAAGAGTTGGTAGTAATCCTATTAACGTCGCCGTGGAGTTCCGGTTCCCGCTCATCGATGTCGCTGTAAGAATAGACTAGCTCCTTTTAATCGTAAGCGTAGCTCATCAGTATAAGGGATCCATCGAGGACCAAAGACGGTAACAAGTAAAGAATACATAAATGCTTCATTTCTTGTATAATAAATATTATTTGTTATTTTATTAATATGAATAAAGTTTTATTTATCAAATATTACTTGTTTACAAACGTTAATATACGTTTCCAGTTTTTGTCAAATATGCCCCTCTCTACTTTTAATTTTAAATGTGAATATAACATTACGAAAATGATGGTTTAAACCGATTAAATGTAACGCTTAAATCACGTTAAAAGTAAGTGCTGAATATTATTATACAAAAACGTTTATAAATTGCATTATAAAAATGTTTCTATTGCATTACAAAAACAATGAGTAAATCACATTGAAAAGGTAACGTTTAAGTGACGTTAGTAAGTCGGGTGCTGAATTTAGTTTCAAAAGACCGTCTATAAGTAGCATAAGAACGTTCATATTACGTTACAAACGTAATGGGTATATCACATCAAATAAGTAACGTTTAAATTACGTTAAAAGTATGTGCTAAATATCATTATACAAAAATGTTTATAAACTGCATTATAAAAACATTTATATTACGTTATAAAAGTACTGGGTAAATCACATTGAAAAGGTAACGTTTAAGTGACGTTAGTAAGATGTGTGCTGAATTTCGTTTCAGAAGACTGTTTTATAAACGTTTATATTGCGTTCAAAAGCAACCGGTAAATCACATTAAAACGGTAACGATTGAATGACGTTACGAAAATCACGTTGTATTTGACGTTGGAAAAATCGTAGAAACGAACGACATTACTCCGGTAATATAACTAGTTGACTAAAAACCATTTATAAACGTTAGGTTACATGTTAAATATTTTACGTTTTTAAAACGTTTGTGTGTTTATTGGGTGGTTACTTGGCCAGGTAACAGGTAGTAAAGGTGTATAAAATATTACCTCTAATTCGTTATATTTTCCTTGGAATAACATTAGAAACCACATCTACCATTGCCAAACACTTGTACAGTAGTAACCCCCTGTCAGGCAACCTTAAACTTTAATAAATTATCGATATAATTACGTTATAATATAAAAGTTGAATTTTATATATTATACTTAGGGATCTAGAAAAAAATGTTACCTCAGTAGCCAGATAGTGTTAATAATTTTTATTTCTTGACAGACACATTGAAAGTCCTCTTGAGGTGCGAGGCAAGACAACACTGTTAAGCGAGTGAGATAGGGGTTTTAGTCTATTGCGATCTTTTACTGTGCACCTTCTGTCATTTATATGGCATTATGTGTTGAACTCTTATTATGCATACATCCTACATTTTATTATTGATGTCTGAGAAATAAATGTGTAATTTTAGTAAAGTGTTATCATGAGAGATACTTTAATTTGTTTCATTTGTAGTAATAAAATAGTAATCAGAAGTGTTTGTACTGATACTGCTGCTATAATGATTCAGTTGTTTGCTTACAGGTACTGAAAATATCTTTACCTACGAGCACCCCTGTAAGTAGTCAAAAACACACAGTCGGCAATGTTACGCACGGTAAAACAAAACGCACGGCTGTAAAGTAAATCGCGCGGCTTCCATAGCAACCACTTAGCAACTGTCAATAGACGTAGCCATTTTATTCAAAATGTATTACTTAGATATTTGACGTTGAATTTTATTCTATATATAAATGGTAGATAACATTTATTAGATATGAGATTGCATTTAATACTAAGAGCTATTTGGAATTATATGATAATTGGTTCCGTTTCATTCAATCCGCATATTTTAACTGTCTGAATGTATCTCATATTAGTAAACAATAGTATATTATACACCAAGCGACTAAAGTAGCCCATTTAGACCCTCGAGTGGTGTTTGATTCCTGAGGGAAGTAATCCACCTAAGGGATTAATGTCACTTTAGTCGAGAGGTGTATACGCTATTTTATACAATTCCGGTAATTCTACATACATTTTTAATAAAAATAAATACTACTTAGGACGGACTTTTACGAAACTTGGCAGGGCATCGAGGAGCGACTTTTATAAAACTTGGCAGGGCATCGAGATTGTACGTTTTTACTTGTACTTTAAATACCTTAATAAGATTATAAACACAAGTACAAGTGGGTCGTAGGTAAAGTATAATACGTAACTCGTGTTGTAACGCATTTTACGCACTCACGGAATTACGCACTCGCCGCTGCGCGGCTTCGTGCGTAACTTCTCAGTTCGTGCGTAAAATGCTTCTTACAACACACGTTACGTAATATACTATAATATATGTGGACCTAACCAAAATACAGGCAGAGTTTGGACAATTGATTTGTCAGAGCTTACCTGGATTTCATTCAATCACAGGAGGTGATTATAATGTAGTTCTTAAGAAAAGGAGAATTAAAACCTCGTCAAACACTAAAAAGATGTCAAGAGTATCAGAAAGCTTACATGAAGTTATGTAACAACCAATTAATTGAAAATACACATAAACAACAAAACGCCTTAATCAGAGATTTATATGCAATGTATATATTGTTGAAGCTTTTACATTATAGTTACTTTGTTGATATACTCTAAGCTCTACTTAGATATGTGGATCATAAAATAATATAAAAAAATGTCAGATGGATATATAATTGATTGATGTCAAAAACGATTTTTTGATAAAAGCATTTTTCTAAAAGTTACTACAGTTTTTCCTTAGTAAAGTTAATAAATTAAAATAAACAGTCAGGTTCACGGTTAATAACTTTAACAGGTTATGGACCCAGAAATAATTTATTTGATTTTTTTGTTCCTGTTGTAAAGAGCATTGAAGGACAAACATGGAAATGATGAAAGTTTAAATAGGCTTCCTGAACGGTAAAGTAAATTGGAATACATGGAAATATAACTTGTGTGTTCTACTACGAGGAATACTAGGTGCAACTGATGTTATGGTAGGTAAATTGCTCAGACCAGTTCCTGTATCTTCTACAGCATCTACAGAAGAACAAATGGAGTATGATAAGAAGGTTGAGTATTTTACTAAAGCAGATACTAGTGCATTACTGGTACTCACAACTAATATATCTGAAGAAACTTTTCAAAATGTGATGAGGTTTACTACAGCAAGATATGTTTGGTTAGAACTTCACAGATTGTTTGATGGGAAAACTGAAGATAAAATTTATGAGTTATGTACTGAGTTTTTCAGTTATAAACGACAAGCAGGTGATGACATTGCAACACATACTTCAAATCTAAAAAACCTTTGGCAAGAACTTCAACAAGAAATCACCAAAGACAAGTTAGTTCTTATGAATAATTGTTCTTGTGATTTACCTGAAGCACTGTTAATATCTAAGATACTTGATCCACTGCCAGAAGAATATTTTTCATTCAACTCTAGCTGGATGGATGTCGAAATCAGATAGAACAGTAGACAATCTTACCAATCAGCTATGTGCATATGAAAAACCATTATGTAATAAAACGGGGAATAGAAATGAAGAGACTTTAAATACAGAAAAAAATTCAGACAGACGTAATTTCGAGAAGAACAAATATAGAGTATGTCACTATTGCAAGAAAGTGGGTCATAAAGTTTGTCAATGTGACAAGTGGAAAGCCGATGGAAGACCTCCAAAGCATACAGTTAACAATAATAGTAATAAATCTGAAGAGAGAAATGCAAATGTAACACTATTAGCCCTTAATGAAGAAATTTCAAATGTAGACTGTGATCAAAACAGTTGGTTTGTAGATAATGGAGCAACTAATCATATCTGCAATAGAAACTATCTTTTCCAGACATTTGAGCAGTTCAATAAAACATACACAGTAACAAACGCAAATGGAGTATCCATTGAAGCTATTGGCAAAAGTTCAATAATAATAGAAGCTTTTGTATATAGTAAAAAGTATTTTATTGAATTAGCTAATGTGTGGTATGTTCCTGGTATAAAGAAAAATATTTTTTCTGTATTGGCTGCACAAGACAAAAATCCACATAGTGAATTTCATTCGAGAGTAGAAGAATGTACTCTAGTAATTGATGGAGAAATCAAGTTAATAGGCCATAGACATCGATATGGAAGTTTGTACAAGCTAGCTATTCAAAATGTTAACCCTGAAAAAACCATGTTGGATGTGAATATGGTTTCGGATAGTAGTTTGTTGCAGTTATACCATGAAAGGTTTGAACATCAAAATAAAAGACACGTGAAATCTATCATTGAAAAAGTTTTAGATATAAAAGTTCCATTAGATAGTGAAATATGCGAAGGCTGTATTTACGGAAAATCACATAGATTGAAATTTGGAACTAGAGAACGTGCCAAAGCACCTGGAGAGCTCATTCACTCGGATGTACGTGGACCTTTCAAAACCTCAAGCTCTGGAAATCGCTATTTTGTACTTTTCAAGGACGATTTCAGTAAATTCAGATATGTTTATTTTATGAAAGAAAAAGCTGAAGTTGCAGAAAAACTAAAAATCCTGTTGAATGAATTGAAAATAGCGGGGACACGTAATGAAAGAGCTACTTTCAGACAATGGAGGTGAATTTACCAGCAGCATTTTTCGACAAATTTTACAAAAGAATGGAATTAAGCATAGATTGGTCATGCCATTCACACCAGAGCAAAATGGGTGTTCAGAAAGAGATAATCGAACTATTGTTGAAACTGCACGATCAATCATGTATGCAAGAAACAATTTACCGCAAATTTTATGGGCTGAGATGATAAATACTGCTGCATATATTTTGAATAGAACAGATATATCTAGTGTAAATGAAAAATCTCCCTATGAAGTTTGGACAGGTAAAATACCTAACATCAAGCATTTGAGAGTTATAGGGTATACCTGCCACGTACATATTCCCAAACAATGTCAAAAGAAAATGAACAGAAAAGCGGTAAAAGGAGTTTTAATTGGTTACGATAATGATGATGGATATTGTGTATGGTGTAAAGAAAAACAGCAACTCATAAGATCCAGAGATATTATCTTCGAGGAACAACCTTTAACTAGATGGACTGAATTTTCACCCGTTGAAGATAAGAAAAGTACTGAAACTGAAAGGAGTTTAGATCGATCTAAAGATGATATTCTACCAGAAAATCAAGAAATAAACTAAGAAGATTTAGAAGATAGATTTGAAGAAGAGCCAAAATTAGTAGAGAATATATTAAAAAAAAACATAGAGAAATAAAATTACCTAAGAAGTTTGAAGATTTTGTAATGGAGGTATTATACGACACTTGTAGAACTTAAAGAAGCACAGACTTACCAAGAAGCTATTGATAGTAATTATAAAGACATGTGGCTGGAAGCCATGAATGAAGAAATAGCAAGTTTTAAAGAAAATGAAGCATGGATTCTACAAGATTTACCAAGAAGGAAGAAATCAATTTTGTGTAAATGGGTTTACAAAATTAAAACTAATTTGCATGGCTCTATAGATAAATTCAAAGCTAGATTGGTAGTCAAGGGATTTTCACAAATATATGGTAAATCCTATGAAGAAACTTTCAGTCCTGTTGCTAAATCTGGAACAATAAGAGCTTTGTTGAGTATAGATGCTAGTGAGAAAATGAATTTAAGCTAATTTGATGTCTCTACTGCATTTCTTTATGGATATCTGGAGGAAGAAGTATATATGAAACAACCGGAGGGGTATCAAGATGGTACTAGTAAAGTTTGCTGTATCAAACGTAGCTTGTATGGACTTAAGCAAGCTCTGAGATGCTGGAATAAAAGATTCGTAGATTTTCTTATAAACCAACATTTTAAGGCAAGTGATGCAGATCCATGCTTGTTTATCAAGAATCAAGAACATGATATGATTCTATTGGCACTTTATGTTGACAATGGACTTTTAGCTACGAGTAACGAAATTCTGGAAAATGAATTTATGGATAATTTGGAAAAAGAGTTTAAAATTACTGCAAAACCAGCTACTTATTTTTTGGGCTTGGAAATTGACACTAGTAATGTCAGTTCTGTAACAGTGAGTCAGGCAGCTTATACAAGAAGAATCTTGGAATGCAAAATTGTAAGTCTGTGACTACACCAATTATTAAAAGTGATCAATCAGAGAAAGAAACTGGAAAAGTAGAAGAAAGTTTCCCTTATAGGCAAGCAGTTGAAGCTCTATATCTTATGGTAGGAACAAGACCAGATATTGCGTATGCAGTAGGAGTTGCCTTAAGAACATTAGAAAATCCATCTCTTGATGATTGGATTAGTGTGAAACATATATTTTTAGATATCTCAAAAATACAATTGATATTGGAATTATCTATAAGTCTGGTAACAAATTGAAACATCTTCAAGGGTTTAGCGATGCTGACTATGGAGGAGATCCTACAACCAGAAGATCAACTACAGGCGTTATTTGTAAATATGCTGGAGGTGCAATCTCCTGGTTTAGTCAAAGACAGTTATCAGTAGCACTTTCAACAACAGAAGCAGAAATAGTTGCTGCATGTGAAGGAGCCAGAGAACTGATATGGTTAAAAAGACTTTATCAGGAAATTATAGGTTTAAAAAATATTCCTACACTATCAGTTGATAATGAAGCTGCTATTAAGTTAGCAAAGAACCCAGAATATCACCAAAGAACGAAACATATTGAAATCAGGCATTTCTTTGTAAGAGAATTGGTAACTGAAGGATGTATTGGTTGCTTCAGAACACTAATTAGCAGATATATTGACAAAGTCATTATTCAAGCCAAGAATGGATTATATTTTGAAAAATATTGGACTAGTGAGTATCAAAAGTACTTAATGAGGAAAGGTGTTGAAGCTTTTACATTATAGTTACTTTGTTGATATACTCTAAGCTCTACTTAGATAGGTGGATTATAAAATAATTTAAAAAAAATGTCAGATTGATATATAATTGATTGATGTCAAAATCGATTTTTTGATAAAAGCATTTTTCTAAAAGTTACTACAGTTTTTCCTTAGTAAAGTTAATAAATTAAAATAAACAGTCAGGTTTACGGTTAATAACTTTAACATACATCAGTAATGTAATTGATGTTGATGCAGCTCAACTTCAAATATTCATAGACTTGTATACATTCCCTGAGACATTTTCTGACATAAACGAACCTTTTTACCAAAAGAAATTGCGAAATTTTGACACTAGCAGACTACCATATTTGTACCATTTGGAACCAATGGTCTGTCCGTCGCGGATTATTACTCTACTATAGTACATATAGAGATTACATATACAAATTTAGAACTCTATTGTTGTTATTGTTATTTACAGACAGGATAAGAATTCTCAACCATGTTATAGGTATGCCAAATGCTCAAGATTCTTAGCATATGAAAGTACTGACATAAAGTATGCTACACTTAAATTGTCATCAATGAATGTAACTCACCTTTTGAATTAGTTCGCTTTCCTGGTTCACCTTTTAAATATTTAAAATTGTTTCTAATGTTGTGTATATTAACCTCATGAGAGTTGCCTTTCTCTGTTTTAATTGCAATTTTAGATTCTTCATCTACTTTTACTATGTTTAGATCGTCATTAATTTCTTGTTTAATAGAATGCATACTATTAATATTTACATTTTCAAAACTTGTCCTAGACACTTCGTCACTCATTTCTTGTTTAACGTCTATATTGTAAACAAAATCATCGTGGATATCGATTTCTTCCTTAACGTCATTTTGCTCCATAGCCATTCTAACTGGATTAATATCAATTATCAAATCAAATAAATAATAATTAGATTATGTTATTTGAACCAAAAAAGCCAAGCAACTAAATTCTTCTTCTACTTCTTTATCACCATTTATCACATTACACAATGAACAACGCCTGTTTATTGATCATGACCATGACATGTATATCTATGATGGAAACCATAAGCAAAGAATACACTTTGCCGTGATATCGAAAACAGCAGATTTTACCAACAATAAAATATAATTTATTACCAACTGCGGCACAGCAGCGCTTAGTTGTTGTTAGTCAGAACTAAAAACTGAACAACCCCTGTAAAATAGTTGATCCTCCAGCTGTAAGTGGCGCTGACTCAAATTGGCAAGTGACAAGTTTTTGTATTTGTCATAAATGTTTTCTTATCTATGATATTTGTTTACAGCGACTTCCAATATATTTTTATTTGTATTGAATAAATTTCCAATAAAAATGGTGTTTGTGTGCTGTGTTAAAGACTGTTTTAACCCTACTAAAAAAGGATTTGAGATGCATCGTTTCCCGAATAATCAGGAAGTAAGTTAACCTTAAAAATTTCCCTAATGTTTTATAATAAATTGTTATATTTTGAATATAAAAATACACATATTTCAAACTAAATCTGTATATCTGTAGCTAAAAACGTTGGTTTTATAGAAAAGATTTACATTGTGTACGTTTTTGAGGATATTTTGTTACAATATTTCAATAAAAGTAATTGAATAAGCTTGAGCAAATGGCATTAATTTTATAATTTTAGATGTGCAATATTTGGTTGTCTGCAATTGGACGGAAAAACCTCTCGAAAGAATTCGTGCATCCTATAGAGTTTGTGGCATACATTTTGGACCAGAAGCTGTTTATGTTGGTAGCAGATATGGATCAACAATAAAAGCTGATGCTGTGCCCACTCTATTGAGCAATTCCATTGAAATATGTAAGTTTTTTTCAATGAAATACCAAAGATGAATGATTAACTAATTTTTGTATTATTTTGTGGAAATAAAGGAAAAGTAATTATACATTTATTTTTTAGTTCAAGAACACAATTTAAACCAAGTTGATGAGCAACATAATATAAATGCTGTTCCTATTGAATATCCTGACTTTGTGGGAGATCAATCTACATCAAAAGAAGGGGAAAGGTCCATGACACCTTCAATAACTGAGAGACCTCCTAACCAGCTAAAATATCAAGTAGGTGCTATACTGTCAAAATTACATGTTAGTATACAGGGCTTTTCGCTATGACCGGCTGTTAGAATTTTTTCAGAAAATACATAAGATAGAATTATACACTAATGAATGTATCGTTATTTGTTGAAAAAATATCCTAAAAAGCTAAATATCTCCAAAGCAATAAGTTATTGAGATAGGACTTATTGTGGAAAACTGCCCTAATATTAAACGCATTATCAAAAAATGAAAAAATTTCTAAGGTGTTCCATTCGTAATAACAAAGTTGATGTCAATTTCCAGTGTAGCTGGAAGTGCTATCAAAACCATAGTATTTTAGATAGATTCATAATGTCATAAAAGCACCTATTACAAAATTTCATAATTCTAGTTGTTATGAAAAGCTCTGTATACACTGAGATTTACCTGAGCCTATCTTAACTGCCTAACAACAATCAAATAATTATCAAATTGCTTAGATTTTTAAATCTGTAGTATTATTTTATAGCTTATATTTTTAAAATGTTTAATGATCATAAATTTTAGTATTTTTTCAGGTTTGAGCAAACGCATTAGCTTGTTATCTTATACTCAGACTAAAACATCTTCAAGTTTCACACCTAAAGCTAGAAAATATTATAAAATAGCTACCAACTTGAGAAAGACGGCAAGGATGCTAAATATTTGTCGATCAAATTTACAAAGCAAAATAAATAAGATGGAGGAATGTTTGAACTCACCCAGTTTCTTAAAAGCAAAGCTTAACAAGCCCACTTACGATTTTGTCATCTCCCAATTAAGATGTCAAAAACAACATCCCAAGGGTAGACGTTTTTCATTAGATGAAAAGATACTGTTTTTATCTTTCCTAAAACAAAGTCCCAGCGGATATAAGCTTTTTCACAGAATGTTTGCAGTGCCATCCAGAAAGACATTAACTAACCTTCTTCGTAAAGTGCCTTTCCATACAGGCATAAATAAAAAAATCATGGATTCATTAATATCCAAAGTAGCTAAGACGAAAGAGAATGACAAGTTTTGCAGCATTGTTTTTGATGAAATGATGATAGATCCTGCATTGCAATTTCATGCAGGCAAAGATTTGATTGAGGGTTTTCAAGACAATGAAGAGCCTACCAGAAGTTCTCGTTTAGCTGATAAGGTCATGGTTGGAATTTTGAAAAAAAAGTTGAGTTATTTTTACGTTTTTCATCAATAACACGAAAAAACGGTTTTTAGAGAAAAAAGTATGTTGTCATTGTCGTCGGCCACTTTTTGTTACATGTCTTGTTAGCACGATACAGCATCCGGAGTGCAAAAAGTAAGCAATTTCATGATTGAATATTGATCAGGATATCTCACAGATGAACCATATTGATTTTCAGCTCACCAGAGCCAGTACAACGGGTGCTATGGTACTTGAAGTACGACATTTTGTCGTTTTTCGAGAAATTTCAGTTTGTTAGCACGATACAGCCTCCGGAGTTCAACAAGTCACCAATTTTATGATTGGATATTATTCAGAGCGTCTCAAAGATGAACCCTATTGATTTTCAGCTCACCAGAGCCAATACAACAGGTGCTACAGTACTTTAAGTACGATATTTTTGTCATTTTTGGAGAAGTCTCTGTTTGTTAGCACGATACAGCCTTCGGAGTATATACAAGTGACCGATTTTATGATTGGATATTATTCAGAGCGTCTCAAAGATGAACCCTATTGATATTCAGCTCACTAAAGCCAGTACAACGGGTGCTATGGTACTTTGAGTACCAAATTTTTGTCATTTTTGGAGAATTTGTTAGCACGATACAGCCTCCAGAGAGTATACGATTGATCAATTTCATGATTGAATATTGTTCAAGGTGTCTCACAGATGTACCCTATTGATTTTCAGTTGACTAGAGCGAGAACAGCGGGTCCTATAAATCCAAACATACTAAATTTTTGGTTATTTTTGCAGAAATTTCGGTTTGTTAGCACCATACATCCCCCGAAGTGTATACAAGTAACAATTTTATGATAGAATATTGTTCAGAGCCACAGATGCGGAAAAGTTAGTTTTAATCCTTAAAACCGTTTATTTTTAATTGTATTTGTAATATTTTTGAATGGATTATAAATTTTTTTAATTTTATAATATGTAATATACTTGTCATTGTGTTCAAATTGTTTTTTATTGAAGTTGATTGAAATTGTCGAGTGAACTCAAATATGGGTAAATTTGATTCGACAATATTCGAGGTCACTCCATAATTTCACTCGATTTTCACCCAATCTAGATTCTAGAATCGGGGCTCTTATTAAATAATTGAAATCGAAAAAGTACATTTAAAAGAACCGCCGCGCCAAATTTAATTGATCCTCCAGCCGTAAGGGGCGCTACCGGTTCTCTGGGATCTCGAGTTTTAACTTAAGATTCCGATATATCTGTGTATATAGTATTCTCTGGTGATGGCGCTGTTCTTTGATCTTTCATTTTGGTCTTTTACTGTTGTAAATATACAGCCACTCAACCAAATTTGTTCTGTAAGTCAAGAATGGATGTATTAAAATTTACGCCGTGACTAGCAGTACATCGGATGTACGAATTTATTTTGTACATCGGCCTTGTGCGTTGAATGAAGCGCGCATATTCAAATAATAACCTAAAGAAGCTTGTATTTTGTATGGTTTGTTTATATTATTTTGGATCTTGGAAACATATAGATGTCTGTTTAATGTGTGATACATATATTAATGTAGGTTTGGTATCTCATTAGAAATAAAAATGAAAGTAAGGGCGATATTTGATTCGTACATCAGAATGATGAACTTATGGGATCCAGAAAATAAGATATACCTAACTTTGAGAGGGTTATTTTAATTTTTTTGTCTTTTTAAATAAAAAGATTTTTTATTTTCTAACAGGTTATACACAATTACGGGACAAACTTATTAAAATTTATCAGCAATTATTACTAGAGTAACAAAATGTGCCAAAAATACATATGCCTACTTATTATCTGAACCTAAAAGACGTCGGAAAATATTTAATAAAGTTAAAGAAGCTGGATTTTCCTAAATTTGAATCTCCCTTTTTAAAATATTTGCATGATTACGACTTTCAGTTTTTGCTTCAAAACTTTTGATGATTATGAATAAAGGTTTTTAGGAAAAAAGTAGTAAAAAAACTTTTAACATTTAGAAGCAAATAATAACTACATATATTTAAGCTATAAAATTTACAAAAATGAATTACATCTTGTGGGTATGTATCTTTACTCTGAATAATATCTACACATCCAGTTTCTTTTTTTCGGGACTTGTTTCAATGCTACACAAAATAAGTGATATGATTTTAAACATGATGCACATATAATTGGTCGATCATCTAATGTACAGTTACACTGTGCGCAAGGACAGGGGATATTTTTCATACCACTAAGTATTGTTGTGGTTTTGTTCCACGACGTTTCGGAGCAAAATTCTCTAATTAAATTAAAGTTTATATTTTCATGCAGCAATAAATATGGTAAATCTGCATTTAAATGTTCGATTTCAATTTTTTTCTTTTTTGCATAAACATCTTTCAAAGATGGTGAAACAAGATTCAATATAAAAAGTTTTTTCTCACTTGCAGTTCTTTTGGCAAAAAGTTTTTTCTTTAAAGATAAGCATTTAGCCTTAGGTAACCCAATAGCAGTTTTACCACATCCTTTAGGTCTATCTCTCATTCTGGCTACTTTTGGAATTATTACCATATCAAGACTTTTTTAAATCAGATGTGTTATTACTTTTCTACTATAGCTATGATCACTCATGACGATATGGCTGAGTTTTTCACTTTCGTCATTTTGATTGCCTTTACTTTCAAAAACCACTGTTTCAATTTTATTACTTTCGACACTGGCCAAAGGGAGGCAAGATGTTTCAGTAGAATAAGGTATTTTTTATCTGGAAAATTTGCAATTGCTGCCCTATCGACTCCAGCAGTTCTGTCATAATAATTGTAAGTTTCAGTTTGGATAGGTTCTAAAATATCTTCATTTTCCGTAATTACAGTTTCCTCATTAATTTCATAAATACTATGACCATCCAAATCTCTATTCAGATCTAGATGTTTATCAAAATAATTTTTATCTGGACTTGTTAGTGTAACTGCCTCGGTAACTGCACTGTCACTAGGATTTTCATACAATTCAGTCACTTCTACAAGTTTACCATCTAACAACAATTTTTTTTTTACTTTAAAATACTTTGCATTGATAAATCGAAAACATCTCCCGATTGTTCAGATATCAAACTGGCAATATCTCGTGGCACCAACATAGACTTTTTATATTTTCCAAATTTATTTAATTTCTGAGTTAATTTCCTTTCTGTATCCTTTTCAGTATAAGCCATATCAGTTATAAAAGTTGCTTTCCTATGTTGCGTTTCAATTGGTTGTAAATTGCAGTTTTGAAATACCCGTTGATATTTCCTCACATGCCGTATTACATAATGATGGTTCAAATAAAGACATTTTTTCTTTTTCTCGAACAGAAAATATGTTCCTAAAATTTTTCAATATAAACATTATTAAAAAAATAAATATATGTAAATAAGTATGATTACTTTAAATTATCTACTATATTCCAAATTCCGTAAGTCTTTTAATAAAATCATTTTCTTTGTTTCACATTCCATTATATGTTTTATTTTCTCTTTATTACCACCAGCTTTAAGAAATTCTTCAACCTTATATTTTTAATCTGGGTTTGACTTGCGTTTTTGTGGTAAATGTTTATAAAAAGCCTATAACAAAAGTAAAAATTAAATTTAAAAGTTACACTCTAAACATTGCAACAAGTTCTCACACTTACCTCTGTTGTTTCATGATTATGATTAAAATTGGTATTAGCTATTGTTAGATGATTACCATCTTCAGAAACAATTTATCTGATATTTGCTGGACAATTTTTTTGAAAAGTTCTAGAAAGAGAAAAAGTACTGAAATTGTTGCAAGATGTTTATACAGAAGCTAAACTATCTTACCTTGTGTTGCGAGTATTATCTGTGGTTTGTTTTTGAACTTTTTTTCCACCATGTATGCAACAAAATAAAAGTTGATAGGGATTTCTGGTATTAATATGACTATGAACACCTTTATTTCTTGCGGTCTTCAGATTTGTACTACTTCTTTTGTAATACTTACCTTTTGTTTCATCTTCCCATTTTTTAAATTCCGTGACAAATTCTTTCTCACTGTTGAATATCGCCCCTACTTTCATTTTTATTTCTAATAAAGTACCTAGATCACAAAACCTAGAAACTTATAAATATCACACAATAAACACAATTTATATTTAAAGTCAGAGACAACTATTTAAAGTATATTATCCTTCGACCAACCAACCACAGGCCGATGTACAAAATAATTTCGTACATCCGATGTACAAAATAAATTCGTACATCCGATGTACTTCTAGTCACGGCGTAAAATTTAAACGTTATCGCTCAATATAGCTACAACAGTGAAACAAAACTGAATCAAACATTGAATTTCAACTAAATTGATGAAAAAGTATTAAAAGGCAATGTTTAACACAATTTTGAAATTTTTTCAGATGTTCTACTGTTGCACACCTGATCAGCAAAATGTATTAAAAACAATCCGTTGGCAAAATCATGTGTTTTAGAAAATTTACATGACCTGTTCTTTTTCGCTAGATTAAAAATATATGAAAGACTTCTATAAATATGACTACATTGCTCCTATATATTTTTCAAAATCATACATTTTAAATTCTTGAACAAACGTTTATTAATTTTTATGACATTGTAAATTGTAAGTCTATGGACATACTATCACATCCTTAGTCTAAGATCACATCACTATAGATAATTCGGGTTAAGATCGCAGCGCCATGACGGTGATAGCTCAAAGCTAGCTAAGTTCTATTATACTATTGTTTACGTTTGTGCTTATTATAAAATCTGTCTTTTTAATATTTTTTAAGTAACATTTATATTAAAATAAATTTAGTAAGGCTTCTGATGCTTTTAGGTCCTCAAAATTTATGTTCAAAATGTCCTTTTGTTGATCCTTAATATTCATATCCATTGGTTCATAAAAGTGGGGCCAGCTTTTGCTAATTTTCTTCTGGTTTTTTCGAAGGGCTCTGGATGATAGTCCTGCTGGCGATGTACCACATGACCCTAGTGGCAGATTCTGGTCAAGGGCGGATCCAGCGTGGCGCGACGTTACATGTTTTTTCTTTGAGGTTTTTGTAGACCGCGAGTGAAAACATTATGGTAAGTTATTCAGCAATTCAATAAATGAATTGGGGTAAAAAATAGATTTTTTGTAGGATACTGGAAAAAGAAAAAGAGGTCTCACCATAGATTTATATTTTCGGATTTTACAAAAGAAGTTAAAGCAAGATAATCCACACCAAGAAAATAATAATGAGAAACATTGAGAAACTAGTACTTCGACAGGTAAACCAATTGAAATTTGTTTCACTAATAGTCGAAGAAGTTGTTACAAATTTTTATTTACCTATAACAACGCAATAATTTTTTCTGGACTGGATATTCCTGGCACAGGCATTATCTAGAATACCCTGTAAGCTAATAAAAGCTACAAAGCATAATTTACCATTTATATTCATTCATCTAATTGGAAGAACTTTTTTTCCTAGAAAAAGTTCCGAGCTGTCCTAATTCGTCAATTGACACTGTTGATACCAATATGCCGTAGACACGTAAAAATAGTGATAAGCAGGAGGCAAAACAACAAAATGATATAGACTTTTATATAGGCAATAAATTGTAATATTATCGTGTATTGATATGCCGTATCTTCAAATTTCTGTTCAACTAGACATTTTACTTTTTCAGTATTTTATTTTGATTGTAAATAGCCGAATCATTCCCACCGGTGGTGAACATTCGGCTAGCACTAGGGGATCATTCGGCTGTTCTATGAAAATGAACCTAAACTTAATAAAACAAGTCCAATCTAGTGAAGTAAATATAATATATTGAAAAATAACAAAATCAAATCAAGATACATTATTTAAAAGAAGAAACAAGATATAAGTAAATGAAAACACTTTGAATAGAGATAAACGAGCTTTTAACGAACATTCAAAGAAAAAAAATTATGTTAAACTTATAGACACAAGATGTTCTTGATGTTCCTTTAGCGGTGGAATGTGGTAAAATTGCCACAATATCATTTAATGGTACTGTTGAGATATCATCTACACCAGGAAATAGGAAGCAGTAATATTTTCCTTTTCTTCCCAAAAACTTCACTTCATATTCTTTATTAATAGAAATTACGTTACCAACATACGAAACCTTTGTTTTATTGGCAGTAAACTTAACTAAGACTAAATTCCCAACAGATATCTTATCTTCTTCGCATAGAAGTTTTAATTTCTCCCAAAAGTCTTCATCGCCAGATGATTCTTCTGAAATGTAAACATTCGACTTCACACTTGACTCACTAGATATCGAATCATGTCGCTCTTTAGCACTTGCCACTAAACTCCTTTTTACTGACTTAAGTAAGGATTTATTTCCATTCAATGCACGTTTTCTTTTTCGTTCTTCTTCAATACGCTGCCTATTTTCGTACTCTGGTGTATCAGTATAAATAGAAGCTTTTGATTTCTGTCTCACCATCTTGTTTTTCTGCATAACTGGTGCTTTTGGGTAAGGTCTGATTTCGCATAGGGAAGGCGCTTTACTTAGTAATGGTGTCGACTTGTTGCCGTCTAATGTTATAGTAACGCTAATATCGCAAATTAGTGAAAAATTATTGAGTATTATTAGTGGTGGATTATTCTCGCTTAATGGTTTTTTGATTACCTCACTAGCAATAAACTCAGCATCACTAAATATTAGACGATCTGATGGATAGAGGCCTGTGTTTTTAAACGCACTTACAATATTTTTTATTGTGAAAGCACTTTCGAAAGCTTTTTGGGCAAGATATGCTAAATGCCTAATAGTTATCACTTGTGCCGGATTCGAAAGAAGCCAGTCATGATGGACAGTAGCAAAGTAGGATTTGAACGAACCATACACCCCGACATCAAGCGGCTGCCATTTGTGGGTGATATGGGGTGGAAATGACATTAAGACAATTCCTTTTTCTCGGCAAAGCTTAATGGATTCAACCGAAATATGTGACTCATGATTGTCTACCATAAGAAGCACTTTGTTTTCTAAAGAAGACTACATAATTTACAAAGTGTAAAATTACTTTGGGAAACAAAATCAAAGTCATCCACCCTTTTTTATGTCCCACAGCAACTCATTACCTAAATATTGTTCAGGATCCCTAACCCTGTGATAAATAAAGACTGGTGGAACTGCAGACCCACTGCACATATGATTCCGATAAAAGTTACAAGTTCTCCCCTCTCTTGAGAAGAAATGTGTGCAACTTGTTTCCTTCCTTTGGTGCCTACTACTTTCACTGGCGGCGTCACAGTTGTCAAGCCAGTTTCGTCGAAAATTTATATTTTTCCAAAACAGATGCGTATTTATCAAAAGATTGAACAACCACTGGCTTGTTAAAAGCCATGGATCTACTTATAACGAGAAAACCTACTAACCCTTAGTGCTCGCTATAGATTATTATTATGCTTTATTTATCATAGATAATGTTAACAATAAACAATAAAAACAACGAAGTACATACTTAATAAGCCAGATGATCAAAAAATAACTAGTCAAAAAGAAAAAACGAAAAACAAATCTGCAAGCTACAAAATATAAGCATACAAATATGCAGGATGTAAGCACAAAACATAAATAGAAATGTACAATTAGTTATATCAATAAAATGGTATAAGCAAATAAACAAACAAACTGTACCAAAATTATACCAAAATTAAACAGAAACATGTATAAAGCAACCATGTAATAAAGTAATATATAATACGAATAAAATATAAAATAAACTTGCACAAAATAAAATATAAAATTAAGATGAAAAATATAAAATATTACAAGAAATGTATATTATATACATGCCAATAAATAAATGTGAATATAAACGTGAATATGAACCACTAGATTTCAGTGGGATTACTTTTAATGTATATGATCAATAATTTTTTAAACATTTTTACGCTTTCACTAACTTTTATGTACTGCGGTAGATCATTAAATTGTACAACACCTCTGTGGAATAAATTCTTCATCGAACTTCCTTTAATGGTTGTTTTCACATAAAAATTAATTGAACTTGCTGATCTTGTGTTTTTATCATGTATTTGCGAGATTGGAACTAGCTTACCATGTAAATATTGCGGTAAGAGATTATTGATCATTTTGAAGATAAAATCATTATTTGTACATACAGAAACTTCTCTCAACTTTTAACCAATTTAAACAATTAGTCATCAATTCCGCACTAGTATACCTATTGCATCCCAGAATTACTCTCATCGCCTTGTTTTGAATAATTTGTAATCGTTCATAACTAGCTCTAGAACAACCTGTATAAATTAGTGAACAACAGTAATAAAAATGTGGTAGAATTAATGTATTGTAAACAAGCTAAGTATGCATTGATAGAAATGGTGAAATTCTTCTAGAAAAACCAATTTTTTTCCTAATCTTTCTACATATGTAATCTATGTGACTATTCAATTTTAGTTCATGATCCATCATAAAACCTAAATATTTTATTTCATGTACACTCTCTAGGTCCTGATCATTTATCTTAACACTCAAATCAAGGTTTAAAAATTTAGCTCGCAAAACAGGACCACCAATGAACATAAATTTAGATTTGGATTCATTTATTTTTAGTTTATTGATCTTAAATATGTCAGATATTTTTTTCAATTCTGAATTGACTGGTTGTACTACTTCAACAAAATTATCCCCGTAATAGTAAATGAGGGTGTCATCCGCAAAAAGATGGATTTTACATTTCTCTAGTACATTTCCCAAGTCATTTATATATAATATGAAAAGTAGGGGCCCAAGAACACTACCTTGTGGAACACCAATATTGTTTAATTTCGGATCCGATGCTGAATTGTTAAATGTGGTTATTTGATATCGGTTTCTCAAATAATGCTGAATCCATTAATAAACTACCCCACTGAAGCCATATTTCCTCAATTTCAACAATAATATATACGGTGCGATGTGTGGGTTGTCTCACGTGGTACAACCCGTGCTCGCCAGTCGACTAGCTTCGAGTCGCAGAAGGGGTGGATTCTTCAAAAAAAGAATGATTAAGTTTTCAAAAAGGGCGCCAGTGAAGCTTTGGCAGGCACCCAACACTTCTTAAGTTAGCCCACAACTCCTCAGTGGGTTAACAACACTAACTACACACTCCAAAGGTTAAACTGATAGGTAAGTTACTATAAAAAAATAAAAGTCAGCAAGTATCCCCTGATTGAAGTTTTTAATTGTTCACTCTGGACCATAGGTCCCTTTTCAAAATATTTATTACAAGTTTACAACAAAAATATCCCAAATAATATCTGAACTCAGCTGAAGGCTCAGAATGTAGTTAGGCTAAGGGCCGGAATCTACATAAAAACTTGAATCGCAAACTAAATTATCAGTTACAGCGAAGTCACAGCTTAAATAAATAACTGACAAGCGGGTTCTATAAATTCTGAGCAGAGCTGAAGGCTTCAAACTCAGGGTGCAGAAGAGCTGAGGGCCCCAAACTACACCGACGTCTCAAATCTACAATTATCTACATTTGCGTATTCACACAGGCGAAAAGCAATTCAAATGTGACATTTGTTTAAAAACTTTTTCACTCAAAGGTAGTTTAAATACACATTTGCGTATTCACACAGGAGAAAAGCCATTTAAATGTGAAATTTGTCTTAAAACATTTTCGCAGAGAAATAGTTTGAATTTTCATTTGCGTATTCACACAGGAGAAAAGCCATTCAAGTGTGACATTCACTTGAAAACTTTTTCTTTGAAACTTAATTTAAATTCACATTTGCATAGTCACACAGGAGAAAAACCATAAAATGTGACGTTTGTCTAAAAATATTTTCGCAGAAAGGTAGCTTGAATACACATTTGCGTATTCACACAGGAGAAAAGCCATTCAAATGTGATAGTTGTTCTGAAACTTTCTCACGGAAAAGTTATTGAATACACATTTGTATAGTCACACAGGAGAAAAGCCATTCAAATGTGACATTTGTGTGAAAACTTTTTCAAAGAAATACAATTTAAATTTGCATATGCATAATCACAAAGGAGAATACAGATTCAAATGTAGCATTTGTTCGAAAACTTTTTTCCAGAAATGTAATTTTAATTTACATTTGCGTAGTCACACAGGAGAAAAGCCATCAAATGTGACATTTGCTGAAAAACATTTACGCGGAAAAGTAATTTAAACACACATTTGCATATTCACACAAGAGAAAAGCAATTCAAATGTGACATTTGTCTGAAAATATTTTCCCAGAAAAGTAGTTTGAATACACATTTACGTAGTCACACGGGAGAAAAGCCTTTCAAATGTGACATTTGTTCAAAAACCTTTTCACTGAAATGTAGTTTAAATACACATTTGCATAGTCACAAAGAGAAAACTTTTTCACAGAAAAGTAGTTCGAATTCACACACAAGAGAAATATATAAACCTGACATTTGAATCGTTTTCATTTAAAAATTATTTAAACCAACATTTGGGTAGTTACACAAAGCAATTCAAATGTGATATTTGTATGAAATTATTGTCGCAAAAAGTATATTTAAACATACATACGTAAAAGTCAAATCGTCACTTACGTTTTCTAACACCCCGTGTATCAAAAATAGTAACTTCAGGGTAGTGGAACACTGGCACAATGTTACATAGAGACAATTATAAGAGATTTTTTTTGTACACAGGGTTGTCCATCCAAAAATATGATAGGGTGGTTTTGTGTAATAATATCGTAGATGTGGAAAAACGCTTGATTTTTGCTTTGAGGGGCACATTTTGTTGTCCTACCTGTAGCATTGTCACTTCCACTTCCGATAAGTGGGGTGAACAACCCCTAATATTTGAATAGGGATTAAGTGGCACATTGTGTCAAAGCCACTTAACTTCTATTAACTGTTTTTTCAATTGGGATGAACAATATTAAGTGGAGAATTAAATTTACTTGCATTAGTCTCAGCTTAAAAATTACTGGGAATGCACACCTCCAACTTCCATGCAATAATTAAGATTCTACAGAAAACGTTCTCGTTCACTTTTTGGAGCATTTCTGAGGTGGTTTGGCGACATTCAATCGTGATTCGTTGCCGTAAACCTTCGAGCGAAGCAGGTGGAGTAGCATAAATTCTGTTTATTAAATGACCCCATAGAAAGATCGTGTGGTGATCGTGAGGGCCATTCGATACAACCTCGCCTATCAATCTTTTGACCCAGGAAATGTTGATATGAATATTGCCGAAGAGGTCGAGATTAGCGCCGTCTTGTTAAAATATCAGCTTGATCATGTTTGTTAACCTGGGTTCAATTGTATTTTCAAGTAGTTCCGGATACATTCCCCTGTTAGATTGCTGTTAAAAAAAGGCCAACGATATCACCACAAATACCAGCCCATATATTTAATTTTTGGGATGTACCTCATGAAACGCGGGGATTAGAATCAACCGAATATCGATAATTGTGTCGATTAACTGTATCATTTGAAAAAACGAACATTTATCACTAAAACAGATGTTAAAAATAAACTGTGGATTTGCCATCGCCTGCAGACTTCTAAACGCCGATCAAAATAATGTTCATGTCTTATACTCATCATATGGTCAAGCGCGGCATGGTCCAAGATTGCCACTGTCGTCGCTCAATTTCTCACTGGTGGTTCGATTTACCGTTTTTAATTTGGTGACGACACAGTCCTTCCATGTTGGTTAAACCGCTCAGCACCCTTAATCACACATATATTTTTTTCATAATACAGTTCAATCAACTTCTCTGCAGTTGTGTATACTATTGTTTCTTTCTAGTTTAAAAGTACAATACCACACATTAATGGAAATTGATGTAGTAATCAACTGAGACAAAAATGTGTCTTTGAAGAATTGGACCCAATTAATTAGGAAGTAGTTTTTTGACTGCTTTTATTCAACTTCTTGCCAGTTATTATTATTTTTAACAATAATTTTTTTAACATATTGAAACCAATGAAATAATACAAAATCATTCTTTTGGTTCCAACATTCTGGGGCACTCAGGCTCAGATATGAGAACATCGTGTTGACGACTTCAATATTCTCCCATATCTAGATATTCTTACATGACTTCCATTTTTTTCTGTAGATATGCATTCTCTTCCATAACTGTTGCTTTTGCTACGTCACCCTTGTGATTAAGACTATCCTTCTTATCATTTATATTGTAGGACAGCTCTAATGGATAGAGACGTTGAAATGGTCGAACCAGCTCCCCAGTTTTGGTTCTCACTTTTGCTACCCGATTTATACCGTCCCTTCCGCTATGAATTTCTACAATCCTTCAAATTGGCCAAGTTAACCTTTTTGTGTTATCCAATCCGATCAACTCTACATCATCAACATTCAGAAAATTCCTTTCCATGATTTGCCTGTTACTTGTGATAACCAGTTCTGCAAGACAGTCTCTTTTGAAATTATTCCTAACAGGTTTTGTTGTTAATTTTGCAAATAACAAAATATACGTTTCAAAAATTGACAATCTACAGCATCTAAATCAACAGTATGCAGTGGCTTTATAAATCTTGAAGGACTGCAAACTTCCCATTCATCAATATCGGAAACATAAAGTAGTTTTTCATTTATTATTGATTCAATATCACATTATATTATGTACAACTCTACGTAATATAATGATGCTTTTCCAAAATTTCGACGTAAAAGTTCTTTTATAACCCTTTCCCATCATCCGCCCCACCAGGCAGCGGAAGGTGTATTTAAAATCCATTTTATTCTGTTTATTCCCGAAAAAATTTCAACTTTCTCCCAATTTATCTGGCAGAGTAATTGTCACAACCATGAAAATTAGAAACGTTCGCTGAATAAAAAACTTTAGGCCTCCCCCTCCTGCTACTGAATGAAGCGTCTTAGAGCGTATAAAAATGCTTCAGTCGAGAGACACATTACCAAATCTAAATGTATGGCTCTGTAAACTGCACATGTGAATAATACTATCCACGCTTTGTTACCTTCTTTGAAACACTCCAGCGGCATTGATTCGATTTTCTGGTAAAGGTGTTTCAATTGGTCTACAGTTTTGCTTTTTATACCTAACGCACTTTTGGATTATATAATTCAATGTTCTACTCTTTATCAACCAATATTTTTGCCTAATGATTCCTAGTAGTATTTTATGACCTTCCTTTCATGTTCTTCCCTTATTCATTTTTATTTGGAAGAATTATTGGGTATTTGAAATCTTCTGGAAAATCCCCATATACAAGCCTTGTTTTTAATTTTAAATTTAATAAAAAAAATTCGAATTGTCTCAGCCTCTTTCAAATTATTTCTAATGTATTTGTTCTAATCTAATTTAATCAAATATATTTTTGCTCTTTCTAATTCCTCGGTATCCAAATTTACGTTTCTTGAAAAATGGTTATTAATGATTATAATGTGAGAAATTAACTGTTAACGATTATCATCTTATTTCTATTTTATTAAATATTTCTATTTGAAACAGATCAGCTATCACGTGAAACTTGATAGATTTATAGGGTAGGAAACTGTCACAAAAGGATTCTTCCCCTCTATTAATGACTTCCTTGTGACTGACAATTGGTTATACAGTTTTATCAATCAAAGAAAGAAAGGTGCTTAAGTGAGTTTCACCTAACCATATTGTTAATAAATTCATAATGTTATCGAAATATGTGACATTTTAGTGTTAGAATTGAATGTTAATAGATATGAATAAATAAAACTAAGATTATCGATATTTGTACGTTTGTTCATAGTGTTAGGTGTTTGCGAAATGTATATCATTTCTAAGAACGCTCTTTTGGCACTATTAGTTTCGGTGGCTAGAATACGAAAATTGTTAGTCTATTACATGACGCTCACTGCGCACATGTTCCGCCAAAGCACGTCTGTCAGGATGCAGTCTACTATCACTTTTATGAGATGTTATACGGTCTTTGGTCTCAAGGTTTGGCCAATATAAGTTTTATCACAATTTGTACAGGGGATGGAGTAAACCACATCTGACCCCTAGGGGCCTTATCTTTAAGTATTGAGAAAGCTGAGTACACTGTCAGATCAGTTCTGTTTGCAATGATGATATCAGGTATGTATTATTTGAAATATATTATTCAACTTGGGTGTTATTTTCCTTATATACGGTAAAAAACCTATTTTTTTAATAATTGAGGGTTTGTTGAACCCGTCACCTCTGTGGGTTTTTGAGTCAACAAAAATGTTACTTTTTCTTTTCTTTATTTCAACAACTTGATTAAAAATTCCATTAGTTGGTCGACATAGTTTGAAAGATCGGGTTGGATGGTGTCGTTTTTAATTTGATATGTTTAAATGTTTGTAATTTGTTGTTTGTTTACCATGTTAAACTGACAAAAGCAATAATGTGGACAATTTTAATATGTCTCTGGACCGACTGACGAAAGCCCTGATGATGACGTAATGTCGAAAGCGCTTGGCTGAATTTATTAAAATATTACACACTTCGTTACAAATTCATTTATCCTTGTTAAGAGGGGCCTCACGTTTTAGGAACCTGAAAACAGTTGGCACCTGTGATATGCAACAAAATTTATGTCATTTTGTACACAACAAATCTAAAGAACGCAGAGAAATTAAGTGTTGAAATTATAACACAATATAACTTGGACCTTTGTCTTGGGGATCAGGTATTTTGGTTGAATTTTATATTGTTATAAAAAAGATATAAGCCATTAAGTGATGGTGTGATTTTGACAGTTTTGACAATTTGTGGTCACCAATCTGGACACCAAAACCTGATCCCCAAAAGGAAGCCTAGAGAATTCGATTCTGAAAATATGAAATCTCAAATCATTGTATTTTTTGAGATTTGTTGTGCGCAAATTTTTGGAAACGAACATCTTAGTTCAACCGCTCCACCGTTTTGATGCATGGCGCTGTTTAGAACAATATAGAACTATGACAGAAAACGACGGTCAATTCATAGACAAATAATATTATAACTTTCTCGATGGGTCAAATGCTGTTGTCATATGTTTTGTGTTCATAAAAATATCCCAAATTTATAGTTTACTTAGTGTGTATTGTATTTGTAAGTGATTATAATTAAGTAATTTTCATGCTAAATAAGTGAATTTGTGCTTCGTAAATGCTATTTATATTTATTCCACAAGAGTGTGTTTAGTGTAGCCTAGACAAAATAATCCACAAATATTTTAGCTGTTGCTAGTGATTCCGCCAGTGCATTATATTTATTGATCCCCATATCAAGGCCTTTTGGTTCCTCCAAAAACCTGTACACTGCCACGGCCTTCTGAGTTAGTGAAAAAAACTACATTGGTAATAGTATTAGTTGCTTTCTACTAATTTAACAAAATAGACATTTCTTATTCTATTCAAAAAATAACACAATATGTAATCTTTTATTTTCGAAATGTAGGAATAAAAATGTTATATATTTTTTATTTTCAATTTTTTCAGGTTATGTATTGAAATGTTTTACTTTTTGCATTTTCCTCCAGTTTGTAGTAAACGGACATGCCTGTTTTTCTATTGACTCTTCTCAATTAATCAAGTAAATGATAGCAAAAGTGTTTTCTTTTATTGAAAACAAAATCAAATCAATTATGCAATATGTTTGTTTAATAGTATTACAAATTTGAGGTACAGAAAAAGTAAGTAGGTAGATTTTATATTTATTATAATACAGAATGTCTGCTTTTCCACTGACCCCTCTTAATAATTCAAATGAATAGTAGCAAAGAAATGCCAATTAATTAGGTAAACTATAAAAATGTTTATTATAGGATAGCAATAAACAGACATGTCCGCTTTTTCATTGACCCTTATTAATTATTCAAAAAAATTAAAGGAAAAATTGGTGTATGTTTTTATTGAAAAGAAACAAATAAAAAATATTTTATAAAAATATCAATAAAATTATTATTACAAATTTAATGTATTTGTCTTCATATTTATTAATACATGGCAACTGAAGTTCATCTTCTTCTCTACCATTTCTCCTCATAACAAAAAGAAAATAAAAAGTTTATAAAAATATCCATTTTTTACGATTCTATACTCACAAAGGGGTGGTGACCCCCCATCCACATTATTGAAGTCTGGATCCACGTAGTTATAAAGACTGAAAAAATATACTTTAAATATTATCTTTAAATAAATAATATTTTTACTTACAAAATTATTTTTCCCCCAATTCAGCAAAAGTATACAAGTAATCCATTTTATCTTGGAATCCATATTACAAATTTGATATACATAAGTACTGAATACATTTTCTTTATTTTTATGTATACATGGCAACTGAGCTGCATCTGCTATTTTCCTCATCCTCAGACAAAAAGAAAACAAAAAATTTATAAACTATCCCTTACAATTACATCAGGATACATTTTAGTTTTAGTTTCTACTTACTGAATAGCTATAGCCAGCATGCTATATGAAAATTATTTGGACCTGTGCGGGCTGTTACATCAGGTTCCGTTTTAGTGAAATTGTCAGTTCTGAAAATGAATAGAAATTTGGTTTTTGTAAATAAGTCTTGTTAGTGTTTTTACTTACGGAATGGTATAAGGAAACTCTGTTTTATGAAATATTAATGGACCTGCGGGGCAGTTACATTGGGCTTAGTTTTAGTTACATAATCAGAACTGTAAACGAAATAAGAATCAAATGATAAGACATTTTGAGAACATCTTTTGTATAAATAACATGGTGGGGGTTAAAATTTTAAACATGCATGAAATCTCTTCACATCCATGTATAATTTTTTTGATTTGGATCATATATAACAAAGTTACATGGGTAAGAAAATCACATTTTTCAGAATTTAGGTGGCTGTAGCAGACAAACGGTTGAAAATCAAGAAATACGACTTCCATGTCCCTATCCTAACTTCTTAGGTTCTATTCTGTGGCACAAGAAAATATCAGATACAGGGTGGTCAAAAATAAGTGGTTTTCGATCGCCCGGTAATAAAAGTTTTTTCATGTTATAGCATAGAACTTGAAAAGTTAGGGTAGGCACATGGAAGTCATATTTCTTGATTTTCAACCGTATGTCTGCTACAGTCAACCAAATTCAAAAAAATGTAATTTTCTGATCCTTGTAACTTTGTTAGTAATTATCCAAATTAAAAAAAATTGAACATGGATGGAAAGGGCTTGCAAAACCCTTACGAACAAGGTGTCATAGGACCCCCTATCTCATTTGCAATTTTCAGGGTTGTCATAATTCGAAGTAATTGAAAGGAGGGTGTTATATTTTCATACTAAAAATTGGCAAATTAAGGAGAAAAAAATTAAAGCACTTACTATTTTTACGGTAAATCCGAAAAATAAAATAAAATGATGTCACATTTTCGAACGAACATCCAGTGTGTCACGTGTAAATGTTTAGAGTAAGTTTCTTTTTCCTATAAAATATAAAAGTCATTGATAATACTTCATGACCGAAGTCTTTTTAGAATTCGAAATTTAAAAATAAAATCGCGTACAAATGACACAATTTCAATAACGTTCAGGTCCTCTTTGATATGATAAAATAATGAAGTTCTTTCGTGCACTTACTGTATGTTGAGAAAAAATACCTGGTCTGTCAACACACCAATGACTTTGATTTTTTTACCGAATGCATTTTGAAACATAGTAAAATTGCCGGTAAAAATCCTCAAAATATTTTGTTACTACTTATACTTTTTACCTATATAGGTTGGTACTACTATAGAAAAGCAAAAGATTGTTTACTCACTGTAACTATGTTTTTGCCTTCTTGTTCCGTTTTTTGTTCCTGTACTTTTCTCGCGCCATACTAAGTATAATGCTAAAAAACTAAAAAAAGGTGTCTCTTTCACCAAGGGAGGGTTCACAATAATGAGAGTCGAGAGATAGTGTCCTTTTCACCAATGAAGATACCACAATATCGCAGTAAAAATAATAAAATGGTGTTCTTTTCACCTTATAGGCAATAAAAAACTAAGTATAACACTAACAAAGTATGCTAAAACAATCGGTGTTTCGTATGAAACACCAGAGTTTCTGGGAAGCGTATAAAAATGGACTGTAGATTGAAAGACAGATGTATAGAAAAAATAGCAGTACTTACCACTCTCCTGGTCTTCACTTATAAAGGGCGCCCTTCTGCTGTTTGCGTCTAGATGAGTGATTATGCACAGCGCGAAAAGCCCGTAAATATGTTATCATTAAAACTAATAGGTCGTAGACCGTAGACAGTAACTAAATTTTTGTATCGACGTATACTCTATCGATGTCGGTATTAATCTTTTCTACTCCTTCGTCGCCGTGGCAGTACTTCTAAATTGACTATACAGCCTGTCCTTGCAAATATGTCATATACATTTTTAATTTGGGAAACAGAAATTAAAAATTATTATAGAGTATTGAACATTCCACCCACCAAAAACAAGCTTGTTTTTTCCGCTGTAATTAAATTAAGCATATAATAAAAAAACTATTAAGAATTCTACTAAATTAAAAATACTAAAAAAAGGTAAATTATTAATCAATTTATTGCCCCGGCAATGGGCAAACCTTGACAACCGGGCGTTGTAATGCACCGTTTTGTGTCTTTAACGTTACTACTCTAATTATCCCATCTTTTCCGGGATGTAACTTCGCTACACGTCCAAGAGACCAATTTAGAGGAGACGTTCGGTCATCTTTCATTAGAACCAACGTATTTAATGTTATATTTGGGACTGATTTAGTCCACTTACTACGCTGCTGTAACGTATGCAAATATTCTTGGCTCCAGCCTTTCCAAAAATCGATATGCATTTTTTGTAACATTTGCCATCGTGATAAACGGTTAATTGGAACAAGAGACAAATCTGGTTCCGCAAAGGATGAAAGGGGCTCCATGGTCAGATAATGTCCTGGAGTTAAGAGTGAAAGATCGTTGGGATCTTCGCTAATAGCCGTTAAGGGCCGTGAATTTAAGAGTGCCTCAATTTGAGTTAAAAGTGTAGAAAACTCTTCGAAAGTCATAAGTTGGTCCCCTATGACTCGATACAAGTGCGTTTTAACTGATTTTACACCTGCTTCACTAAGTCCATTGAAATGGGGTGCTCCAGGTGGGTTAAAATGCCATTTGATTGAAAGTTTCTCAGAAGCTTGTTGAGCGAAAAAAGTTAATTGATTGTAAGCGCCTTTCAAATTAGTGCCTTGGTCAGAATAAATGTCGGATACTCGGCCTCTACGGGCTATGAAACGTCGAAAACTTGCAAGAAACGTATCAGTGGACAAGTCCGACGAAAGCTCTAGATGAATAGCCTTGGTTGCACCACAAACAAATAAACATATATAGGCTTTAGATACCTTTGCCCCTCGATATCTTCCCATCGTAATTGAAAACGGTCCAGCATAATCAAGTGAAACTTGAGAAAATGCTTTCATTTGGGAAACCCGAAACGAGGGAAGATCAGCCATAAACGGTAGGTAAGATCTAGGTTTAGACCGAAAACATTTTATACATTTGGATATACATTTAAAAATTGCATTACGAGAAGAAATTATCCAAAAATGTTGTAGCATTAAATTTTGTAACGTTTTTAAACCAGGATGTAGATTTTCCCGATGAATCTGTTCTATGAGGAGATCAGTAAAACGATAGTTTTTAGGCAACAAAATAGGATGCTTAGCGTCGAAAGAAAGAGATGATTGTCTCAACCTACCACCCACCCTGAGAATACCTAGCTTATCTATGAAAGGTGCTAATTTTCTTAAATGTTTAGGTAGGGTAGTATCTTGTTCGCAATTGCAAATAATATTGTTGAAACATTCCTTTTGAACGTCTTTAATTATGATTTGAAATGTAGTATCCATTTCAGAGAAATCGATACTTATATTCTCATGAATGCGTTCGGTTTTTCGCGTAATTGAAATAAAACGTAAAACGTGAGCGAGTATTCATTGAATTTTTTTTAGAGAAGAAAATCTTGAGAGTAAATCACCAATAATGGATGGAGTTTCAACTGAAATACATAAAGTTGTTTTCCTTTCTTCCTGAGTTATTTCAGGAAATTTGTCTACAAGAATCGTAGGTTGTTTGGGCCAATGTTCTGGATCCAGCAAAAGAAAATCGGAACCCTGCCACCACAATTTGTGTTCGAGTAATTGCAATGGACTTAAACCACGAGAAACACAATCGCCCTGATTCATTTCAGAAGGAACATATCTCCAAGAGGACATAGATACTGTCTCTTGAATAAAGGCCACTCTGTTAGCTACAAACGTTTTCTACTGATAAGGTGAAGAAGAAAGCCACGCAAGAGTAACTTGCGAATCTGACCAAGCGTACACAGAGTTAAAAGTTAAACGCTTAGCATATGAATTCTTAATAAAATTTAATAACTCTGTAAGCAGATATGCTGCACAAAGTTCTAAGCGGGGTAATGAAACTACTCGAAGAGGTGCTACTCGATATTTTGCAGGAATTAAGCGAGTTTGAATCTAATTATCAGAGGTTATATATCTGAAACAAATTACACAACCATACCCCTTCGTGCTAGCGTCGCAGAAACAGTGTATTTCTAGTCGAATAACTGTCTTGGAAATAAGCATTCTTGGTAACTGAACTTGAGATATGTTGGGTAATTCATATTTGAATCGATCCCAAAGTGTAACAATGTTATCAGAGGGTTCATCATCCCATCCCAATTTCGATAACCAAAGCAATTGAATGATATATTTGGCCATAAACACTAGGGGTGCTATGTACCCCAATGGGTCGAATATTCTAGCTGTTTGTGACAGGATACTACGATTCGTACATTTTGATTCAATAGAAGTGAATTTATAAGAAAAAACATCTGACCTGGGATTCCATTGCAATCCGAGGAGTTTTACGAATCTAGGACCTTCATTATCAAAAGTAAAAGGTATTTGACAATCTGTTAAAGGAACAGCTGATAATAGTGTAGGATGATTACTTGTCCATTTTCCTAATTCAAATCCTCCCTTTTTAAGAAGCTTAATTAGGTCTGATTGAATATTTATGGCTGATTCGACGGAATCTGCGCCACTTACAATATCATCAACATAAATTGACTCCTTCAGTACTTCCGAGGCTAAGGGATGATTTTTTGTTCAAGAGTAGCTAACTCTTTTAATGTTCTAAGAGCCAAAAATGGAGCTGAAGACACTCCGAAAGTTATCAGATTAAGGGTATACTCCTTAATTGCGTCTTTGTTTGAAAAGCGCCAGAGAAACCTTTGATATTTTCTATGTTCAGGCTTGATATAAATTTGACAGTACATTTGTTTAATATCACAGCTGATTACAACTGGATATGTAGGAAAATAATGTAAAATAGTCGATAAGTCTTGATGAAGCTTAGGACCAGTATATAATGTATCGTTTAAGCTTATCCCCTTTGTATCTTTGGCACTAGCATCAAATACTACTCGAATCTTGGTAGAAATGCTATCTGGCTTTAGAATACAATGATGAGGTAAATAGTAGGCTGAAGAGGATTGATAATCTGATGACGGAACTTCGGAAATATAATTTTTTTTATGATACTCATTTATGAAGTCTGAATAAAGAGTTTGAAGTTCGGATATTCTATATAATCGATTTTCCAGTGATTTGAAAAGTCGGTATGCTTGAGTGTATGTATCTCCAAACTGAGTATTTGAGTGTTTAAAAGGAAGTGGTACAACAAACTTACCAGACTGTTCTCGGTAAACAGATTGTTTGTATTTTTCACATTTTAAATCATCTGGGGATATAATATTAGAGACTGGAGGTTGCTCTATCTCCCAGAATTTTCTTAGTGTATAATCGATTTGAGATTCTAAAGAAGCATGGCAACTGAGTAATGTATTTGGAGTAACACATGTGGTTTTACCCTGTAAAATCCACCCAAAAACGGTTTCAAGAGCAACGGGTTGATCTTCTTGGCCGAAAACCCGAGAAGAACCTAAAACAAATGGTACAATTTCTGCTCCAACTAAAATGTCAATAGGACCAGGAATGTGGCATTGATTATCTGCAAGGGGTAGATTTTTAATATGAGACCAACCTTGCGTACCAATGGTTAGTTTTGGCTGTTCGGAGCAGACCTTTGGCAAAACAATTGCTTCAAAAGTGAAGGTAGGCTCAGGTTTACCACAAGGTTTGATCAGGCATTGGGTGATACCTTTATTTGAACTGGAAGTTATATCGTTAATGGTGACGTCGTAAACCTAAACGATTGACACATTTTTCAGATATGAAGTTAGCCATACTAGCAGTATCTAATAAAATAACCTTTGAAAGTTTCCCCAAGCATCTTTGATTTCTACTACGGCCGTTGACAGCATAACCGTAGAGTTGATAAAACTATTTGTGCAAGCAGAACAATGAATGTGTATTAGTCGACTGAGACACATTTGGTTGAGGAGGTAAACTTTCAATCGCTGAGGACTGCGCATTAGTATTCAGATTATTTGGACTTAAACTAGAAGAGCTTGAACTTGAAGAAGCTGTATCTAAGTTTTTTGTTAAATGAAGTGTGCTATGATAGGGCAATTCACATGTTTTACACCTTGAAGAAGTAGGGCATTGTCGCACCGAATGTTTAGGACGTAAGCAATTGCGACATAATTTACGCTGTTTTACGACTGCTAGTCTATCATTAGGATTTTTTTCCAAAAAATGCATACACCGATATAGTGCATGGGAAGATGCACAAATGACACATCTATTATTGCGTTGTTGGTCATCAACAGTATTAACATATGCCGAAGGCATACTAGATGTTTTAAAAGGATATTGAAAATTAGAATTTTTGAAGATTGAGAATTTTGATTTGAATTTGTATGCTTTTCTTTACTCAAATATGAAGGACCCGTAGTTTGAATCGATTCCAGAGCCTTACAATGCTGCTCCAAAAATGTAACTAATTGTGTATATGTAGGCATATCGATGTTGCTATGTTCAATTTCGAAATTGGTTCTAGTCTTTGAATCTAATGTTTGTAACAAAATATTGAAAATAATGAAATCCCAAGAATCTGTATTAAATTTAAGAGCTTTTAATGCTGCAAGATTTTCGGTAAAGATGTTTAATAAATGTCTAAGTTCTTTTGTAGCTGCCTTTTGTAAACATTGAACACTATAAATTTCATTAAAATAGGTTGTAGCCAAAAATCTAGTGTTTTGATATCTTTTAATTAGAGTATCAAACGCAATGATATAATTATTATCTGTCATTGGAATGGACTTGATCAAATTAAAAGGTTCATTCTTTAGCGAGGTTAGCAAATAATGAAATTTTTCTATGTTAGATAAACTTGTGTTTTCATGAATAATACTTCTATAAAGATCATAAAATGCAGGCCATGACTTAATATTGCCTTCAAATAAAGGAACATTTATTTTCAGTAATCGAATATTTTTGTGTTGATTCGAAGAATCGACAGCACTAGAAATCACTGATGAATAATTTAACTCTGAAACCTTTGATTTAATCGCATAAAAATACTTGTCTGCCTTAGCTCTAACTTGATCATTAGTTTGAAACTCTGCATCAGTAGAAATTAAAGAAATCATTGCGTTATGATTTTCTTGGAATTCATCGTTAATTTTATCCACAAACTGAGACCTTACTAATACATTTTGTTTATAAAATTGATCATTTGTATTATTGAAACCATAACTATATATTTCCTCCAATCGCGTCAGCGACACTTTGCGAAGCCTATCCAGCTTGACTATTTTATTATCAACGTCCGCAGGCGGAGCCATTTCTAAATAATTTCAAAATGTTAAATTTTACTCTGCAAAATATCTGAATTTACACTGTTCTGTAAGAACGTCTTTTAATATATCTCAAGACAACGCTGAAATAGAATTTTCAAGATAACTATCAAAATTAAAATAGTTATTAAAATCATCAAAAGCTGTATTTTGCCTTGCAAATAAACGTAAACAAACCTCGATGGGGATTTGTGGCTACGATTGTACTAAATCAACGGTTAGTCGATACAAAAATGCGTTTGCGTTTCTAACAAGCTTATTTGTGGTAAAATGGAATTTATATAGTTTTAAAAATTCAAAATTTATCAATATAAAATAACCTTTTAGCAGCGAGTGAAACAACGGGTTATTTTACTTGTCTTTTGATAGTAAAAAATGTGAAAAGGTAATTAGCCTTAATGATGTTTTGAACTCAACGAAAACTATTGAAATGTGAAATTTTAACAAATTATACTACACCGATAATTTTATGTAGCAAAATTTAAGGTATTGAATATAATGAAAATAGTAGTCCCTTCTAGAGGTAAGGGAACCTAACTGTTCTATCCAGGTTCGAATGACCAAAATGTTTCGTATGAAACACCAGAGTTTCTGGGAAACGTATAAAAATGGACTGTAGATTGTAAGACAGGTGTATAGAAAAAACAGCAGTACTTACCACTCTCCTGGTCTTCACTTATAAAGGGCGCCCTTCTGCTGTTTGCGTTTAGATGAGTGATTATGCACAGCGCGAAAACCCCGTAAATATGTTATAATTAAAACTAATAGGTCGTAGACCGTAACTAAATTTTGATATCGACGTATACACTATCGATGTCGGTATTAATCTGTTCTACTCCTTCGTCGCCGTGGCAGTACTTCTAAATTGACTATACAGCCTGTGTCCTTGCAAATATGTCGTAAACATTTTTAATTTGGGAAACAGAAATTAAAAATTATTATAGAATATTGAACAATCGGTAACGACCAAATAAATACTCCCTGTGTTGTGCTATCTTGAGCCAGTCGAATTTGATCGTTTTTTGCACAAAAAACGTAAATGTTTAGAATTCACATAGTTGCCAGAGCTAGAAACATGTTTTATTTAGTAATCTAGTTACGGTAACGAGAAAATAATAATGAAAAACCTACAATTATCTGAAATAAAACAATAACAAAATATAAGCACATATTTACCTGATATATCTCTATTTTGGAAACCCAAAAATTAGTCACAATTTACCTTATGGCTAATACACAAATACACTACGAAGTCGAAAATCGAATTTTGAAAACATAAGGTACCTAACATACAGGTAAAATGCTCACTATATAGATATTGCAAGTTCCTGAATATACCTAATAATCTTATGACGTGCATAGTTTTTCTTGTTAAAAAATATTGTTTTTTGCTTTTTTCTCTTTGTTTGAGGATTTTCGTATAACTTGGCAACATCGATTATAAATGTCGCAATAATATCCAATCATGAAATTGGTCATTTATATACACTCCAGAAGCTGTATCGTGCTAACAAACTGAAATTTCTCCAAAAATGTGATACTTCAAGTACCATAGCACTCGTTCTACTGGCTCTGGGAGCTGAAAATCAAAAGGGTTCATCTGTTAGATATCCTGAATACTATTCAGTCATAAAATTGGTGACTTGTTGCACTTCGGGGTCTGTATCGAGTTATACAGATAGGATTTTTTCTAAAAACTATTTTTTTGTGTTGTTCTTGCTGAAAAACGTAAAAACAACTCAAAAAATCCAAAATCCAACTTTTTTTGGGTAAACCAATACTTTTCTCGCATATTTAGATGGGTTGGATGGAAAAGTAATAATACTAATAATGTATTATATAAAAACAAAAAAAATATTTACCATTCAGGTGATGGAAAAAAGAAAATGAACCAACTATTTTTTTGTATAATGAAGGAAAAATGTTTCAGTAACAATCTCCGCAACACATATGATCAATCTTTGCAAACAAGGTAGAAGCAAACTTGTACATGTTGATTGTATGTTTGATTTTGTACTGTATATATCGATCTCCCCACAATATATACTATTATTTGTCATTACAGATCTTTCGCTTTAAATTTTTTATTAGTTGTTATAGTTGCTTTGTAAGTTTTTTAAACGTTTGCTATTTTAAAATGAAATTCCTCAGTGTACCTTACTTTCCTCTTTCTATTAAATTTAAAGCATTGTATTACAAGTAAATATTTCTTTGTATAATAAATTTGGAAACTCTTTGTTTATATTATTTGTTTCTAGGTAAAATTGAATATATTTACACATATAGTTGAAAAAAGATCCTACATGTCAAATAAAATTTGAAAGCAACCAACAGAAACTCTGAATATGATTAGATTGAGGCAAAGTTGTGACACGACGCTCTGTGTTTTCAGACTAAATGGCCTATTTTAAATCATGTAAATTTGCAACTTTTCCGCAGTTTAATTTTCTGACCATGAAACAAACAAAAATGTATAATCATGAAAACATTTTAGTATGTTAATATAAATGGTACAAATTTTGAAAGGTAGAATGTTTTTAAAGTATGTATATTTACATTTATGAAACTCTTAAATAATCAAATATCTACACTCAAATGGAAATTATGTAACAAATTTTGTTTGGATCTGTGTATATAATATTCTCTTATCTATGCACAGCTGTGCTGTGGTTTGGATGCAACATAAAAAACAGAGATAAGCACAAATCACCCATGGAGATAAGGTTTTCTGTGCTCACAAAAATTGAAATATTTAAAATCAAAACATTCGAACAGAGATGCGTTTCTTTGAACCGTCAAGGGTGGAAAGACAGAGAGAGAAAATATGTTGAATAAGTAAAAGCCGATTCAGTACTACTATCGACATCTATCGTAAATATTTTGAACCAAATAATTACTAAATTAGTAACTAGTATTGTGTAGGATTTTAGGTTTATAGAGCTGTGAGGAAGCCCCTCTTAAAACAAGAGTGTGTACACTTCGTAATTTGGATTTTTAAAGTTTCTAAAGTATATCTTATTCTTTTCTGAGTCTTTTAACTATGTGAAACTTGACTGTGAAATTTGTATACGCTCTTCAAGTTACCTTTGTTATACTTTGAAATTTGCCGATTTAGTACTAAATTTAACAATGCCCTCACATAAACTTCAATTAATATCTCATCTCTTGCCAATCTGATTTTCGTTTGGTGAATGGTGTTCTGGTAGTTCGTTGTGAAGGTAGGAAACTTTCTATTAGTATTCGTGCTGGTGAACCATCTTCAGTTGGTAAGTCAGGATCTTCGTCTATTTTTTTGAACTGTCCCCAAAACTTTATCCAGTTTTTATTATACCCGGCAAACCTTTTGTGTTCTAATTTCGGCAGATTCAAACTTCTCCCAAGTTATCTCTTCATTTCATTTATATTTTCTATCATTTATCAAAAATAGACATTTTTTCTTATATTTGAATACCTCATCAAGTAAGTTTTCTTCATCATCTAACTCTTTGTAAACATTTTCTATAGATTGTTTCGTTTCTTCTATAAATATAGTTCCTTTGATATTGTTATCTAGAAGAAATATGCGTTCCGCGTTATCTTTAATTTGTTGCAGGAATCTTTGTATATTCTCCTAATCTTCCTTCGCACTACATAACTTCTTTGAATTTTTTTTGTAATGAATCTCTTATTGCTTCCCTCTCTAATTTCCAGCTCTGCAATTTTGTCGGGTCCCCACTAGGGATGCCAATAATGTAGAATTGAAGAATTGGACCAATACAGTCAGAATATTCAACTAAGTTGGAAGTAGTTTTTTTGATAGCTTTTATTCAACTCCTTGAATAGTTATTATTTTTAACAACTTTTTTAATGTGTTGAAACTAAGGAAATAATACAAAATCATTATTTTAGTTCCAACAGTCTGTTTGTTCTATTGTGGTAACGTTTTTTTTTTGGTACAAAGGAAAAACTGAGCAAAAACAACAATATCGTAGGTAATAAATAGTAGATTGCAACATTTTTAGCTCTGATATACTATACAGGTTTATTAAAACAAAAAAAATCATCTCAACTAAAAAACTGTACACCGTTGTTTAGAGAATTAAATGTGCTTCCAAACGATGTGTCCCTATTCAAAGTTTAGGGGTTGTTCACCATACTGCTCGAAGGTTGAAATTACGGTGTTACAGGCAGAACAGCAACATGTTCCACTCGAAACTAATTCGACCTGTCTGAGCGTTTTTCCACATATACGATATTATTACGCAAAACCCCCATGTCAAGTATCCCAGCAAACACAAAAACATATTGAATACATATATGTTACATATTCTTTGAAATATAAAAGTCACAGTTATATAAATCTGAAGTCACAACTAGATAATATTTATGTATCAAATACTGACAAAGGCCGGCACAGCTAGAGAACAATAATGATATAAGAAATACATATTATAAATTATATCTCAAGTATTTCCAAATTACTATGTAATATATATGTAAAAATGAGATAATATCTAGAGAATATCCCAGACAGCACAAGTACGTACATAATACGTATTTAATACGTACTCATGAGACGTAAGGTACGTATTATGTACGTACTTTTTCTGTACATAGTACGTAGATGGTACGTATTAAATACGTACATTTTCCAATAAAATGTACGTACCAAATACGTACTGCTTTTACGTACTTGGTACGTACCATCTGTACGTACTTGGTACGTTTCATTTTGTACGTACTTGATACGTACCATTTTGTACGTACTTGGTATGTATCATTTTGTACGTACCTGGTACGTACCATTTGTACGTACATGGTACGTACCGTTTGTACGTACTTGGTATGTATCGATAGTACGTACTTTGTAAACAGACTACAGAGCTGAAAGCTCACAATTTAGTTCCAAGAAGCTTCTTTATTAAAATTTTGAAGGTAATTTGAGTTTACTTGTCACAATGTTAATAACGTTGCTAGAATAAAGTTCCTTATCACTTAATTGTGAGTTCAACTGTATGGTCTTATAAATTAAAGTACACGTCAGAAAGCCCACACACTAGATTATATTAAAATATTAAACTTTAAAAACAACTTAAAAGCAAATTTAATTAAAGTTACTTTTGACTATTAACTAGTTAGGAAAATATAATATAATAAATAGTAGGTATTTATTATTTATTTATAACGAGACTCCTCCTATTCACAATACCTACCTCCTGTGCTCCTTTAGATGTCAGATTGCCCTGTAGAACAACCTGTGTTCGCCAGTCGACTAGCTTCAAGTCGAAGAAGGGGTGGATTTTTCAATATTTATTTAGAATTCAAAATAAGGCACCAGAGAAATTTAGGTAAGCACCCAAGACTCCTTTAAACTCACACCCAACTCCTCGGAGGGTTAATACACTTTTTCCACACTTAAAAAGATTTTTTAGGTAAGTTTTAAAATGAAAAACTGCAAATATCCTATGTCTGTGGTTTATTGTTGGACCTTGAGTCCCGTTTCCAATAACTTCAAATTACAGATTTATAAGTTTCATAAAAAAAACAACTAAATTTGATGGCTGGACCTAGCTGAAGGCTCACATTCTTTAGTACTCAAAACTGCCTCTCGGCTTTGTTCCACGTGGCTCATTTCGGGCTCTGCAGTATCTAAAATATTAACACAGTGATCAAGTACCTCAATTTTTGGTCTATAATTTTTTACACAAAAGTAATATTTTTCAATGGTGGACATTAAATAATAATTGAAAAACTTACAAAACAAAGAAATATTTCTGGGGAAGGTCAAAATCATTATTTTTATATCAATTACCTATTATGATTGTGCGAGCTGCTTTTAGTGGTGATGACAGTCTAGACTCCTTCTTTTGCCTTACAAGCTCTTTAACCTCACTGTCGGACTTTGAAGAAGAATGGAACCTCTTTTTAAATTCCCTTATTTTTGGATGTGATTCGTCCACATATGTGGTATTGAGGTCTCCACCTCCGCCTTTCTGCACTTTAGACGAGCAGTTTCATATGAATCTAGAAATGAATATTAATATTTAGTTTGCAATTTATACAGAATTTGTAGATATTACCGTAAGTCCCATCCCTAAACAACTTCACCTTAAGTGAAGGTCAACACGAATTTAATTGATGTGACCTTATAGCAGTGATAAGTTTCTCTGGTGGCCACAAACAATTGTCTACATTAATCCATCTTGTGGATGGGCACCACTGCTACCGACGTGTCATTGATAAACTGCATTTTTATCCAAGTCTTTTTAGAAAACACACGAATATTATTATTTTCCATTTTTTCTGAAAAGTTGAATCCAAAAAAAGTATAAACATGATTTTTTTAATAGAGTAGTTAATTTTCAATATATTTAGAGCAACTTAAAAACTTGTTTCAAAAAGTCTATCACTAAAAAATGGGTAAATATATTGAACATCTCTCAAAGCAAGTTGTTCGATATATTCAGCACACAGCCAACTCTTAATATATTGTTAGATTATGTATAATAAATACCAACAAGTTGTCTCAAAAACTATGTAACAACGGAAGAGTAACAAATTTGTTAGTGAATGTTAACATGACATGACATTTAAATGAAACATTTTGTATTTTCCATGCTTTTCATTCACTAGTCATTTTCAAACTAAACATATATTTAATATTGATGACTCGCATGGCCTAAGGTAAAAAATTTCTTATTCTGTATATTCTATCCTAAAATTTTGCCCGTTATCTTCGAATTACTGATTGCTATTATTTCTCGACCGGATAAACAACAACTATCAGGTTCTTTAGGCAATAAATCAAAGTTTTTGCAATTCACTTATTTAAATTGATCTGTAATTGGATAATTTTTTAGCACAGGTCCATTGTAGTGAGGTTTGTGGAGTATCGGATAATTTTGAGAATATTCACTTTGTTCAATACGTTCAATATGTTCACTTTGTTTAGCATTATCTAGTTCTGTTTTTCTATTAATCATTGTTGTAGAGGGTTGTCTTGTTTTCTAAGCAACTTCTTTATTGTTTGCATATACTTTTCGAAATCAAAAGCATTATAACTATTAAGATGTCCAAATATTCTAACATCTTCAGCTAAATGTAGTAGATTATGTATATTATCTGAGGCATAATTTTCACCATGACTTAAAATAAACATTTCTACAAAATATGTTGAAAGTTTGTTAGTATAATAAGTGTATTTTAAAAACTGTGGGTATGATAATATTGTTATTGCATAGTATAAAACAATGACATGTTCAAAATTTTCCTTTGATAATAATTAACTAAAACAACTGGTCCTGTATAGTGCAGAAATTGCCTGAATTATGCTGCTTTCCACCTTTTTTACTTTCACTGACACTACGGGGTTTTCGATTGAATTCTGTTGGAATGTTACAAGACTGTTCAATTAAACATTTTGATAATGTTTCTATTTTACTATATAGAATTTTTGTTGAAGGCTTTCCAGTTAACCACAAACATACTAGTAACATTTTTACAACCCCTAAACAACCAAGATGCATGTAATCAAGAGGGAAAGATTTGACCATATCTAGACTTGAAGTAAGTACCTGGATGGTGATGTTTTGGAGTCTTTGCTCTGAAATCAATATCAGTATGTAAATGAAGGTTTGACATATCAGGAAAATAAACTCAATTATAAGATCCCGCTGCATGACACTTAGAGCGTGACATATAACCTAAATAACCTTTAGCATATGTAATATAAGCTTTTGCTGGAGTATCACACACAAATATTTCTATTTTAACAGCATAAAATTGGAGCCATTGCACTGAATTCGATTATTTATATTAGTGGCATCTTCAACAAAATCTGACAAAAACAATTTAGGTTCATTGGGTTTTGCACAGCCATAATATACACCCACAATCTCAACAAATCCCCGGTTTTGATATATACTTCATTAAACTGGATAGAATTGACTTGTAGAGCTTTTTGTTAGTGGAAGTCCATCAATGTTAATTAAAATTTCAATAACACTATCGTCACTTAATTTAGGATGTTGTGAAAGTACCTTTAGCAAACATTTATCTAATCCAAAATGAATATAGTGTTGCTTTTTTGTAATGTTTACTAACTTTATAAGATATCTTTTACTAGTAGATTAATGTAATAATAAATAATAGGTGGGTATAATTGTCTTTATAAACTGCAAATAGAGAGATTGTAACAAAAAAACTGCTTACAAAAGGTCCCAACACTACAAACTATAATAAAACAACTATGGAAAGTACCTAATATTACTTTATACTAGTCTAACTGTAACTTTAAAAAATATAAATTAAATAAACACTAGAGACTAAATAAAATTAAAAGTTGATGTTATAGAAATTAGTTAATAGCTTACCAATTAATCATGGGTATACACAAAAGTAACAAGCACAATCGGTATGTGTGGAATATTGAGATAAATACCACCAAATATTTCTCTATTGCACTCTCTAAACTAAATAAAAACACCAATGCTACAGATACTCCTAGAATGTATATATAATTTCTATTCAGATACCATAGACATCTGGTTAGCATAACATCAAAACACATGTTTAAAAATTATAAAGAGATGGTTGATTTGTTTGTTTCTTTACACACAACTGACACAAGGACACAACTACAAAAGACATTTCTGACAATTCACGAAGTTGAGTAACACTTATACGCGCGCATTTTAAATTTTATTTATCCGGCGGCTGTATATTCTTGAATCTCGATCGACTATGTCCGATGCGAGATGACAAAAATATTTCATAAGAAATCTAAACATTGTCAAAAAATTAAAATTAGTAACAGGAAAACAATCTTCTCACAGAATACGTCTTAGAATAGAATATTGAAAATTTACAATTCCCGCCTAACATGTCAATCTTCCTTCTGCAAGTGTGGTAAATGAACGCAATAGGGCCGAAGACCCTTACACCTTACCACAAATCGATTTACTTACCACTTTCAAAATATTTGTGTACATCCAGAGAAAGACAGAATTATTCGACTTTCGGTTATTTGACAAGGGCAGGATGAGAAACAAAATTGTTATCTTCGTTTTCATTTTAAGGAATGAAACTTTGTGAAAAACTCCATATGCACAGTATCAATCAATTATTGTGTAATACAATAAATTTAAGTCAAATTATTATTATTATTGTTTAGAATGTGATAAAAATATTACAAGTGCACTTATCTAGTCACAGTCTAAACTTACTAATAATTTATTTTCCCAACAAAATGAACTTAAACTGAGAAAAAATTTGGAATGTTTTTGTATAGATGTAGGCACAAATCACCCACCTGATGTAGGTCGAATTTTGTGCTAATTTTGCGACAAAATGTATACCTGTTTAAAAATATTATTGATGAACAAACCATCGCTAACAACAAATAGATAAGTTATTTTTGAAATGAATATACCTCTATATACTATATATTATAAAAATGTGTACCTACACAATTTTTTCGTATAACAAATTACGTACAGCTGATACGTATTAAGTACGTACATAATACGTATCAGAAAATACGTACATACGATACGTATTAAGTACGTACATACGATACGTATTAAGTACGTACATTATACGTATCAGAAAATACGTACAGCCGATACGTATTGAGTACGTACATGGTACGTGCCTAAAAGTACGTACAGTTTAGGAATCATAATGTACGTATTAAATACGTACATTTTAGGTACTGTACGTACAGGACGTATATAAGACCTAATATGTACGTATTTAATACGTACAGTGCTGTTTGGGATGTATGTATTAGATATTACATAATATAGATGTAACAAAAGTTACATAATTTTCCCTTTGCCTCACCCCTTACCTAAAATATTTTATTTCATTGGATCTATGGAAAAAGTCAGTGAAATTCTTAATTTAAAATAAATTCAGAAAAATCTGTTGAAACATTATTTTTCATAGATGAAATGAAATACAATATTTTTAGTAGTGTTGATGGCCAAAAGATTAAGGAACCATTGTTACTATATTATTCAATACCTACCTTATGAATATTTCAAACTTAAAGCAACTTGATACAATTTAATATTTATATATTATAAATGGTATTAATCTATCTTTGGAATTAAGTAGCTGGTACTAAGTAACTAGAAAACAGCAAATATATGCATATAAGTACATTTATTTTATTAACATAAAAAAGAGAAACTAAAAACAAAACACCTAATGACAAAAAATATTGCAAAACTAAAAATATTCAGATACTGAATGATAATAAAATAAAAAAAAAGAATGCAAAACAAATGAATATTCAAAAACAAAACAATAATTAACTACGGAAAATATTCTCTTAGAAGACTTCTCGAGGTCCACTTGTAAGCGAGTTGGCAATATTAAGGGATATTATCCATTGTTTTGGAGGGTTAGTCGCCCTTCTTTTCCCTCTGGAGTCTCTTTACTTAGCCTTATCCACACCAAGGTGATTTGATCCAAATCAGTACATGTCATATTAAACTGTTTCAGCAACGTTTCTAAAATGTAGGTGTATATATTAATTATATTAAATAAACAAATCATACAGTAACAATACCTTAAAATAACTTATTTGATTTTAAGTTCCTTATTTTGTAGTTTTTGCTATGTCCTAACCATGAGTGAGATGTCTCTAAATTATGTATTTCTGGTTCACCGTCCCATTGTAAGATTGTACTACGTATCGTTTTTCTGTCTTATTGATAAATCACAAAAGTCCTTCAATTTTTTTCGTTTTAAACATTTATTTTGCCTAAAATTATAATTTTTATTAATCTAAGTATTCAAATATAAATAATTTTCTACAGATAAGTGTTAATTAATCCATTTCAAGATATTTTGCCTTGACTTACTACCTATGGTCAGAGGATTAAAGATGTGTATTTTATTTGATATTATTACAAAATCTACTTGAGCCCTAAGTACATACCTGGGCGGCGGTAGTTGTTTCGGATTAACGACAACCTACATAGGTAATTATTGTTAAATCATGTCTAAGTTGTAAGTTAAAACGAAAATATTATCTTGAAAAGTATTATAGTGAGTTAGATATAATGTGATTTGTACTTGTTTACTTCATTGTATATTTTAATATGGTTAACCTGTTTAATACATTTGTTAAATAATCTTTTGCAAACGACAATGAACGGCTTCATCGGCGATGCCCCTTTCCTGTTGAAAATAATAATAATAATAATAATAATAACACTTACATGATGTGTTCTCCATTTCTCTACAAATAAAACTAAAAACAAACACACAGACAAAACTAAAGAAAAACATTTTAGAACGTTATTATACTTGCAGGCACCCTATTCTGTAACTCAAGCGAGAGCTCGTGCACGAGTTCTCTCTCACAATTTAACGTTACTGCGCATGCCACTCTCCTAAATATCACAAATCCGTATTCTCTAAGGTAGGAGAGTGCTCACATACTCCTATGCGACTACTCTACTGGGTAAAAGCAGGGGAGTAAGAGAGCGGACTTGCGCATATCTTTAGTCACAGAATAAATGTAAATAAGAGGCCAATAAAATGATGACAAGGACCGTTTTATTTTTGTTCTTTAACTAGACCTCAAAAATCAAAGATTAATCATAATCAACGAGTTTTCTATGTTGAATGTTATTGGATTGTTGTAATTAAAACAGTAAACAGGTTTACTTTTAATTGAACAAGTGGTTTAGTTCACAGTACAGACTTAGTTTTTAGTTGTTATTTATTTTTAGAGAAGAGTTAACACTTTAGTTTTTGTGGTTTTTAATTTGGCGTAAATTTTCCATTACGCAATTCTGGATAATTGTTCATAAATTCTATTAACAATGTTTTTTGTGCTTTACACAACATTATTATCGTCTTTTTTTAATATAGTAAATAACTAATACACAAAACTGATATATACACAAAACTCAAATCACCCACAAATAACAACGTTGGACAACAACAGAATCTAAAAATATTTCTTCGTTTCTTATCCTCATATAACCTAAAGGACATTTAAACTACTAAATAGTAGGTCAAAACTGGCCGTTTCATTTGGCAACGCTGAGCCAAATGTAGTGGAGTCGCCGATTCATCGTGAATACGGTTTTAAGAATTATGTGAGTGAGGAGTGAGAGAGTACTCATATCAATGAATAGTCGTGCACGATCTCTCGCTTGAGTTACAGAATAGGGACCCTGGTATGTGGGCAGATCGACTCGTGACAATTTTAAGGTTATAATATTGAAGAGCTTTCTTCTTTTTCATTAGAAATACACTAGACGAGGTTCGTGAGAAATACATATGAAATATATAATATATATTTTATGTAACAAATTTTACGTAATAAATACATATACAAAAATGTCATATTCATGTAGCAGAATTTACATCTTGAATACATATAAAATTAGATATATCCAATATATTAAACATTTTATAATATAAATATTGAGAATATATAACAAAATTTATAAGGATTTTGTTACATAAATACTACATAAAAAATATATGAACGTTTTATATAAAAATAATTCTTCCCCTGTTATGTATTTTTATGTAACATATACATTTGTGTTTGCTGGGATTCCATGGGTCACTCTGTATGTTACGGCGAAACACCGAAATTGTCTGGTGAATGTCGACACTTACCGAACGTGTCGGTGAAAACCGAACATTTGTCAATAATATACTCTCGGGCCATTGCCGGTGCATATCAACAACCACAGATGGACTCTGATGAGAAACGAAAACGACAGTTCTAAACAGGCTACTTTCCATAAATGAGATTTAAATTCAAGAAATGTCGCCGAGAGAAGCAGCTTTAGCTAATTCGAAAAGTGGTGGGCAATTTCTTTTACGTTATTTTTTATATTTTACCTAATAAATTGTTAGTTTTAAAATAAATATTATTGTTGTTTTTTGAAATTAATTAAACCCTCTATTATGTTCATGTAAGTATGTCATATGTTTTAATAATAAAACGATGTAAAAGAATTTTTCTTGTTTCAATTAAAATATTTTTTTCAACATCCAACATCCAGTCAATGCATGTTGTATTCACTAGTGTAAGTTTGGCAAACATTTCGTATACAGTATTAGGAATTTTATGTGAGCACATATGATTAAGCGTCCATGTGTTAGAAAGCAACAAATACATATAAATTCAGTGTATTTGTCTTCCTCGCTAACAGGATATCATAAAGTGGAAAACGTGCAACAGGTACATATCCATAACAATACAAATTCATATGTGCTCTTAGGGACATCTCAAGTATTTCTTTACAGCTCGGAAGGGCATAAAATTTTAAGAAAGGCAATTTTAGATCCCGGAAGTCAACACTCGTTCGTAACTTCAAATCTCGTAGAAAGATTGGATTACAATACATATGAAAATAAATTGAATATTGTTGCGGGATTCATTATAAAGTTGTAAATAAAATAAACTATCGCCGTGGGATCGACATCTTCCGAACGTAGGACTGGGAGGACATACCACTTTTTTTGTAGGACAATCTGTCTGAGATTTAAAAACCCCTATCTGCTAACACTATATCACCTGGTTTAATTTTGTCACAAAAACTACTATGCTCGACAATAGCCTTATCTGATGTACGACCTCCCCAAGCTTCACTTACATAGCACACAGAACCTTGTGGTGTAATTCCAATTAAAAACTTTATTGTATAATGATGCTTATAATTAGACCAGCACTGTTGCTGTGTGAGTAAATGAGCAGGTCTTTCGATAAAAACTTCAAAACAATCCAAAATTACAGTTGTTTTATCATGAAACGCTTCTTTGAAACAATATGGTACAGTATTTAAATGTTGCTGATCTGGCCATATGATTAAGGATTTAAATTTGTTATACAAAATATTCACTATCTGCTCAAAATAGGTAGATGCAGTGGATGCAGAAATTTTAAACCTATAGGCTAAATCTTTATAATGTAAACCTAGTCTTAATTTAATTAAAGTCAACAGAAGTTGATTAAAGCTGCTCAATGCTGTAGTGCTAGTTGAACAAACGAATGGTTCTACTCTTTTGAAAATTATCATCACTATTTTACATTTAAACCCTGTATAATATTTCCACTTTTCATCGTCGGATTCATTATCCAAAAGACCAAAAGGTGACTTTTCTACTTTCAACTCTAATGCTTGCATTTTTTTGGAACCAAATACATAATGGTCTAATTTGATTGAAAGATCTGCCATTGTGAGATCAGTTTGAGTAGACACCCCAGTCTCCATACATTCAAATTGGTCATCCGGGGACTGTTGAGGCATTTCATCAAAATCCATGACCTGTTGACAAAGTAATTAATTATAACAATTTTCGGCAACTATCAATACATAACTTAACATTATTATTACTAAAAATTAACATTTTTTTTTTCAAAAAAAAGTCTGCAAAACATGATCATAGAGTAACTTTTCTTGACCAGGACGATCAGCTAAACATATCCCAATCAATTGTCATTAAGCTCTTGAGACAATTTAGATAAAACAGGACTATTATTAATTATTTTTTACCTTAGTGTCAGTCAGTTTTGTCCTCTTATCTCTGCGATTCTTTCTGTCAACATCTGCAGCCCTTTTTCTTACTTTCTGAGACACATGTCCCATATGTTGAGATGGTGCCCAGTCAGGGTGTTCTTTATCTTCGAGGGCAGTAGGTTTGCCTAAAATGAGTTACTACTTACTTGAGTACAAACTACATATACTGGGAGCTAATAATATTTGATAAGAAGCCTACCAGTTATAAAATGTTTACTGCAAACTTTCTGGTTTTTCAATATAGATTCCGTGAGATCGTCTCTCTTTATTGCTGCAATCCATGCAGCCCTGCGAAGTTTGGTCAAATTGTTTTTCTCCGTTAAAAGCCTGTGTTTAGTTTCTGCGGGAACGCGATAAAACGAAACTTTATCGCGATTAGAACGGCTTCCACAACTAACCACAATACATATCGAAGGCATTTCACAAGACAAACACTACACTATTAAAAAACCACAATTTACAGCTAAAAAACAACGAAAATAAATTAAACGTAGGGTAAACAAACACACTTTGTTATTTGCTTGACCGTCACCTCCACATTGAATTTATTTTGACAGGTCGTTGGATTGCCTAATTATAAACTTATGAAATACAATTGTTTTAATTCTTTTTCCATCTGTATTGTCTAATTTTAGGTTTCTTCACACAAAGAGTAATGGTACTGTGCTGGCCACCAGGCTGTAAGCATTATAATGCCAGAAAGAACTGTAAGTTTTATAGATTTCCAAAGAATCCAAAAGTAAGAAGCAAATGGATGAAGCTGACAAGGTATCTACATAATGATGAATATAACATTTTATTTTGTGTGTTTATACAATATTTGTAGAACAATAGAACCAGATCCCGGAGCTTTTTGTGTAGCTGTCATTTTATGAACGGAGAAAAGAAAATTAGCCAACTATTTTTTTGTACACGATCAATCTTTGCAAACAAAGTAGAAGCAAACTTGTACGTGTTCATTGTATGTTTGATTTTGTACTGTATATATCGATCTCCCTATAACATATACATTATTATTTGTCATTACAGATCTTTCGCTTTACATTTTTTACAATTTGCTTTAAATGATTTTTTAAATGTTTGCTATTTTAAATTGAAATGCCTTACTGTACTTTACTTTCCTCTTTCTATTAACTGTAAACCATTGTATTACAAGTAAATATTTCTCTGTGTAATAAAGAAATTTGGAAACATTTTTGTTTATATTATTTGTTTTTAGATAAAATTGAATATGTTTACACATGTAGTTGAAAGAAAGAGCATACAGATCAAGTAAAATTTGAAAGCAACAAACAGAAACTCTGCACCTCATAGGAATATGATTTGATTGAGGCAAAGTTGTGACATGATGTTCTGAGTTTTCAGACTAAATGGCATATTTCCAGTTATGTAAATTTGCAGCGTTTCCTCAATTTAATTTTCTTAGCACGAAGCAAACAAAAATTTATGATTATGAAAACATTTTATTATGTTAATATAAACAGTACAAATTTGTAAAGGTACACTGAAAGAAATTTCCATTAACCAGCAAAAATTGAATAACAGTTATTAGAAACTTGCATGAAATAGGCATCAAGTAAGTTCATGATTATGGTTATTAAAGTCACCACTGAATAACTGTTAATAGATATAATTTTTAAGAATGTCGTATAACCGTTATCGAGTGCGCTTAATAAGTATTATAAGATTTTTTAATAGCAGTCATACTGTCCTACAGTAAACGTTACTAGATGTTCAAATAAAAAACAGAATTTCGTCCAACCGTTATCGAGTGCACTTAATAGATATTAGAGGATTTTCTAATAGCAACCATATTGTCATATAGTGAAGGTTACTAGATTTTCAAATAAAAAACATAATTTCATATAATTGTTATTGAGTGCACTTAATAAATATTATCGGCTTTTCTAGTAGCAATTGTACTGTCATATAGTAAAGGTTATTAGATTTCCAAATAACAAACGGAATTTTGTACAATCGGAATCGAGAGCACTTAATTTAGACTATGGGATTTTCTAGTAACAATTATACTGGTAAAAAATGAACGTTATTAGATTTTTTTAAGAATGTGATATGTCATATAACTGATATTGAGTGCACTTTTATAAGTATTATAAACTTTTCTAATAGCGGTTGGACTATAATACAATAAAGATTACTATATTTTCGAATAATTATCTGATATTTTTAAATAAAACTAAATTTGCTATAAAACATTTATATTAACAAAATATTTAAATTAATGGAACTAACTATAGATAACTACAAAAATACAACATGATAGGTATAAAATCAAATAAACATATTTTCCAGTCAAGTTTAGATATCAAAGCTCCCAAAAATTCTTAAGTTGAAGAAGCTTATAACAAAAATACAACAATTCAAATAAAAATGTTTTCCACAAAATAAACTTAAAGAAGGATGAGAGACGTAATTTTTACATATTTATTAATGTTTTAGTATTTCGATTGATTGGTGTATAAGAATCGTGAACATAGTCAGATATATAGTCACTTAATCGCCACTGTATTAATAGGTTTTTGAACGCCATTTATATACTCAACCCAATTTAACACTGTCTGCGTATTCAACCTAACCTCACAGTTAATTGCAAAAACTGCAAATAATCACCTACACCGCACACAAACTTTCAACACTCCCAAACCAAATGTGAAAGTAAAATTCGCGGCACGCGGGTGTTCCAAGGTTCCAACCACAAATAACCAATAAGACGAGATCGACAATCACATCGGTAATATTCGGACCAGAAAAAACTGCATTTCGATGCTAAACAGCCGTTTCTTTTTAAAAAATTATTGGGTATCTTAATAACCGTTATACGAGGACTGCATAATTGTAAGCAGGTAATCTATTTTGTTGGTACTGAATAGCATTAAGTGGGTACCTAATTAGGACTAGTAGGTGCTGAATTGAAACAATTCAATGAGGTCTATAATGAAATGACTATAATAACAGCAATTAGATTTCCAGTTAACTACATCATTTTATCGAATAACTGTTATAAAAATGTTTCAACAAAGTCAACATACTTGTGATATAATTATGCACATGCTAGTAATCACTTGAATTGTTTTAACCACTATTTGATTTTTTGTACCAGTTATTAAGGACATCTTAAGAAAGAAATCTAATTAGGGCATTTTGTTATTAAAACATGTAAATTTTTCTTCCATTCTTGATGTCGAGTAATTCCCACAATAATGTCACTTGGTATCCATAACACAGAATACACCGGTGTATTGTTTGTCCATAATATTAAATAGCGCATGTCGTCTCATGCAATATGTAATGCACCTTGTATCTGGTGATAATAGTTATATTTTTCAATTATCACGAAATTATTTTTATCAAAATGATTTATGTAATTCCTGTCCTTTGTGAGCGGTTTTAATTTTTCTTCATTGGGATACTTGAAAGGATACTTCAGCTCAATTAAGCATTTTTCACTAACAAACCCATATTATCATTAAAAAAGGTTTCAAGAGAATGTTGAAACATGTTTTGATGACACTAGAACAAACAATCACTATTATTCATCTTATATTTCCACATTAATCCAGTAAATATAACCTCAAAAATAGCTTTTAAAATCAAATATACGGATTGCAGGATAACTTACATTATCAAAACTATAATTTTTATATTGAGTAGACACGATTACTTACTTTTTAACAATTTATTCTTTTCAAAAACACGTATGAAACGCTTAAATAATCAAAAATCTACACTCAAATGGAATTTCATATGGCAACTTGCTTTGTTTGGATACAGTTTCAAATTGTGACGTCATACTAATCTCGCGTATAACGTTATTATAAAAACGACCATCTCTAGATCTGTGGTATACACGGATCCGGCCAAAAAACAAGCGTCGTTATGTGCTTAGGAATAGAAGAAGAATGTTCTTTCTCATTAATTTTTTATTTGTTAGACTTTTTTAGTTGAAGTAACATTTATTTTAATTATCATTAATTTTATATAATCCAGTCAGAATGGATATTGAGCAAAATGTCGTCAAGGAAGAAATCCATATCCACGATGATTTTGTTTGGAATATGGACGTTAAACTAGAAGAGAGTAACGAAGTGACTAGGGCTATTTTAGAAAATGTAAATATTAATAGTATGCATTCTATTAAACAAGAAATCAATGAAGATTTAAACATAGTTCAAGTAGTTGAAGAATCTAAAATGGCAATTAAAACTGAGAGGGCCAGCTCTCATAAGGTTAATATACACAATGTTACAAACATATTTAAATATTTAAAACGTAAACCTGCAAGGCGAACTAAATTGAAAGGTGAGTTACATTAATTCAAGGCGTTTTAGGTGTTATATACTATATGTCATTACTTTCACATGTTTAGTATCTTGAGCATTTGCTGGAAGTTTCTTTGTGCATATCCCAACACAGTGACTAAGAAATTTGGATTATGGTTACTTGGGCAGTTAACAGATAGTAAAGGTGTATATAATAGTACCTCAAATTCGTTCAACTATAAAGCCTTATTTTTTAAAATTCTGTTTGAATTAACATTATAAATCACCTCATTAATTGCCAGACACTTAGTATAGTTGCCTGACACCCCCCTCTCTCTCTTATCCATTTACTCTCGAAAGAGGATGGTGACATATGTCTCATATTGCTAGGATCGTAGTTCTCTATCCTTTTCTGTCTTGAGCTATACCTGAAGCTTCCTGCAGACTTTGACTAATGATTTCTTTGATTTTTCCCTCCACAATAAGTTTTTCAAGCCCATTCGTTCTTGAGATGTGTCCAAAATACTGTAGAAATGATTGATTTATTTTGGTTGATAGCCTTGTGGGGATTTTTAGTTTCTTAAGAATTGATACGTTAGTACAATGTTCTGTTTATGAGATTCTCAGTATTCTTCTGTGGATTCACATTTCAAAAGCATCTATACTTCTTCAATTGGCCATTTTTAAAGTTCAGGTTTCTGAGGCATATGTGACTGACAGCCCTAAACTTCAATAAACTATAGGGACTGAGAAAGATGACAATTATTCCTTCTGCCGGGAAAAAACACAAAGTGATGGTAAACAGTATCAGTTTTGCATTATCAGTGTTTTAAATTATTTTTGTAACTATAATATGTTAATATGTGTTGTTTCTTGCTATATTTACACAAGTAGGGGTAGAAGAAACATATAATATAGCTTCGGCAAAAATACACCTTGAAAGACTATCAAAGATTTCAAATTTTTTTCAAAAGTTCCAGAATCTTACATTAATGAGATTGTATTTGTGGTATGTTGCTTAATAAACATTGCAAAACCAATAATAAAATGATAATCTATATAAACTAGACAAATCAACAACAAAAAATGATAACAAAGTTAGCAAACATCTGAAAATTTTTACAAATTTTTAGAACACATCTGTTAACTTTTGAATTGAAAAAAATGTCTAGAAAAATTGTAAATTATAAATAACACAAATGAATGCTCTTTATTGTCTATATTTTTCAATATACAATAATTTCAGTTGCAATGTAACAAAAATACTTATCTTTATATTAATATTACTTATCAATTATTTTTATTGCATTTTTGTTAATGGTTTGCAAGTAAAAATTAACAGTGTGATTATTATATTAGCTATGAAAATATTTAATGTTAAAGTATTTTTTTCACTACTAATCTGAGAAATTCACTCCATTCCCCTAACGAGAAGCAATATTTCTCACCCTAGGTGAATAATGATAATAAAAAAACAACTAGGTAAATAATGGTAAGTATCAAATTTTCAATATATTCATGTACTTCCAAAAGCCATAATTTTGCAAGACCATTAATTTGTTATGCTTATTCAAGCTAATACTAATGTGCTCAGCCATCATTATATGCTTGTTGAATAATATACAAATATTTATCTTGCACATTATATACAGGGTGTCCCTGACTAACTTATCCAGGCTATATCTCTTAAACAAATAGAGATTTTCGAATGAGACAAAAACTGATCTATTTATTCCATTTCTAATACACTTTAATATGGCATAAAAAAATCATCCCCTAAATATTCATCCTTTAGTTACAACCCCTAACTTTAAATTTTTTAATAGCACCCTGTACATTTTTTTATTATTTTAGATGTGGTCTTCCATCGTCTATTCAACAAATTTTTCAAAAATAAAATCGGTTCGTAAGTAATCAAGAAAATAATCAGTTTGTTTTTTATTTTTGTTAAATTAATCAAAAAAGCCTTAAAACTTAAAGGAACTATCAAAATAAATGTAATAAAAATTTATTGAAATAAATAAATAACAATTAACTAATTAATATTATTTACATTAGAAGTTCGAATTGTAGTTCACCTTCTGCAACACACATTTAGAATCGTGCTAGAAGATTTCTTGTACATGTGGGAATCATTGCAGGAGTAATTCGTCTACATTTTGCGGTTTTGATTGATAAACAATATCTTTTATCACTTCCTAAAAGAAAACGTGAAGAGGTGACAAATCAGGTGAACGTTATTTCTGGAGAGTTGTTTGCTATCCAGTGGTTATCGAAACGGTTTTGTAGGTAGTCGCTAACGATTCTCGCATGGTGTGGAGGAGCTCCGTCATGTTGCCACCACATTTCTTGACGTTAATTAAGAGGAATATCTTCTAGCAAATCGGGAAGTATGTTTTCTACGAAATCTAAATATCGAACACCTGTTAGAGTGCCATTACAAAAGTAAGGACCTATAACACGGCCATTAAATAAACCGCACCACACGTTTATACCCCAAATATTTTGAAATCTTGTGTCCATCATCCAATGTGGGTTCACGGGAGACCAATAATTTGAATTGTGACGGTTGACTACACCATTATTGGGAAATCTAGCCTCATCGCTCCACAATATTTTTGATGAAAAAAGTGGATCATCATTAATTTTCAACATCATTCTTCCAATACAATCAAGACGTCTTTGGTAATCACCAGGTTGTAATCCTTGTACTAAGTGCACTTTAAAAGGATGGTAATTAAAATCTTAAAATTCTATGAACTGAACTTCTTGAAATACCACTTTCATTGGCGAGGGTTCTAATAGACACCTTGGGATTAAAATGTAAATATGCTATTACATTAATAAGATTTTGATCACATCTTACTCTTCGTTCAATTGTAGCTCGTTTATTATTTGGAAAATATCCCTGTCTAAGCGAGCGTTCCAAATTCTTAAATGTTGCTTCACTTGGAATGTTTCGATTTGGAAACCTTTTTTGATATAATTGTCGAGAAACTCTTATTTTTCAGGCATTCTCCATAAATCAGTATTATATCAACGTATTCTTCAGGCGAAAATAAATATGGCATATTGAAATGTTATACACAATTACAACACTTATGATTATTACTGGTCTTATACTTTTATTCAAAACGTCACTAATAGTAGTAATAGTAATTGTTGATCTGGCAACCTGGATTAAGGACGATGTCCGAGACGTAAAATAACCGCAAAAGTTTTTCAAATATTGTGACTTTATGATAAGAGATTTTGTTGTGAATTTTTGCACAAGCATTTGAAAGATAATAATGTATTCCTCTACGAAGCAAATATTTTTAAAGACAAAAGATAGTGTTTTAAAAAATTAAAGACCAAAAAATTCACAACATGGAGTTCGTGGAGACACGTATAATAGTATAATAGAAACATTTTTGTAATTGAAGTTTTTTCTTCAATGGATACATTTTTGTGAAAATGTGAAAAACCAAAAAATTACAAATCGAGAACGATTATCCTACATACCATCAATCTTCTGACACGATTCTAAATGTGTGTTGCAGAAGGTGGACTGCAATTCGAACTTCTAATGTAAATAATATTAATTAGTTAATTGTTATTTTTATTTATTTTTGTCAATAAATTTTTATTACATTTATTTTTATAGTTCCTTTAAGCTTTAAGGCTTTTTTGATTAATTTAACAAAAATAAAAAATAAACTGATATTTTCTTGATTACTTACGAACCGATTTTATTTTTGAAAAATTTGTTGAATAGACGATGGAAGACCACATCTAAAATTAGAAAAAAATGTACAGGGTGCTATTAAAAAATTTAAAGTTAGGGGTTGTAACTAAGGGATGAATATTTAGAGGATGATTTTTTTCACGCCATATTAAAGTGTATTAGAAATGAAATAGATCAGTTTTTGTCCCATTCGAAAGCGAAAAATTTTCATTTTCACAAGTACGTCGATTTTCCTTATTTTTTTCGGGGGTTTTCCGACCTGTAAAACTTCTGGCGTTATTACACCACTTTTAGTTAAGACCCCAAAAGTCAAGTAAAAAAGTTTGACGCGTGTACCACGTGAGGTTTTTCGGATGAATTTTCCGGACTTTCGGTCGCTTCTGGCGAGGGTTTCCCGACCTAAAAACTTCTGGTGCTATTACACCGCTACTAGTTGAGAGTCCTGCCTCACTTTCCACAAGGTTTCACTCGTGTACCATATCGGGTTTTTCGGACGAATTTTCCGGCACTTTCGGTCACTTCTGGCGAGGCTTTTCCGACCTCCAAAACTTCTGGCGTTATTATTTGAGGTTCGGACCCCACGATCCAAGAGTTTTCACTCGTGTACCATATGAGGTTTTGCAGCCCATTTTTTCGCCCGGGAAAACCGGCTGGCATTATCATATCCGACCTGTACAGAGTGCCAGAAATGCCGTTTGGTGATGTACTAATTACGGCCCCCCCCCGTTTCCAAGCTCAAACGTCGTATACCCTATCGATTCTGTTTTATGTAGCCAGCTCTGGGACTAAGAGTATAGTACTTGATTTCAAACATAGTTTTCCTTTGACATAATGGAAGCTGTCTTCTGAAAAATGCTCACTGCATATCCTATTACTAGGATGGAGTTTTTCCAGAGTAGGATCTCTTCCAATGGCTCTCATCCATGGCCTATAGCGCTTAGAAGTTAAGCTGTAATCATGAATGGGTTGGAATAATTTTGTATGATGTAAAAATAATTAATTCAAACAATGATCCATTGTTTGAATAATTAAAAATATATCGTACCAGAAATAATCCACTCCATCAATGTCTCCTTGATTCTTACAAAACATCACCATGCAGTTCTTCCCCATTATGGAAAAAACTGATGAAAAAAGTCTCAAAAAGTTCAGTAACGCTGATAACTGTTGGTAATGAAACACAGTTCACACACAGTAGTAAAACGATAATGGCAAAACGAAAAACAAACACAAATTTTAATAACGTTGGTTATAATCTAACGATTCAAACGTACGAGAACGACTAAATATGAAAATGGCTGTGCCAGCTCTGGTAAAATCTGCAATAAGAATTAACATACGTATCAACAACACACCAGATAATTGATTTCAGACATCCACTGTGACGTAGAATACATAATGCGCATGAGCCGTATCCAATTTTCAGCACTCGCATAGTGGCCGTAAATATTCTTCGCGCATTCTAGTGTATTGTCATTCCATTTGTTGGTTATAGGTCAGTGCTGTTGACACTCTTTTCCCTAACAATGATTTTATCTTCCAACAAGATAACTGTGCAGTGCTTAACTCTGGTGTAGTGACCAAATAGTTTCGAGCACGTAATATTAATGTTCGTAACTTGAACCCAGTAGAAAATGTTTTGGCGATGTTAGTGAGAGAAATGCGAAAGGCAAATATAAGACCATGAAACGTTAAAGGTTTGTTGGAAGTTATAAATAATGCTGTGGAGGAAATAACTGAAGAACATCGTTCCACTTTCTGTATTTCGTTGTTGTTTTTTATTGAAAATTAAAATCATTTAGTAGCCTTTGATATTTAGTAATGAAAAACAATATTATTTACATTTTCGTGTTATTATCATTCTAATATACGACAAAACTATCCCATTTTCCCGGAAACGGAAAAGTCACATTCACACTAGGCAACAACACCCATTTAAAATATGTAGGTACCTATACGTTCACAGAGTTTTTAGTTTATCTATTCTTCACACAAATTTCAAGTCTTACATGAAATAGTTTTAATTTTCTTTTTGCAGGACAATTAAAAAATGGAAAACATGCAAACTCAAATACCATTGCTGGAATTATGATCTGTGGGTTTTGTGGAAATTTATACACAAAACGAATAGAATGTCTTAGTCACTTTTCTACAAATCATTGTATGAAACTGAAGAAATTTCGTCTAAAAAATAAAAGTTGCAGAAAAAGACAATTAGCTGATCTTACCATTCTCAGAAATCTTGATGAAGATGTAAAAAATGAAATAGAAATATTTGAACATGATTTGAAAGCAGAGTTGCAGGATATCGGATTCACTGATAAGTTCAAGTTAAGTATAGATGAATGTCAGAGATTGAAGAGAAGTTATTTACACAGACGTTTGAGTGCTCACAATGGACAAACGCCATTCAAATGTGAAATTGGTTTAAAAACTTTTTCACAGAAATGTTATTTAAATAGACATTTGCGTAGTCACACTGGAGAAAAGCCAAGCGAATGTGCCATTTGTTCGAAAACTTTTAAATTTAAAAGTTCTTTAAATACACATTTGCGTATTCACACAGGAGAGAAGCCATTCGAATGTAAAATTTGTTCGAAATCTTTTACACAGAAATGTACTTTAAATACACATTTGCAAACTCACTTAGTAGTAAAGCCATTTGAATGTGACATTTGTTCGAAAACTTTTAAGTATAAAAGTACTTTTAATACACATTTGCGTACTCACACAGGAGAAAAGCCTATCAAATGTGACATTTGTTTAAAAATTTTTTCATATAAAAGTAATTTAAATAAACATATGCGTAATCACACAGGAGAAAAGTCATTTGAATGTGAAATTTGTGCAAAAACTTTTACACAGAAATCTACTTTAAATACACATTTGCTAACTCACACAGTAGAAAAGCCATTTGAATGTGGCATTTGTTCGAAAACTTTTAAAAATAAAAGTACTTTAAATAAACATTTGCGTATTCACACAGGAGAGAAGCCATTCGAATGTAACATTTGTTCGAAAGCTTTTAAATGTAAAAGTTCTTTAAATACACATTTGCGTATTCACACAGGAGAGAAGCCATTCGCATGTAAAATTTGTTACAAAACTTTTACACAGAAAGCTCATTTAAATACACATTTGCAAACTCACTTAGTAGAAAAGCCATTTGAATGTGACATTTGTTCGAAAACTTTTAAGTGTAAAAGTACTTTAAATACACATTTGCATACTCACACAGGAGAAAAGCCTATCAAATGTGACATTTGTTTAAAAACTTTTTCACATAAAAGTAATTTAAATAAACATATGCGTAATCACACAGGAGAAAAGTCATTTGAATGTGAAAATTGTGCAAAAACTTTTACACAGAAAGCTACTTTAAATACACATTTGCAAACTCACACAGTAGAAAAGCCATTTGAATGTGACATTTGTTCGAAAACTTTTAAATGTAAAAGTACCATGAATAAACATTTGCGTATTCACACAGGAGAAAAACCTTTCTAATGTGACATTTGTTTAAACACTTTTTTGTGTACAGATACTTTGAATTCACATTTACGTAGTCACACAGTAGAAAAGCCTTTCAAATGTGACATTTGTTTAAAAAGTTTTTAGTGTAAAAATAGTTTGAATACACATTTGATAATAATAGCCTTTATTGCCCAACAGATTAATACAAATCCCTTTACAGAGCAAAAACAATGGTTGTATAATAAAAGAAGAAACAGCCTTAAATTAAATTAAGAAAAGAAGAATAAAAAAAATTAAAATTAAAAAACATTTCACATAGTTGTATAATGTGTGGCATTTGTGTAAAAACGTTTTCACGGAAAATTCAATGGAATACACATTTGCACGGTCACACGGGAGAAAAAGTCATTCAATTGTGATGTTTGTATTAAAAACTTTTTTACAGAAATGTGATTTAAATACATATTTGCGTAGTCAAACAAGAGAAAAGTCATCAAATGTGACATTGGTTTGAAAACTGTTCCACAGAAAAGTACTTTGAATAGACAATTGCATAGTCATACAGGAGAAACACCATATATAAGTGACATTTGTTCGACATCGTTTTCATTTAAGAACTATTGAAACCAACATTTTTGTAGATGCTCAAAGCTATTTTTGTATGAAATTATTTTCGCAAAATGTATACCTATATAATGACACATATGCACGAAGGTCAAATGGTCACTTAAGTATTCTAACACCGCGTATATATAAAAAATAGTGAGTTTTCAGGATAGTGGAAAACTGCATAATTTTACATAGATATAATTACAATAGCATTTCATTTTTTTTGTATTCAGTACCGCAAAACTCCGAAATTGTCCGGTGAATATCGACACATACCAAACCGTGTGGTGAAAGACCGAATATTTGTCATAATTAGAGCTCGGAAAAAGTGCAACGTGCATTTTTTTGCATCTTTACAATTTTTTATACTTTTTCCCAAAAAATGCATTTTTTTAAAGATTTGAGCATTTTTTGCATTTATTGCCAATTATTTTAAAATCCTATTGAACAGAAAGTTTTCATTATGGAATTTTTAAATCTGTTTGGGTTTGGAACTACCTGCTACCCCAAAATTGAAAGAACTTGAAAGAGTAGGTACCTACTTTATTGAAAGTGTCTTACTATATTGATTATTTTATTATTAAAATGGGAAATACCAAATTCCATAAACAAATAACTGTAACAGGGGGATTCCCAAAACATCGCAGCCGGAGCGGCCTCCCCCGGTAAGTATTAGGTAAACCTTCAATTGAGCAGTATCTTCCAACGAAAGCATTATGACTAGTGAACAGTGAACCTATTGTACTTTCTTTTAATCAGGATACAATATACAAGTGTTTGAGTCGACATGCCTAAAAAGACATTTAATGATATGTGAATAAAGTGTCACCGAAAACTTACTTGGGATGGAGACCACCTTTTTTGTACAGTGTGTTCAAAAATTGTAAGTGTATGTTACATATTGCTATTGGCTTTGGTTTTATCTAAAAGTATAAGTATTCATGTATTCAAGATATCGGTAACATATTATTTTTTTATTTTTACTTATTCGTAGCTTATTTTTTAACAAATTGTAACCGGATGTTACTATTTTGTTGTTTATTTAATGATTTTTGAGGGTTTTCATCGATTTTGTAAACTTCTCGTTTATAATAAAGGCGTTTAATGATACTTCACAAGATCATAAAAATGTTAAACTTATTTTGAGAGATAATTATAAAACAAAAGGGTGAATGATATGGTCTGACGTGATTGACACGTTCTTTGTGCCTACCGAGTAAAAAAATTGTCGTTCTAAAAACATACAGGGTGTCGAATTATTTTGCAGTTAGATATTTATTTTTTTTGCGTATATTTGTCTTGTAAAAATAATGAGTAGTTTTCCGTTCCCATTATAGATCCACGCCGAGAAAAAAATCATTGTGGATCAACACGTGAAATCTGCAAAGCATATTTACAATATGCAGAAATTATCATCGCAACAAACCTTAAGAGGTTGCCTTCAACAACAGAAGCCAAAAAAAGACGACCAAAAAGAGTTTAATGAGGATTTGTACAAGGCAATGATTGCCAGTAACATACCGTTGAGCAAGTTAAATAATCCCAACCTGAAGGAATTTTTAGGAAAATATTGTAAACTAAATATTTCTGACGAGTCGACCTTACGTAAAGCAAGTGTCGACTCAATTTATAAACAAACATTAACTTGTATCAAAAACGAAGTCAATTCAAACTATTTCTATATTGTAGTAGACGAAACCACCGATTCGTGCGGTAGATATATCGCACATGCATTAAGAGGTGTTTTAGAGGAAACAAATCCAAGCAGATCCTATCTTTTTGCTTCAAAAAAACTTGAAAAAGCTAATAATTTAACAATTGCACGATTTGTCCAAGATTCATTGAACAATTTTTTCTTGCCCCAAATTCTTTCCACAGAAAAATTTATTTTATTTTTATCTGATGCTGCACCTCATATGATTAAAGCTGGACAAAATTTAAAAATATTTTATTCGAATTTGCAACATGTAACCTGTCTAGCTCATGGAATTAATAGAGTGGCAGAATGTATAAGAGAGCAGTTTCCTTTGGTCAATGACCTAATAAGCAATGTAAAAATAGTATATTCTATAACAATGGTGGAATAAGCAAAATTCTACACGAGTAGAAAGATTTGTTTCCCGAGCCGTAGGCGAGGGAAACGGTTCTACGAGTGTAGAATTTTGAATTCCACCCGTGCTTTAGACTATAGTTTTTCTACGACTATCAAATAAAAAACAAACGAACAAATATAACTTTATTAATAATTAAAAATTGAAATTATCTGCTTATATTAGTTTTTTTACCACGACGTTAAACATGTGATTGATGACCTTAGTGACTCTTCATCTACCTCTCTTTTAAAATCAAAGAATCTTTTTAAAAATTCATTAATAAAGAATAATTTAATATTTATAAAAACCAATTATATGTTTGTATCTATAACTATTAAAAATTTAGAAAAATCTTGTATTCCACTAACGGAATAAGTAGCTCTAATTAACCAGTTTGAGTCAAATTGTAAGAAAGTCGGTGGCCAAATTGGGACCGTCGTTGTAAATAAATTCAATTCTGTGGCTCAAAATAATACAGGCTTTCAAATTTTGAAAAATATGTCGGAACATTTTTATGGGCGAAAACGATGTAAATATACAAAATTTAGAATTAAACATCATTTGTAAATATAAATATGCCCCCATTACATCAGTTGATGTTGAACGAACTTGTTCAATTTTTAAACACATGTTTTCTGACAAGAAACAAAGTTTCCTCCTAGAAGACTTTGAAAAACACATAATTATTAATAGTTTTTACAATAATTCTAAGACGTGACTTATGTCTGTTATTGTTATTTTGTTTTATTGTTACCATAATAATTTTAATAGTACTTATGTATTATTATTATTAATAAAATCTGATACTTAATATAAATGTTCGTTGTATACCTAATTATTAAATCCCGCCCCCACTCCCTACCATAGTAAAATAATGAAATAATAGTATTATTCAACATTTCTTGCATTTTTTTCTAAAATCCTTGCATTTTTTCTCAATTTGTGATGCATTTAAATGCACATATTTTTGGCTTTTTCGGTTGCATTTTTTCCGATATTTTGTCATAATATACTTTCGCTTAGTTTTGTAGTAACCCAATCTTGGCGTAGAAATAAACGATACATCAAAATGTTCGTCTTGAAGTGCTAAATATACAGAACGCCGCTAAATTATGGACCAAATTCATATTGTGCAAACAATTTACTTTTTACTAAAATTCTGAAACAGGTAGATTTTTTAAATAATATTCAAATGTGGTGACGCGTCACCAGTTTTGAGGTGGTGAAGTAATTGTTACATTTTTTTAATTTGAATTGTGGGTCTTGTACTACCTCATTTGAAAGGTATTTTAATAGTGTATTCAGTAATGGCATAGATTCTATTTTTATGTACGACAGAGTAATAAAAACTTATTTCTAATGCGAAACTTAGTACAGTCATTTTAAATATTATTACAAAATCAAAATATTTCCTAAAATTTTCATAATTGTACCTGAGCTAATACAAGTTTTCGGTCTTTTATTGGCCTTTTATAACCATAAGCTGTACAGAACAATAGAAATGTATTAAATATTACATAGCCATATCATAAGATTATTTTCAATAAATACCTATTTGTCAACAAAGGTTTGCAATTTTGTTTTATTTTTATTCCAAGAATCTCTAGCAGTAATCGAATTATAAGTCGATCAATACCGTCCCAACAAATATTGCCGAAAATACTTTTGCAGGTTTTTCCATTTAGTAAGGAGGTTCAAGTGTATTCTTAACAGTTTACTAAAAGTTGTTTAGTTGCAACTTGCACTGTGTAGTCTATTGTGAATTCTAGTGTGATTATGCAAAATTTGGAAAGGCCGCGTAAACGCCGAAAAATCGGTCCTTTAACAGTTAATGAAAAAACATAAATATTCAATTATTTGAAATCATTTACAGACAAACATTTAAATATTAGTGTTGTGGACACAGTGGGGTTAGTTAGTTGTGCGCTTGGTGTTGGGAGATCTATGATTTACAGAGTTATTAAAGAAGAGAATTATGGCGAGATTCAAACGGCACGTAAAGCTCCAGGAAAACGAAAATTTCAAATAGAAAATCATTTGAAAGAAAGACTTCGAGGGAAAGAATTTCCGATAGTAGACAAGTTCTTGCCACGATTCAAAATGATAAGGATTACCCTGAAAGGAGTCGAACCGCTCTATGGAAACTTTTAAAAGTAATAAATTTTCGATGGAAAAAGCATTCCAGAAAGTCTATTCTAATATAAAGAATGGATATTGTATTATGGAGAAGAGATTACCTAAGGACTATAAAAGAAATGAGAAACCAATGAAGAAATATATTTTATTTAGATGACACACGGATCAACGAGGAACATACACCAAATAAATTTTGACAAGATGAAACTGTCGAAGACAGGCTTTTTAAAATATATCTACTGGTTTAAATCCACCATCAGGAAAGGGGCGCAGACTGATAATAGTACACATCGGCAGTTCAAATGGTTTTGTTAAAGGTGGTTTATTGACGTTTGAACCTACTTGCACCGGTGACAACCATGAGGACATGAATGCTGATGTCTTTAAAAAATGGTTCAAACAAATGATGGAGCTCTTCCTCAGAACTGTATAATAGTAATTGATAATGCAAAATATCACTCAAGACTTCCCGCTTCTGTGAGAAAAGAATTGTATTCTTGGTGTTCCCTTCATGAAGAGAAATTCAAAAAATATCAAATTGCAAAAAATCGTGGGATGACGGTGGTTCCCAGACAGCACAAGTACGTACATAATACGTATTTAATACGTACTCATGAGACGTAAGGTACGTATTATGTACGTACTTTTCTGTACATAGTACGTACATGGTACGTATTAAATACGTACATTTTCCAATAAAATGTACGTACCAAATACGTACTTGGTACGTACCATCTGTACGTACTTGGTACGTTTCATTTTGTACGTACTTGATACGTACCATTTTGTACGTACTTGGTATGTATCATTTTGTACGTACCATTTGTACGTACATGGTACGTACCGTTTGTACGTACTTGGTATGTATCGATAGTACGTACTTTGTAAACAGACTACAGAGCTGAAAGCTCACAATTTAGTTCCAAGAAGCTTTATTATTAAAATTTTGAAGGTAATTTGAGTTTACTTGTCACAATGTTAATAACGTTGCTAGAATAAAGTTCCTTATCACTTAATTGTGAGTTCAACTGTATGGTCTTATAAATTAAAGTACACGTTAGAAAGCCCACATTAGATTATATTAAAATATTAAACTTTAAAAACAACTTAAAAGCAAATTTAATTAAAGTTACTTTTGACTATTAACTAGTTAGGAAAATATAATATAATAAATAGTAGGTATTTATTATTTAATTATAACGAGACTCCTCCTATTCACAATACCTACCTCCTGTGCTCCTTTAGATGTAAGATTGCCCTGTAGAACAACCTGTGTTCGCCAGTCGACTAGCTTCAAGTCGAAGAAGGGGTGGATTTTTCAATATTTATTTAGAATTCAAAATAAGGCACCAGAGAAATTTAGGTAAGCACCCAAGACTCCTTTAAACTCACACCCAACTCCTCGGAGGGTTAATACACTTTTTCCACACTTAAAAAGGTTTTTTAGGTAAGTTTTAAAATGAAAAACTGCAAATATCCTATGTAGTAGTAGTAGTAGTATTTATTTAAATAGGAATCCTAATTTATACATCAGTTTACAATTACACATCAGTTTTTTTCTTTTTACAATAATTTCAATTTTCATCACAATAGAATATAATCAAATCCAATATAATAAAACTATATATTCTCTATTTACAATATAATGTCAAGGCACGCTTAAATTCAGACAGACTTTTTGATTTTTTTATATTTTCTGGTAGGCCATTGTAATGGATGAATCCTTTAAAAAACAAACTCTTTACATTATAGGAATGATTTTGCCTCGATACATATAAGCTGTTCTGGCTCCTCGTATTGTAGGTATGAATTTCATTGGTAAATGTAATATACTTACAAAAATACGTTGGCAAAAGATTATTTATCATTTTATAAATATAAGTCATAACTAAATAATATAATCGCCTCTCTACCTTGAGTAATTCCAAAGTTTGAAGCATCATAGAGATAGGAGTCATTCTGTTGCATCGTAGTATAATTCTCATTGCACGATTTTGCAGTTTTTGTAATTGAGACATCTTATTTAAATCAAAGAAGTATAGTAGTGTCGGGCAATACTCAAAATGGGGCTGAATAATGGTCTTATAAACGGTTATTCTGGAATTTAGACTTAAGTGTTGAGACACTCTGGAGAAAAAATAAAGTTTTTTCAAAATTTTCTTTTTTATGTACTCAAAATGGCCACTAAATAATAAATGATTATCCAACATGAATCCTAAATATTTGATTTCTTTGACAATTTCAATTTGTTCATTATTTATTTCTATACTTATTTGATTGTATTTATGAGGTGTTGTAATTATCATAGCCTTGCTTTTATTTACATTTAGCTTTAGTTTATTCATTTTTAAATATTTATTCAAACTTCTTAACACACTATTTATTTTAAACAATACTCTATCTAAATTCTCATCACTTACAGATATTAATGTATCATCTGCAAAGATATGAATGTAGTCACAATCAACAAATTTATCTATATCATTAATGTAAATCAAGAACAAGATAGGTCCTAGAATACTTCCCTGAGGAACTCCATGCTTTACATCAATAGGAGGTGATATTGTATCGCCAATTTTAGTAACTTGTTTTCTATTAGTTAAGTATCCTTTTATCCAATTTAATACCTTACCCCCTATACCATACCGCTTTAGTTTTTTAAGTAATATTTTTCTATTTACGGTCTCAAAAGCTCTTCTTAGATCCAATGATACTGCTATAGTATATAAATGTTTGCTCATATTATTCTTCCACTTAGTGACAGTCAGCTGGATAGCTGATTCACATGAATGTTTGGATCTAAAACCAGACTGATTAATAAACAACAAGTTATTTGACTCGATATGTTCCAATAATTGCTGACAAACTACTGATTCCAATAATCTTTCCACAAAAGGTAAAGAATTAATCGGTCTGAACTCACTACTTTTATTAGTATTAGTAATCTTCTCAACAGGTGTAACGATACTAGTTTTCAGTTCCTCTGGGAATACGCCAGTTTCCAGTGATGTATTAACAAAATGACACCACACATGCCCAATAACATCAAAACTGTTTTTTACTACTTGACTATTAAGTTCGTAAATTGTAGATCCTTTATTTTCCAAATTTTTTATAATTAATCCCAACTCTCTCAAAGAAATTGTTTTAAAATTACTAAAATGATTCTCACACTCTTGGATATTACAAATAAACTTAATATCCTCAATACCAGACACCATTTCACTAATACTATTAACAAAAAATTCATTAAAATGTTCAGAAAGCTCACGATTATTTCTTATAAGAGTACTCTGACCATTGTTTTCAAAATAAACACCATTGGAAAAATTACTATTGTATTGTTTAGGGTTAATTAATTTTTTTAATGTTTTCCACATCAACTTTGGATTTTTTACATTTTTGTCAATTTCATTATAGTAATAAATATTTTTCTTTTCTTTCATTAAGTTAACCACTGCATTACGTTTGTGTTTATAACTTTCCCAGTTAATATTATTCGGAATACTTTTAAATATTTTATATGCATTATCTCTATCTCTACTCAACTTTTTTATATCATCGTCATACCAAGGCAACTCATTTTCGTAATATGATATAGTTTTTTTTGGTGCAATTTCATTAACAACTGAGCCAAAAACATCTTTAATATTATTATAAATATCATTAACATCAGTACTATTTAGTAAAAATTCACTATCAATTAAATTTAAATTTATGTTGTGTAGTTTGTCATTACTTAAATTTCTAACCATTCTAGTACTTTTCCTCGCCATAGCAGATCTTTCAAAATTAAAGCATTTAACTGTTATTACAGAATGATCAGTGAGTTTGTGTTCATCCATAACAAAGGCTTGTAAATTATCAATATTTGTCAGTACATAGTCTATTAAAGTTTTGCTTGTGTTAGTTATTCTAGTATATGTTTCTACTTTTTGACAAATGCCATAAGAATGGAAAAGATCTTTAATTTTTTTAACATAAAATTCGTTGGACAAAAAATCCAAATTGAAATCACCTGCCAACACTACCCGAGAATTCTTACACAATACTTCCTCGCATATATTCTCCATTTGCTCAAGAAACGCAGCATGACTTCCACTAGGTGAATGGTAAAGGCTTCCTATTATCCATTTAATACTGCCATAATTTACAGTTACAAATTTACACCAATAATTTCCTTCTTGAACATAAGTTTTACCATTTGTATAATTTAAATCTTTTCTAACATAGATAACTATCCCTCCTGTGTGTCTTGAGTTGGAGTCACACCTTATAAGTGAATAATCTGCTATTTCAAGTTCAAAATTATCTATCACGTTCGTTGTTCTAGATTCACTAAGTAACATAATAGCTGGATGGTACCAGACAATGTTGGCTATTAGTTGGTCTTTGTGCGCTAACAAACTTTCTATATTTAAATAAACTATGTCTGACTTAAATTCTATTCTATTTTTACCTGCTACATAATTTAGTTTTTTGGGTCATTTTTCTTAACTATTTTTGGTATTCCATTGACATATTTAATCATTTTTGAAGTATCGCCAGCATTAACCATATCATTTAATTTAGATCTTAATTGTTTATAGTACTCACGTTGTATAACTGTTTGATCTGCGAAGATTCTTATTGAAGGAATCTTCTCATTGATTTTCTTACGATTTTTAAGGATATTTACCACAGCTTCATTCGATTCCAATACAACCTTTACAGGGCGCGTTTTACTTCCATCATATGTCTGTGGTTTATTGTTGGACCTTGAGTCCCGTTTCCAATAACTTCAAATTACAGATTTATAAGTTTCATAAAAAAAACAACTAAATTTGATGGCTGGACCTAGCTGAAGGCTCACATTCTTTAGTACTCAAAACTGCCTCTCGGCTTTGTTCCACGTGGCTCATTTCGGGCTCTGCAGTATCTAAAATATTAACACAGTGATCAAGTACCTCAATTTTTGGTCTATAATTTTTTACACAAAAGTACTATTTTTCAATGGTGGACATTAAATAATAATTGAAAAACTCACAAAACAAAGAAGTATTTCTGGGGAAGGTCAAAATCATTATTTTTATATCAATTACCTATTATGATTGTGCGAGCTGCTTTTAGTGGTGATGACAGTCTAGACTCCTTCTTTTGCCTTACAAGCTCTTTAACCTCACTGTCGGACTTTGAAGAAGAATGGAACCTCTTTTTAAATTCCCTTATTTTTGGATGTGATTCGTCCACATATGTGGTATTGAGGTCTCCACCTCCGCCTTTCTGCACTTTAGACGAGCAGTTTCATATGAATCTAGAAATGAATATTAATATTTAGTTTGCAATTTATACATAATTTGTAGATATTACCGTAAGTCCCATCCCTAAACAACTTCACCTTAAGTGAAGGTCAACACGAATTTAATTGATGTGACCTTATAGCAGTGATAAGTTTCTCTGGTGGCCACAAACAATTGTCTACATTAATCCATCTTGTGGATGGGCACCACTGCTACCGACGTGTCATTGATAAACTGCATTTTTATCCAAGTCTTTTTAGAAAACACACGAATATTATTATTTTCCATTTTTTCTGAAAAGTTGAATCCAAAAAAAATATAAACATGATTTTTTTAATAGAGTAGTTAATTTTCAATATATTTAGAGCAACTTAAAAACTTGTTTCAAAAAGTCTATCACTAAAAAATGGGTAAATATATTGAACATCTCTCAAAGCAAGTTGTTCGATATATTCAGCACACAGCCAACTCTTAATATATTGTTAGATTATGTATAATAAATACCAACAAGTTGTCTCAAAAACTATGTAACAACGGAAGAGTAACAAATTTGTTAGTGAATGTTAACATGACATGACATTTAAATGAAACATTTTGTATTTTCCATGCTTTTCATTCACTAGTCATTTTCCAACTAAACATATATTTAATATTGATGACTCGCATGGCCTAAGGTAAAAAATTTCTTTTTCTGTATATTCTATCCTAAAATTAGGATTTGCCCGTTATCTTCGAATTACTGATTGCTATTATTTCTCGACCGGATAAACAACAACTATCAGGTTCTTTAGGCAATAAATCAAAGTTTTTGCAATTCACTTATTTAAATTGATCTGTTATTGGATAATTTTTTAGCACAGGTCCATTGTAGTGAGGTTTGTGGAGTATCGGAAAATTTTGAGAATATTCACTTTGTTCAATACGTTCAATATGTTCACTTTGTTTAGCATTATCTAGTTCTGTTTTTCTATTAATCATTGTTGTAGAGGGTTGTCTTGTTTTCTATGCAACTTCTTTATTGTTTGCATATACTTTTCGAAATCAAAAGCATTATAACTATTAAGATGTCCAAATATTCTAACATCTTCAGCTAAATGTAGTAGATTATGTATATTAGCTGAGGCATAATTTTCACCATGACTTAAAATAAACATTTCTACAAAATATGTTGAAAGTTTGTTAGCATAATAAGTGTATTTTAAAAACTGTGGGTATGATAATATTGTTATTGCATAGTATAAAACAATGACATGTTCAAAATTTTCCTTTGATAATAATTAACTAAAACAACTGGTCCTGTATAGTGCAGAAATTGCCTGAATTATGCTGCTTTCCACCTTTTTTACTTTCACTGACACTACGGGGTTTTCGATTGAATTCTGTTGGAATGTTACAAGACTGTTCAATTAAACATTTTGATAATGTTTCTATTTTACTATATAGAATTTTTGTTGAAGGCTTTCCAGTTAACCACAAACATACTAGTAACATTTTTACAACCCCTAAACAACCAAGATGCATGTAATCAAGAGGGAAAGATTTGACCATATCTAGACTTGAAGTAAGTACCTGGATGGTGATGTTTTGGAGTCTTTGCTCTGAAATCAATATCAGTATGTAAATGAAGGTTTGACATATCAGGAAAATAAACTCAATTATAAGATCCCGCTGCATGACACTTAGAGCGTGACATATAACCTAAATAACCTTTAGCATATGTAATATAAGCTTTTGCTGGAGTATCACACACAAATATTTCTATTTTAACGGCATAAAATTGGAGCCATTGCACTGAATTCGATTATTTATATTAGTGGCATCTTCAACAAAATCTGACAAAAACAATTTAGGTTCATTGGGTTTTGCACAGCCATAATATACACCCACAATCTCAACAAATCCCCGGTTTTGATATATACTTCATTAAACTGGATAGAATTGACTTGTAGAGCTTTTTGTTAATGGAAGTCCATCAATGTTAATTAAAATTTCAATAACACTATCGTCACTTAATTTAGGATGTTGTGAAAGTACCTTTAGCAAACATTTATCTAATCCAAAATGAATATAGTGTTGCTTTTTTGTAATGTTTACTAACTTTATAAGATATCTTTTAGTAGTAGATTAATGTAATAATAAATAATAGGTGGGTATACTTGTCTTTATAAACTGCAAATAGAGAGATTGTAACAAAAAAACTGCTTACAAAAGGTCCCAACACTACAAACTATAATAAAACAACTATGGAAAGTACCTAATATTACTTTATACTAGTCTAACTGTAACTTTAAAAAATATAAATTAAATAAACACTAGAGACTAAATAAAATTAAAAGTTGATGTTATAGAAATTAGTTAATAGCTTACCAATTAATCATGGGTATACACAAAAGTAACAAGCACAATCGGTATGTGTGGAATATTGAGATAAATACCACCAAATATTTCTCTATTGCACTCTCTAAACTAAATAAAAACACCAATGCTACAGATACTCCTAGAATTTATATATAATTTCTATTCAGATACCATAGACATCTGGTTAGCATAACATCAAAACACATGTTTAAAAATTATAAAGAGATGGTTGATTTGTTTGTTTTTTTACACACAACTGACACAAGGACACAACTACAAAAGACATTTCTGACAATTCACGAAGTTGAGTAACACTTATACGCGCGCATTTTAAATTTTATTTATCCGGCGGCTGTATATTCTTGAATCTCGATCGATTATGTCCGATGCGAGATGACAAAAATATTTCATAAGAAATCTAAACATTGTCAAAAAATTAAAATTAGTAACAGGAAAACAATCTTCTCACAGAATACGTCTTAGAATAGAATATTGAAAATTTACAATTCCCGCCTAACATGTCAATCTTCCTTCTGCAAGTGTGGTAAATGAACGCAATAGGGCCGAAGACCCTTACACCTTACCACAAATCGATTTACTTACCACTTTCAAAATATTTGTGTACATCCAGAGAAAGACAGAATTATTCGACTTTCGGTTATTTGACAAGGACAGGATGAGAAACAAAATTGTTATCTTCGTTTTCATTTTAAGGAATGAAACTTTGTGAAAAACTCCTTATGCACAGTATCAATCAATTATTGTGTAATACAATAAATTTAAGTCAAATTATTATTATTATTGTTTAGAATGTGATAAAAATATTACAAGTGCACACATCCAGTCACAGTCTAAACTTACTAATAATTTATTTTCCCAACAAAATGAACTTAAACTGAGAAAAAATTTGGAATGTTTTTGTATAGATGTAGGCACAAATCACCCACCTGATGTAGGTCGAATTTTGTGCTAATTTTGCGACAAAATGTATACCTGTTTAAAAATATTATTGATGAACAAACCATCGCTAACAACAAATAGATAAGTTATTTTTGAAATGAATATACCTCTATATACTATATATTATAAAAATGTGTACCTACACAATTTTTTCGTATAACAAATTACGTACAGCTGATACGTATTAAGTACGTACATAATACGTATCAGAAAATACGTACATACGATACGTATTAAGTACGTACATACGATACGTATTAAGTACGTACATTATACGTATCAGAAAATACGTACAGCCGATACGTATTGAGTACGTACATGGTACGTGCCTAAAAGTACGTACCGTTTAGGAATCATAATGTGCGTATTAAATACGTACATTTTAGGTACTGTACGTACAGGACGTATATAAGACCTAATATGTACGTATTTAATACGTACAGTGCTGTTTGGGTTAGATCACCATCATATCATTGCGAACTGAACCCGATTGAACTGGTATGGGCACAGATAAAGGGAGAAGTTTCAAGAAAAAATAATTCTTTTAAAATGTTATATTAAACAGTTGTTTTTGAAGGCTGTAAATAATGTGAAGCCTTAAAATTGAGAAAAGGCAGTAAATCATACGATTAAAGAAGATGTGGAAGTTTTGGACTATATTACTGATGAAATGATCGAGCCACTCATTCTAAATATTGGTTGTGACAGCTCATTTTCTGATTAAGATTTGGATTTGTAAGAAGTAGCTCTACTTATACTGGTAAGTTTTTATATTATACTTATTATTTATGAACGTAACGTTGTTTACAAGTCAAAGTTTAAACCCTTATACCTATATAACCAGTATGACACAATGTTCTTAACATAACTTGTGGAGAAATAAAACATTTTAGAAAAAATTGCACTTTTTCACCTTCAGCTGTTAAGAAGTTACTTCATACGAAAATACTCGAGGTATAACTTCAAAAAATATTTTAACTGTCTACTAAAAGAAGTGATACGCCTATGGATTACGAATTGTTTATTATTTTATAACTCTCTCGTACGTTAAAATTGACTGAAGTTGGTCAATTATTATTTCTAGAGAGTTAACAAAAAATTATTTTTTAGTTTGACAATATGCCACCATTGTTAAAAATTATTGACAATAAGCTGTTGTAGTTCAATATTTTCATGTGACACATCCGTTATTTAATAAACTTTTTTTAGTAATAAAAGGACAAAACTAAAACAGCAATTAATCGTCAAAAATAAAGTTTCTATTAATCGATAAAAATCAAGTTGCCTGTCTAATGTCAATTGAAATATCAGTTGACGTTTTATCAGATACACCCAATTTCTAGTAAATAAGTTTTATCAGTAAATTATGGCTACTTTAAGTGAAACCCAACGCATTGAAGTTTTAAATTTTATAGGATGTGGAGATAAAACGAGAACTCAGCAACAGGTATGCGATGTGTTTAATGCAAAGTGCCCAAACAGACCTATCAGCCGATCAACAGTCAGTAAAAATGATGGACGTCGTAAGGTATCAGGAAAAGATAAACTTGATGTTGTATTAAGTGTTGAGGATAATCCTCATAAAACTTCACGCCAAATTGCAGTGGACACATACATATCTCAACGGTCGGTATTACGTATTCTGAAAGACGAAAAGTACCATCCATACACAATCCAGTTACATTAAGAACTCAAGGATGATGATCACGATCGCCGTATGCAGTTTTGTGATATTTTGCAGGATTGATGTAACTGCAATCCACGTGTGTTTTATTAAACAAATTATATTTTCTGATGGGGCTACATTTTGCCTAAATGGTTCAGTCAATTGTCAAAATTGCAGATACTGTAGTGAGGATAATCCTCACTGGATGACTGAAGGTCATACACACCATCAGAAAATCAATGTCAGGGGGGGAATGATTAATGACACAATTATTGGTTATTATTTTTAAGAAGAAAATCTTACAGGGGAACCTTATCTCCAATTTCTGCGAACAGAAGTTATACCAGTACTTGTCAATATGTTTCCGAACGCGACAAATCCTAACTTACCAGATGATGATAGTATCTGGTTACAAGATGGTGCTCTCCCGTATTATACAGGTGATGGTCGCGAGTTTTTAAACCAGTGCTTTCCTGGGAGGTGGATTGGTAGACGAAGACCAATAGAGTGGCGCATAAGATTTCCAGATCTAAAACCTCTGGATTTTTTCTATGGGGTAATTTAAAATCGAAGGTTTGTGTAGTAAAACCGCAAAATCTACAGGAGTTGCAAGACCGAATTAGAGACGAAGTTAGTAGATTTACTCTGAAAGTTATTCGTAAAGTGTAAGAAGAATGTATTCGTCGATTTGCTTATTGTCAAGAGACTGGTGGATGGCATTGTGAGCATTTAATTTAGCTGAAAAGTATTATTTATTAATTAATTTAATATTGCAGTTCGTTTGTTGTAAAATTACTTTTTATTTTCCCTGTTTAGGTATTAGTCAGTTAAGTATGATACTGCTGAATACATTATTAACACGTTGACGGACACATGAGAATAGGTGGAGATGATTTGTGTAACACTATTGCAACTTCACAAAATTTTGAAATATTATAGTTAAACTTATACATATATGTTATTTGTCTACTAAAAAAGCTGAATAATATAAAAAATACAAAAACGGCTATAGACGTCACTGTCACATACTAGACATTTTTCTATACTATTTATTGTGACGTAGACGTCCATGGACGTTGTCGGTTTAGATAAAACACTAGAATCACGCAAATATATTTTTTAATTGAAAACTAATCAAACTTAGAAAAATGGATAATATGTTATCAAATACTAAATAAAAATGAAAAATAACAATAATGAAATGAAATAAAGATTATCAAAAATGTACACATGTTTTATAAAACGCATATATGTATTAACAAAGTGTTATTCTTGACGCCACACTTAAAACAAGGTGCAGGACAAAGTGAGGGCTTATCTTGACAAGTTTCACACGTGTATATCGTTTCTCGCCTCACTTTGTTTTTCGTACATTCCCTACATTTTAGAAATAAATTGGGTTTTTATAATTTTGAGTAACTGGAATATTTTCCAAAAAATGCTGATTTGGGCTAGGAGCAGTTCTTCTTCCTTTTATTGAATTTTGTTTGACACATTTTCTGCTAACTTCAATATCTTTCACAAGGGCGTACCCAGGATTTCAGCTAGGGGTGGGCAGCTCATACGTGTTTCGAGAGGATGGTCGGTCGGGTATATTGAAACAAAAAATCATGAAAATTGACTTTTATTAATTAGATTGATTATGACACAAAACAAAATATTATATATAATAATCATATATATATATATATATATATATATATATATATATATATTGATAAATTAATCCATCAAGAGAAAGGAAATCAGCATAGGATGAAACAGGTATTATTGCACTAGAATTAATTTAAAACAAACATCCAGTATATTGTTATGTAGTAAAACAGCATTATCATATAAGCTATTTCAATGATCTAAACACATAGGCATCAATAACATAAATTTCAAATAAAGAACTAGAGCAATTAAAAAAAAAACTGTAATTGTCATGCAACATACTGTATATAATAATATTTACAATAATTATCTTTTAAAGTGCGCGGAAATTTAAGTAACAAGTGATATTGTGAAGATTTGCCAGAAAAATGTTTAATAAACCAACAATATAAAATCTTTATCTTTGATTGGTTATCCATGACATAAGACATAATAATACTAAAGCAATTTAAGAATTTCATAAGAAAAATCAAGACACCATATGTTATATAAACTTATTAGAGTATAAACAGTTTGATAGCAACGGAGGTTAGCAACGAAATTTATTGAAAACGATTGAAGGAGATAGATATTTGATTAAAATGGAAGCAGACATGTAATAAAATTTGAGAAACTAAAATAGAAATTAACAGGGAAAAATTAGAAAGTTTCTTGAAAGGACCATATCAAAACCTCCAAAGGAATTAACAATATACAAATAACCCAAAATAATGCATTACAAGACATGCAAATTGGAGATACGATGAATGAAATGGATACCTGTAATACATTATGTGATATATTAACTGAATTGGACACAGATAAGTTATTTCATTTATAATTTCTTTTGCGTTACAATAAACAACTGAACTTACTAATATTTTATGTGTTTGAACGTTTACAAACATGGTAGTTTATTCGTTTAGTTATAAGTATAGTTAATATAAACTTACCTGTTTTTAGTATTAGTCACAGTTTACAAAGATATCTTTGAAGAAAAGCTTGATGATTTAGTCACACAGTATATAGTCAGTAACATTATAATTTTTCATTTCCTTTTCAGAGTAACTAGATAAATTCACTATTTGATATAATAACTATTTGAAACATTAACTATAAACATTTATTATAGGTTATAATTACGTTTACTTATGAATAATATACATACTACCATAGATAAATAGTTTTAATACTACTAAAATCATCAAGTAATATTTTAGATTGAGTCGTTACTTGTTTTCATTTTTCATATCACATATCTACGTTCTTTATTTGATATTATAAGCAAGTAAGAGATGTCGATATTTTTTTTATATCTTAGCATTAAATTCAGAAAACATTCTATGTTGTTTAAATTAGACAACCAATAATACACCATTCAATATACGGGTGGATTATAGTTGAATGAAGCTAGTGCCGGACTCACCCATTATAAATCAAAACTAAAAGAAATTTTAAATAGAGTCTCAATAGTCGGGAAAATAACATTTATGTTTAGAAACAAATCATAATCAGTGGCGCAACATAATAAATTTAAAACTAAAGAGCATTCATCATAGTACAAATAATTTATTAAGAGTTAAAAAAAAAGACTAGGAAAATAAATAATATAACAATTTTGATGAACCCAAATGCGTGGCAGATGACAATTTCTGTATTTATATATTGATAAATAATAATCTACAACAATATATATATATATACAGGGTGATTCATTACTAATTGGAAATAATGTAATAGTAGAATCCTAACTTCAAATTTCGAAGATTTAACCCAAAACACCTAAATAAAATGTAGATGCTTACTCAGTTACAGGGTGTTCTGTTTAAAAATTTAAAAACTATTTGTGCTCAGTACTTTAAAACTATTTTACCTATTCATTTCATATTTGGCAGAAAGTGTAGTGTACACCCTACCAAATTAAAATAAACAAACGTTTCTGGCTACTACCAGAGGCGTAGGACAGGGGCAAGTGACAGGTTAATCGTTCCCAAATTCTACGCCACTGGCGGAATAGGAATTTTAGTACAATTTTTTGATTATCCAATACTTTTTACGTAAATAAAGTATTATCTTTTCATAACGATAAAGTCAATATTTCTCGAGATATTTCAAGTTAAACACGAAGCTGCCCAATTTTGATGTGTAATAACTATGTCGATGTGAATTGCATTAAATACGCAAATGAAACTTTAATCCCTAAATAAATATATTAAAATTATTGACAAAAAACTTAATATTAAAATGATTTAAAAATATTTTCAAACAAATAAACTGATTTCTATTTTTAATTTGATGGATAATTTTTCAATATCAGTTGGCTCTGGTCTGAATTAATTGCTTCGATCTAGTGGGGTGCTGTTATAGCTATTAGCTGTTGCTTATATCACTTGAAATTGTGATTGTTGTGAAATTTAAAGTCGGTTAAGTAAAAATGCCTCGACACAACAATTTTACTAATCTTGAAATGCGAGACATGCTTTGTGTTTATGTACAAGAAAATTATTCCTGTTTTCGTCGATTAGGAGAAACTGGACAATTTAAGCGTAATAGTGGTATGGAACGACGGAAAATAAAAACTGTGGATCAGGGGGACGATATTTTAGTACGAGTTGCTAATAATCCGGAACTAAGTACTCGGCGTTTAGCAGAAATGACTGGAGGAAGTCAATCTTCAGTTTTGCGAATTTTGGAAAAGGAAAATTTACGACCTTATCATTTTACACCGGTATAAAACTTATTACATAGAGATTATCCTTTAAGGATGAACTTTGCTCAGTGGATGATAAATCAAAAAAATGAAGATCGAAATTTTGTTCACAAAATTATTTTTACTGACGAGGTCACATTCACTCGCAGAGGAGTTTTTTACTGGAGAAACAGCCACAATTGGGATATTGCAAATCCCCATGTATTTCGAGAATCACATTTTCAGAACGAATTTGTTGGGTCCATATAAGTTACCAGCAAATTTGAATGGTAACTCATATTTACAATTTTTGGAAACAACTCTATTCGACCATCTCGAGGAATTGCCACTTAATCGAAGAAGATACATGTGGTTCATGCAGGATGGAGGACCATCTCATTATCAGATGATAGTGAGGAATTATCTCGATAATCAATTTTTTCATCGATGGATTGGCAGGGGTAGCGAGGTCCCGAATGTAATCCCCTAGATTTTTATTTTTGGGGCCATATGAAATCATTAGTATATTCACAAGAGATAAACTCTCGTCAGGAACTATGGCAGCAAATTGTAAATTCGGCTAATTTTATTGCCAATCAACCTAACATATTTTTCAAGGTAAGGAGATCATTTAGCCAGAGAATGAATAAGCTTATTGAAGTAAACGGGGGTCACATAGAACATTTGTTATAAAAGGTTTTTAGATACTTTTCCTACTTTTATTTAGATTATAATTTTCAGAACCACAATTTGTATTCAATTCATCCGTTCATTTAATAGTTTTGTTCTTTATTGTTGGCACGGAATAAAGTTTCATTTGCTTATTTAATGCAATTCACTGGTCCAAAACATCGACATAGTTATTACACATCAAAATTGGGCACCTTCGTGTTTAATTTGAAATATCTCGAGAAATATTGACTTTATCGTTATGAAAACATAGTACTTTATTTACGTAAAAAGTATTGGAGAATCAAAAAATTGAGCTAAAATTCCTATTCCGCCAGTGGCGTTAAATTTGGGAACGATTAACCTGTCACTTGCCCCTGTCGTACGCCTCTGGTAGTAGCCAGAAACGTTTGTTTATTTTAATTTGGTAGGGTGTACAGTGTCTACACTTTCTGCCAAATATGAAATGAATAGGTAAAACAGTTTTAAAGTACTGAGCACAATAGTTTTTAAATTTTTAAACAAATCACCCTGTAACTCAGTAATCAGCTACATTTTATTTAGGTGTTTTGGGTTAAATATTCATAATTTGAAGTCAGGATTCTACTATTAAATTATTTCCAATTAGTAATGAATCACCCTGTATATACATATATTAAATTGAAACATAGCTACAAGGAAAATTAAACTAAATAGCATTACTTGAATAATATCAATTTCTAGAAATATTCAATGAAAATAATTCACGACGACATGCTAGACGAGAGACATGTTAAATTTTCTTTCTCCAAATTAATATAAAAAGTAAAGATAACTCGAACAAAACTATATAATAAGTCGACCAAAATATTCGACGAAGTATAGAAATAAAAGTAACTAAAACATAACTCGTATTTTAAACAAATAGTGAATAAACTTAGTGCTATCGACCAGAACTTGGTAAGACTGTATCAATTTACCTTATTAGTATAATTTTTGATGATCGTCGATCCACATTACCATTAATTGTGGTACATTATTGGAGAAATAACCCACAGTTCGTTATTTTTCATCCCGCAGTCCCGGTTTTGTTCAATCGTAGCCACGAACATTTCATATGCATTATCTCCAGACTTGGAAAAAAGGCCATGATGAACTCTATATTTTCTTGTGTACATTAATCTTGCCTATAAAAAACAATAACACGTATACTTTCTCAGATATGTTGGGTTAGATATTATTATTGATATTAATTTCTTATATAATTATCAGATTTAAAAGTTCAATCTCCACTAATATCACGGACATAACACACTAATCAATTGATCATATAACTACTCACCAAATCCATATTTATTAACAATAATAAAATTCACAATACCCCACACCTTTTTATCTTCATAAACTAAATAACATTTCACAGAACTCACACACAACGCGACCTATATTTAGAACAACCACAGTTGGGATTGACAAGCGCAAAATAGTAGATAAATATATTGAACATAATTTACTCGATGAGAGATTTAAATAAAATTTGTAAATAACAAAATATGAATGAATTTATGAGAAGGTTTTCACAAATATTTATATTTGAATTACAACACACGTATTATTTATCATTGTAAATATAAATGACTATTTTTCTGCATTTCACTATTGTATTAAATTGTTTATCCATGTTCTCTTGTGTTTCTCTGATATCTCTACCTATAGTTTCCTGTTACTGGCGAGCGCTAAGTGCCGAATTCATCCCTGAGGTAAGGAAATAATAATATAAAATAAATTTACATTTTCATCAAGACTATATCTTAAATATTCTTCGAGACACTTTTAACTTTTTAAAAAATGTTTATCTGAATTTTATTTACAAACAACTTAGAAATACAAAAGTAACTTGACAAAAATAATAACTGTTAATAATAAATGAAATGGATAATTGAACTGGATTAAAATAATTTAATGAATGAATTTTCGTAGTCATCAACCGATATTTAATACATCGGTGTTATAAAATTGATGATCGCGTTGCTTGGTTGGAGTTCGCTGACCATGGGACAGGGTAGGAGTCCATTCACATTTCTATATCTTTATTTGAATTGGGATTCGTGGTAACCGGACCAATTCTGGTGCTCATAATTGAAAATAAATAACTAAATTACTATAAAACAATAATACAATTAAAATAATATATTCCAACTTGGCGTTCCAACGTGAAGCCATGGGAAATAATATATTGCAACTTGGCACCACAACGTGTAGGCAAATATTAAATATATAGTAATATATTATACTGGTTTATAATGATTACCTTGAATCTATTTTATTGAATACATTGACTGACATCGTCACACATTGTAAACATCAAGATTATTGTATAATTTTTTATTTTTTCAGTATACCTTCACTTTCGTGAGTTTCAGAGTTGAGATCACCTGTATCCTCAGTATCAAGACATTCTTCACAGCTAGAATTAATGTTAAAAGCATCATTAGATAAAGAAAGGTCGTTATCAACATTAGTCGATGTCGATGGTCCTGATTGTTGACTGAAGACTTTTGTTAGTAATTTTGTAGCAAAAACTGTGTCTGAAATCAAAATAAGATTCTTTTGACAAATATATTTTTATTTGATAATTAAAGTTGTTGATTCATCAACTTAGGTTATGTTATTGACAAATAATGAAAATATATAAATTGCGATAAATTATAAATTGCAATTATGCTTAATAAGCTTCATTTAACAATAATATTTACCTGTTAACGCACGTTCAGCATCTGCAGGAGAAAGTTTGAGATCCACAACAGTATCTCGTTCGGCACAATAGAACGATATTGTTGTTGTCGCCATGTTTGCTGCTTTTAGTTTCAAAAATTGCGCCCAGTTTCTCAAAACGCTCACATCGACCCACCTCTTGAGATGGGTCGTCGTGAGCTTAGCGTTAGCATAAGTAATGACGTCATTAATGACGTTTTCGCCGCGACCACAACGATCGCGGTCGCCATGTGGAACGCCTGAATGAGTATTTTAGGCGTTGTGAACGCTTAGTGGAACGCACCGGTTATTTAAATAGTAAATGGATCAATATTTTATAAATTTAACAATGGAACAAGCTTTACAAAATGTTATTGTTGGATGGAATCCTTACAGATTGAATAATAATTAATCATGGATAATAATAATAAAGGTTAGGTTTTATGTTTAGCACAATAAATTCTTGACGTTGTCAGATTTTCTCAGAGAAAATATGTAACGGCTGTATTAATAAAAAAAATATTGTTTTATAAACTATTGTCTTCTAAAACATAAAGAAATATAGTAGTTTCCTGTATATATGAAGAAATTAAGTAGGTTTTAACAATTGCGTACACCAAAATATATCAATTTTCACAACGTTGTAAGTGGAAAAATAACCATAAGCATAAAAACCTTCTTACGGTATTTCTCCGTAAATAACGAAGTCCGTTATCGTTATTAAAGTTAAGGTCTCCAAGTTTTCATACTGCGCATTCTCAGAATAACGATAACCATACTTACATGACAAAATAAAGGGCTTAAAAACTCTAATGTTAATAGAGAGTTTTTAAGCCTACAAATATAACGGAGATTTTGGGTGTAGTTATGGTTAACTTTATCAACAATAACGATTAGATTGAACAAGAAAAGAAGGTATTTTAAGCCATCTAAAAATAACGTATTCTGTTTAACAGTCACAGATCAATTATAATGACAGTTGACGAATTGGAAATATAAACCCATGTTATTTAAATAGTAAATGGATCAATATTTTATAAATTTAACAATGGAACAAGCTTTACAAAATGTTATTGTTGGATGGATCCTTACAGATTGAATAATAATTAATCATGGATAATAATAATAAAGGTTAGGTTTTATGTTTAGCACAATAAATTCTTGACGTTGTCAGATTTTCTCAGAGAAAATATGTAACAGCTGTATTAATAAAAAAAATATTGTTTTATAAACTATTGTCTTCTAAAACATAAAGAAATATAGTAGTTTCCTGTATATATGAAGAAATTAAGTAGGTTTTAACAATTGCGTGTACCAAAATATATCAATTTTGACAACGTTGTAAGTGGAAAAATAACCATAAGCATAAAAACCTTCTTACGGTATTTCTCCGTAAATAACGAAGTCCGTTATCGTTATTAAAGTTAAGGTCTCCAAGTTTTCATACTGCGCATTCTCAGAATAACGATAACCATACTTACGTGACAAAATAAAGGGCTTAAAAACTCTCTAATAACAACGGAACTTTCGTTGAAAAAGTAGGTCAGAATAATGAATGTATACGAAGTATTTGTAAACGAAGAATTATACCATATCAATGATACAGTAGAAATTATTAATCTTCTACAAAAAGGTGAAGAATTCCAAATTGTGAATAGATATTCTTTTCTCTGTCTATAACTGATGAACATTTTATATTATATTAGTAATATAAATAATATAGAATGACGATATTGACATTTGACAATCCCCTATCAAAATGATTACATACTACAGATCCAAACTACGTTAACCACCGACGTCATAGTTTTGTTAACCTGGTTAGTCTCGAGGAAATTCACCTTTTGTGTATATGCTAGTTAGGTTGTATTAATTGAATACACACCCACATTTTAATATGCGTTAGCCAAACTTTATTTTTTTTATATAGCATTAAGGATCTTTAATACTATTGTGGTTTTTCAACTAGTTGTACATATATATTGTGATCATGGCAGGAACCTTTAATATATACTGTGGTATCCTGATAGGAACACTAAAACACTCCTTCAAGTAGTAATGGTATATTTATCAGCTAACAATTACAATATTTAACACAATAATTATACATAAATCTAATACAATATTTAACATCAACTGTACCAGCTCAGAGTTCAGGTATACTGACTACTGAATCATCACACATTTATATGATAAGAAATACCTATTTCTTAGTCATTGGCACATTCCCACACCGGTTATCAGAATTGCAGAAATTCCAAATTACACGAATTTTATAGAAGTGATTTTGATATTGTAGTGAAACATGGCTACAAAGTGGTGTACAGGTTGGAGAAATTGTAGATACTGATACATACAATTTTGAGATCGGATAGAGATTTACAGACATCAAAAAAGTACTGGTGGAGAAGTATTAATGGAATTTAAGAAAAAATACTAAATATTGCATTTTGCGAAAATGTGTGACCGATTTGAAACACTATATGCGCCTTTTAAAACAAATAATCAAAAATATGTTGCGATGGCAGTCAATAAAAGATTATAGTGAAGCCATGTAAAAACAAAAAGCAGTCAGAGCTGACAATTTTCCTCCATATGTGATTTCTAAATTTCACAAAATTATCTACCGCTTAATAAATACATTTGTATAGAATCATGTATTAGTATTATCCCACTGCAGTTCTGGTATTTGTGTTTGTATATTCTTATGTTAACCATCATATTTTGTGCACTAGCACTAGTTTGTTTATGTTAAAAAATGTGATGGATCTCCACCATGTATCAGCTACATCAAATTAATGGTGTACTTACTTATTACAAGAACTATAAGTATGTCCTACAAACATAAGAGTGAAACTGATATTTTAATTGTTCGAGCATCTGTGATGCTTTAATAATAGCAAAAATACAAAAATATGATTAAAACAATACAAAGCATACCATACAATATAGAATATTAAAAATGAGTTAAATAAAATTATTCCTAAAAGCTAATCCTAACTGTCCATTATTTGCAACATTCACATTGAGATCATTTTGAATATCAAATTCAGCGGGATCTTTATACTCTAAAGAAATATTGTAAAGAACTGGCATTGCACATATAACAGTTTGGTTTGTTGATAATTTGGTAGTAATACCTCTATACAGACAAGGAAATCGTCTTTTCCATACTCCAAAAACTCATTCAACAATATTCCTAGTTCGTATATGTGCCCTATTGTATCTTTCTTCGTGTTCATTTCCTGCAAAATATATCTTTATAAAACAATTATCCAACAACATTAACTAAATGTGTATGTAACACAATTTAATATTAAAAAAGAAATACATGTATACTACTATTTTTTATGGGATACATCTGTTTAGTTTTTACCTGGATGTATATCTGGAGTTAATAAATATAGTCTACATGGGTATCCATTATCACCCAATAAAAATCCACCTGCGTCTCCACGTTCACAGTGTACACTCAATGAACTTGTGTCAAATATGACACTATCGTGTGTAGATAGACCCATATATTGAACATTTCCATTTGTGGTCCAACAGCTACCTATTATATTAAAACTATTTTAAAATTATTCATTTAAAATAGAGTACCTGTACATTTAATGGAAAAATACCTTTTGATTTCTAAACACCTCTGCATTGTCACCTCCTGAACTAACAATTTTTATGTGTGTACAATCTAGACAAGTTGCAATACCAGGAAATCCAGATATATTCTGAAACATAGCCACATTCTGTAGTTTCTGTTCTTCTGTACATGGTAAATGTATATGCTCTGGAAGTGTTTCTGCAATATATTCAGAAACTCGTTTAACTATTACCGAGACCGATTGCTGACTTAATCCTCTTAAATCACCGCTCACTAGCTACAAACAAAGATGCTAATAAGTTTTTAGTTTTTTGAACACTATAAAATTATCTAACTTGAAAATTTCCTGTTGCATAATATCGTAGGGTCGTTAATAATTGAATTATTGGGAGATCGGTAATCCCCTGTTGTTTAATGTTCTAAAATTGGAATGTACAATAGGAAAATAACGTCTCTAATAATATTATTTCAGAATCTATACCGAATTCTAAAATCTTCCTCACTATAGAATTCCATAGGATTTGCCGCATCTCGAATATACCGTTTTGGCAAGTGAATATCTGGCATTTGCTCAACATTCAACAATGTCTATAAACTCTTCCAAATTTTCAATATCTATTTCGTCAAAGTTTATATATATACAAATTTTGTATTAACCTAACCCTCTTTTCTATGTTTATAAAATATGAACATTATGAACATAGAATAATAAATAGTTGACAGATTTATTAAACGATTGCCGTCGATACAAACCGAAGACATGCAAGTCGTGTTCAAGGTTGGTCTCTACCCGACTTGGGTACATGTCGAGTCACGCAAGCGCAGTAATCTTACGTTCTGACCGAGATTCGTTTATAGTATAGAGGCCCTATCTCAAGTTGTACTTAAGCTCGAGGCCAACCTCAAGTCCTGACTATAGGTACGGGCATCTCAGTTCTAGCGACAAAAGCTCAAGATTTTCAGCTTTATTGCAACTTTTTTAAATCGCGGGAAATTTAAAATACGGTCACCTTACCAGATTTATCGCTGGAAAGCAGCGACGAGCGACTGCATGAGGCTACACCCTTATGTGCTTAAAAATAGAAGAAGAATGTTTTTTCTCATTAATTATTTATTTGTTAGACTTTTTTAGTTGAAATAACATTTATTTTAATTATTATTAATTTGATATAATCCAGTCAGAATGGAAATTGAGCAAAATGTCGTCAAGGAAGAAATCTATATCCACGATGATTTTGTTTGGAATATGGACGTTAAACTAGAAGAGAGTAACGAAGTGACTAGGGCTATTTTAGAAAATGTAAATATTAATAGTATGCATCCTATTAAACAAGAAATCAATGACAATTTAAACATAGTTCAAGTAGTTGAAGAATCTACAATTGCAATTAAAACAGAGAGGGCCAGCTCTCATAAGGTTAATATATACAACGTTACAAACATATTTAAATATTTAAAACGTAAACCTGCAAGACGAACTAAATTGAAAGGTGAGTTACATTAATTCAAGGCGTTTTAGGTGTAATATACTTTATGTCATTACTTTCACATGTTAAGTATCTTGAGAATTTGACATAGGTAACCATAACATGGTTGAAAATTCTCATCGTGTCTGTAAATAACAATAACAACAATAGAAATTTAAATTTTCTAAGTAATCTCTATATGTTCTGTACTGGAGCAAGATCCAGCGACGGCCGTACCTCCATTATTTTATAAATGCTGAAAGTTTCTTTGTGCATATCCCAACACAGTGACTAAAAAATTTGGATTATGGTTACTTGGGTAGTTAACAGATAGTAAAAGTGTATATAATAGTACCTCAAATTCGTTCAAGTATAAAGCCCTATTTTTTAATATTCTGTTTGAAATAACATTAGAAATCACCTTGTTAATTGCCAGACATTTAGTATAGATGCAACCCCCTGCCAGACACCCCCCCTCTCACTTATCTATTTACTCTTGAAAGAGTATAGTGACATAAGTCTCAAATTGCTCGGATCGTAGTTCTCTATCCTTCTCTGTCTTGAGCTATATGAGAAGCTTCCTGCAGACCTTGACAAATGATTCCTTTGATTTGATCCACCCAGTGCATTAATGAGATTGTATTTGTGGTATGTAGCTTGATAAACATTGCAAAACCAATAATAAAACAATAATCTATGAAAATATTTAATGTTGATAAAGTATTTTTTTCACTACTAATCTGTGAAATTCACTCCATTCCCCTAACTAGAAGTAATATTTCTCACCCTAGGTGAATAATAATAATAAAAAACAACTAGGTAAATAATGGTAAGTGTCAAATTTTCAATATATTCATGTACTTCCAAAAGCCATAGTTTGGCAAGACCATTAATTTGTTATGCTTATTTAAGCTAATACTAATGTGCTCAGCCATCATTGTATGCTTGTTGAATAATATACAAATATTTATCTCGCACATTATATATAAAAGTGCTACGTATATAATAGCTCACTTCTCGACCTAGGTCTATTATATACTATAAGGTTGATAAAGTATGAGATTAATTAATTATAAACAAAGTAGTGACAAAGTTTGGATTCATTTATTTAATTGTAATAACCAATAATATTATAGTTAAATAATTAGTCTATGTCGGTTGAGCACATAGAAAATAAAATGTTTGTAGTTTAGGTATTACATTTTTCAAAAACTCATCATCTTGTCATTTTTTTGCATTATTAAGTTATATCACTGTTTACATCACTATGTTTTTCTTATTTAACAACTGGGCACTCTACTTTCGACACAAGTGCTGCCTCTATAATTTTGGCACGATCCCTATAATTATACTTACTTTATGGTAGATGTGATTTCTAATGCTATTCTGAAGAAAATATACAAAAATTGAGTTTCATACTTCACGAATTTGAGGTACTATTTGATACACCTTCACTATCTGTTATCTGCCCAAATAACCATAATCCAAATTCCATAGTTGCTGATCTTTCAGCTTTTATAAAATAACGATGGTCTGCCCGTCGTGGTCTCTTGGCTTGGGCTATGTTTTAAATAATCACACATTTTGTTTCATTTATTACATTTTTTTATTTTATTTTGTTATTATTTTTAAAACTTAATGTAAATAAAGTTTACATGTTATCTGAAATACTAATAATTTGAATTCTTACATACAACAGTTGTGTTAGTTGTGTTTAATGTAGAATTGCGGCCAATAAAAAATGGGACAACTTTTATAGCAGATTTTTGTCTAATTCTAGCTGCTTGAATTCGTCTTATGAATATGTCATACTGAAACATTCAAGATTTGACATCTGTCAGACTGCTCAAATTTAATTTCACATTTGAATCTAGTCAGTTGTTATCATAAAATGTCACTTCAGTATTTATTTGAAATTCATATAAAAATGTCATTATCAATGAAGTTTTGTAAAAATGCGTCAAGTAAAATAAGATGTTTAAGTAGTTAAATATATTTATTTAGTGTAACCTGTAAATATTTATTTTTCAACCCATCTTTATATTCTTCAATTGAACCAGCGACCGTATCGAAGAGATATGATCCAGTAACATTAGTTTGTTACAGTTGGACTCTTTTAATAAGAGCCATTTCTTATCCACAGACAATTCCAAATTTCAAATTAATTATGTCTCATAAAAATTCTGTGACGAAAGGTAGAATAATCGCAAAAATATACGATTGTTGGTCAGTGAGGCAAACTGCGGCATTTTACAATGTAAGCAAGAATTCAGTTTCAAGTATTGTAAGAAGATGGCGATATGAGAGAAGAATTGATAGAACTCCAGGCTCAGGACGTCCGAGAAAGTAAACTGCTTAACAGGATGCTGTTTTGATTAACCATTTAAGAGCAAATCCATTTGAAACAGTAGATCAAGCTGTTCCAGCAACAAATTTTACAGCATCCTGTCGTACGAGGAGCACAGTCTGAATTGAAATGTCACGTAGCAGCAAGGAAATTATTATTAAACAATAGTCACAAAGAAGCAAGAATGGGGTTTGCTTTAGAGCATACTGCTTATGAAGAACTATTTTGGAATCGTGTTATTATTACGAATGAAAAGGTTTTCCAATCGTCAAGTAGCGGAAATATTCGTGTCTAGCGCACACCGAATACTGGGTTTGACGAGAATTATGTAAATTTCACAAATAAAAATGGTCGTTGTTCTGTAAATATGTGGACGTGGATATCTACGCTGGGACCTGGAGATCTATGGCATATTGGCGAAATATTTAATAGTGAATCATATATCAGAATTTTAGAAAATGTTATGCTTCCTTCTGTTGACCAAATAGTTTCGAGCACGTAATATTAATGTTCGTAACTTGAACCCAGTAGAAAATGTTTTGGCGATGTTAGTAAGAGAAATGCGAAAGGCAAATAAAAGACCATGAAACGTTGAAGGTTTGTTGGAAGTTATAAATAAAGCTTGGGAGGAAATAACCGAAGAACATCGTTCCACATTGTGTAGTTCGATGACCAGTAGATTAAGAGCATAGAGCATAATGGCGGGATTACTAAATACTAATTGTTGTTTTTATTGAAAAATAAAAATTATTTAGTAGCCTTTCATATTTAATAATTAAAACAATATTATTTACATTTTAGTGTTATTACCATTTAAATATACGACAAAACTATCCCATTTTTCACGGAAACGGAAAAGTCACATTCACGCTAGGAAACAACTATCCCATTTTTTTTGGGCGCAACTGTACTTCTAAAATACTTTTTCACAGTGATATTGTTATCACCCATTTAAAATATGTAGGTACCTATACGTTCACAGAATTTTTAGTTTATTTATTCTTCACACAAATTTCAAGTCTTACAAAAAATAGTATTAATTTTCTTTTCCCAGGACAATTAAAAAATGGAAAACATGCAAACTTAAATACCATTGCTGGAATTATGATTTGTGGGTTTTGTGGAAATTTATACACAAAACGAATAGAATGTCTTAGTCACTTTTCTACAAATCATTGTATGAAGAAATTACTATATAAAACGAAATTTCACCAGAAAAAAACAAGTTGCAGAAAAAGGCAATTAGCTGATCTTACCATTCTCAGAAATCTTGATGAAGATGTAAAAAATGAAATAGAAATATTTGAACATGATTTGAAAGCAGAGTTGCAGGATATCGGATTCACTGATAAGTTCAAGTTAAGTATAGATGAATGTCAGAAATTGAAAAGAAGTGATTTATACAGACGGTTAAGTGCTCACAATGGACAAACGCCATTCAAATGTGAAATTTGTTTAATAACTTTTTCACAGAAATGTGATTTAAATAGACATTTGCGTAGTCACACTGGAGAAAAGCCATTCGCATGTGCCATTTGTTCGAAAACTTTTAAATGTAAAAGTTCTTTAAATACACATTTGCGTATTCACACAGGAGAGAAGCCATTCGAATGTAAAATTTGTTCGAAAACTTTTACACAGAAAGGTACTTTAATTAAACATATGCATACTCACACAGGAGAAAAGTCATTTGAATGTGAAATTTGTACAAAAACTTTTACACAGATAGCTACTTTAAATACACATTTGCAAATTCACACAGTAGAAAAGCCATTTGAATGTGACATTTGCTCGAAAACTTTTAAACGTAAAAGTACTTTAAATAAACATTTGCGTATTCACACAGGAGAGAAGCCATTCGCATGTAAAATTTGTTCGAAAACTTTTAGACAGAAAGGTACACATTTGCAAACTCACTCAGTAGAAACGCCATTTGAATGTGACATTTGTTCGAAAACTTTTAAGTATAAAAGAACTTTCAATACACATTTGCGTAATCACACAGGAGAAAAGTCATTTGAATGTGAAATTTGTACAAAAACTTTTAAACAGAAAATTTATTTAAATGAACATATGCGTAAACACACAGGAGAAAAGTCATTTGAATGTGAAATTTGTGCAAAAGCCTTTGCACAGAAATGTACTTTAAATACACATTTGCAAACTCACTCAGTAGAAAATCCATTCAAATGTGATATTTGTTTAAAAACTTTTTCACAGAAAGGTAATTTAAATAGACATATGCATACTCACACAGGAGAAAAGTCATTTGAATGTGAAATTTGTGCAAAAACTTTTACACAGAAAGCTACTTTAAATACACATTTGCAAATTCACACAGTAGAAAAGCCATTTCAATGTGCCATTTGTTCGAAAACTTTTAAACGTAAAAGTACTTTAAATAAACATTTGCGTATTCACACAGGAGAGAAGCCATTCGAATGTAAAATTTGTTCGAAAACTTTTAGACAGAAAGGTACACATTTGCAAACTCACTCAGTAGAAAAGCCATTTGAATGTGACATTTGTTCGAAAACTTTTAAGTATAAAAGTACTTTCAATACACATTTGCGTACTCACACAGGAGAAAAGCCATTAAAATGTGACATTTGTTTAAAAACTTTTTCATATAAAAGTAATTTAAATAAACATACGCGTAATCACACAGGAGAAAAGTCATTTGAATGTGAAATTTGTGCAAAAACTTTTACACAGAAATGTACTTTAAATACACATTTGCAAACTCACTCAGTAGAAAGGCCATTTGAATGAGACATTTGTTCGAAAACTTTTAAATGTAAAAGTACTTTAAATAAACATTTGCGTATTCACACAGGAGAAAAACCTTTCTAATGTGACACTTTTTTGTGTACAGATACTTTGAATTCACATTTACGTAGTAACACAGTAGAAAAGCCTTTCAAATGTGACATTTGTTTAAAAAGTTTTCCGTGTAAAAATAGTTTGAATACACATTTGTATAGTCACACAGGAAAAACCCCATTGAATGCTTAAAAAATTTTTTACAGGAATGCGATTTAAATAAACATTTGCGTCGTCACACTGGAGAAAAGCCAATCGAATGGGCTATTTGTTTGAAAACTTTTGCACAGAAAAGTACTTTAAATGCACATTTGCAAAGTCACACAGTAGAAAAGCCATTTGAATGTAACATTTGTTTAAAAAATTTTTCTCGTAAAGATAGTTTGGATACACATTTGCGTAGTCACACTGGAGAAAAGCCATTGAAATGTGGAATTTGTTTAAAAACGTTTATCCACAAAAGTAATTTAATTTAACATCTGCATATCCACACAGCAGAAAATCCATCAAGCGTGGCATTTGTGTAAAAACGTAATTAACATTTGCACGGTCACACGGGAGAAAAAAATCTTTCAATTGCGATGTTTGTTTGAAAACTTTTTTACAGAAATGTGATTTAAATACACATTTGCGTAGTCAAACAAGAGAAAAGTCATCAAATGTGACATTGGTTTGAAAACTGTTCCACAGAAAAGTACTTTGAATAGACAATTGCATAGTCATACAGGAGATACATCATATATAAGCGACATTTGTTTTCAGGATAGTGGAAAACTTCATAATTTTACATAGATATAATTACAATAGCATTTAATTTTTTTTGTATTCAGTACCGCGCAAAACACCGAAATTGTCCGGTGAATATCGACACATACCAAACCGTGTGTTGAAAGACCGAATATTTCTCATATTGTCGTAATATACTTTGGAGTAACCCAATCTTGGCGTAGAAATAAATGAGTGATACATCAAAATGTTCGTCTTGAAGTGCTCAATACACAGAACGCTGCTAAATTATGGAACAAATTCATTATTTTGCAAACAATTTACTTTTTTCAAAAATTCTGAAATAGGTAGATTTTTTAAATAATATTCGAATGTGGTGACGCGTCACCAGTTTTGACGTGGTGACGTAATTGTGTCATTTTTTTATTTGAAATGTGGGTCTTGTAATACATCATTTGAATGGTATTTCAACAGTGTATTTAGAAGTGGCATACAGTCGATTTTTATGTAAGACAGAGTAATAAAAACTTATTTCTAATGCGAAACTTAGTACAGTCATTTTAAATATTATTACAAAATCAAAATATTTCCTAAAATTTTCATAATTGTACCTGAGCTAATACAAGTTTTCGGTCTATTATTGGCCTTTTATAACCATAAGCTGTACAGAACAATAGAAAAAGGTTTGGACAGGCCAAAAGCTTTGTATATTAAAGATTACATACCCATATCATAAGGTTATTTTCAATAAATACCTATTTGTCAACAAAGGTTTGCAATTTTGTTTTATTTTTATTCCAAGAATCTCTAATAGTAATGGAATTATAAGTCGATCAATACCTTCCCAACAAATTTCGCCGAAAATGCTTCTGCGGGTTTTTCCATTTAGTAAGGAGGTCCAAGTGTATTCTTAACAGTTTACTAAAAGCTGTTTAGTTGCAGCTTGCACTGTGTAGTCTATTGTGAATTCTAGTGTGATTATGCAAAATTTGGAAAGGCCGCGTAAACGCCGAAAAATCGGTCCTTTAACAGTTAATGAAAAAACATTAATATTTAATTGTTTTAAATCATTTACAGACAAACATTTAAATATTATTGTTGTGGACACAGTGGGGTTAGTTAGTTGTGCGCTTGGTGTTGGGAAATCTATGATTTAGAGTTATTAAAGAAGAGAATTATTCAAACAGCACGTAAAGCTCCAGGAAAACGAAAATAGAAAATCATTTGAAAGAAAGACTTCGAGGTAAATAATTTCCGACAGTAGACAAAGTTCTTGCCACGATTCGAAATGATAAGGTGTATAAATTTCCTATAAATTTATACATGGTTTAGCCCCCGCTTTTTAATATTTTTCCGATCCGTATCGATTCAGCGCGAACGTCCTACCTCCGAGACCATAGAGGATATTGTATTATGGAGAAGAAATTGCCCAAGGACTGTAAAAGAAATGAGAAACCAAAGAAGAAATATATTTTATTTAGATGAAACATGGATCAACGAGGAACATACACCAAATAAATTTTGACAAGATGAAACTGTCGAAGACAGGCTCTTTTAAATAATTTATCTACTGGTTTAAATCCACCATCAGGAAAGGGGCGCAGACTGATAATAGTACACATCGGCAGTTCAAACGGTTTTGTTAAAGCTGGTTTATTGACGTTTGAACCTACTTGTACCGGTGACAACCATGAGGATATGAATGATGCTGATGTCTTAAAAAATGGTTCAAACAAATGATAGATCTTCTTCCTCAGATCCCAGACAGCACACAATATCCATTAGATATTCAGTGGATAGCCCAATATCCACTGAATATCAAGTCCATGTAAGAATCTAATGGATATCCAATGAATGTATTTCATATAGATATGGAAAAAAAATTATTTTCTATTTTACTGATAATATATTGAATAATCACATAAAAAATAATTGAAAAGGAAGTTCTAATACATAATACCTTCAATGCATAAATGTTTTAATCTCTTGATATTATATCAATTTGTATATCCATGGATATCTATTATTATTTTCTGTCGCATTTTTTGTCTGTTTAATCTATTTTTAGTTTTATTCAAGTAGAATTGAAAACAGATAGATATACATATATTGGATCAGACTATAATGAGTTTAATCAACAATACGAATGCGGCATAATACGTGATGTTCTTAACACACAACAAAAATATTTCATGATTTCATTCCTCAATTCGAGATTTTAACAATGCATGGAATTTCATTAACACCTAATACAAAACTAGAAGTACAACATATTTGTGATACATAACAAGAACTGGATTTAGAGTTAGAAATTTGAAGCCACTTAGGAGACCCACAATATGAAGTCTTCAAAGAACAGATAAATCTAGGGAGTTGTCCACTTTCAAACTGTCTTCTTAAGTAGTAATTATAATGATCAGCAGATATAGTTTCCTTGGTTTTATATATCAGTGCACAGTTATACCGATCTTTACTTTTTTAGTAAATTCCTTCAATTTGCGTCTATACTCTTCTGATAACAAAAACAAAAATCATAAGCACTTCTGTAACCATTGCGCATGTCCAAAATAATGCCATTTGTCTCTCTGCCCATCCAACTGATGCGTCGCTTGCCCAAAATAATACCATAATGACTGTGATGTTACCTTTATCATGTTAAGTGTCATTCCATCTTTAAAGCTTTTTGATTTTCTACATACACAAGTAGCATATCTTTATGACTACATCCTGTATATAAAAAATGTTTGAAATCTCTCTCTCATGAACACCTACCTGATTTATTTTACAAAATAACATACAGTTAAAGAAAAATATGTGGAGAAGAAATGCATACATGATAATACCATCCCGTTCAATGGATATATTTGAAATAATAAAACAATTCAACGGTATCTCATTAACGGCAGGACTCATGAAATTTTCATCTTAAAATGGAGTGACGAAGCGCCTACTACTGTATTTTAGATTACATCATTCAACACCGTAAAAATGATTACAATGAGAGAGATCTATTTCAACAATACTAATCACACACATCTTAAAATGGAGTGTCAAAGCGCTCACTACAATATTTTTATTAATAGACACTTTTGATTTCACTTGTATATCGTGAATTTAGTCCTATATGGTACCTTGAATAACAAAAACGGAAAAAACTCATTTCCGTTGATAAGTTTAGGTTTCATCCATGCTAACATAATTATCTATTTTATGCTAATATACACTTTGATTTCGCTCGTCGTGAATTTCTAAGATTATTATTTAAATTTCATAACTATTCTCTCTTCATAAAAAGTAACGTTATTGATTTCGTTCCTCAATTCGATTAGATTTTAACAATGCATGAAATTTTAGACCGGATATTCGGAGCCTGACAATAATTTTGTAATCAGCCAAAATACTAATGAGAGTGATATTCCTGATAGTGATAAAACTCTACCTAGTGATGTAAGTTTCGATGAATCGCCAGTATACGACGAATCAAATCTAAATACGAGGCCAAGAAGACCTCCTAAGCATTTAGAAGATTATCATCTAGACTTTCATAACTGGGTTGATGTATCGGATTAATTTATAGTATAATAATAATTAAAAAAAAAGAGAACATGTTATGTATGTGTATGTCTGAAGTTGACATGACGTTGGACAGTTGTTGTTTGGCGGCTAGTATTGCCAGTAAAAGTGATTATTTTATGTAAAGAGTTTTGATAGAAATAAAGACATGCAAACATCAGCACACCTGTTATTGCTCCCTAATATGACATGGTGTCAGGTGTGAAAGATTTACGCAGCTAGTTCGCGTCAAAAAGTAATAAAACACGACTTGTTACAGTACTGGGGGCATTAAAACGGTACAGCTCGTTGAGTGTCACTGAATTGTTGGAAGCCCTATTAAGAATCAAAATGGATTTTAAGCCACCGTCGTCGTTATTCAACGAGTGTAGCCACGACAATGTTGCAAATAGTTGGCCACTTTGGAAACAGAAATTCAATTTATACCTAATAGCATCTGGTAAGGACAAATCAGCAGATGTTAAAATTGCATCGTTTCTGACATGCATAGGAGATGAGGGCATTGAGATATAAACAATATAAAGCAACATTACTCAAGTTAATACAATATTATGATGACTATTTTATGCCTAAGAAGATTGTCCCAATGGAAACATTTAAATTCCATTCCCTTGTCCAGAATGAAGGTAGTACTATTGACCAATACCTTACAGAACATAAAAAACAAGCCAAATTATGCAATTTTGTATGTAAAAATCCAGAGTGTGCTCAATCTTATGAAGACAGAATGATTAGAGACAGACTGATAGTAGGTATTAAATGCAAAGAAAGTCAATCAAGATTGCTACGGGAATCCGATTTGTCAGTCAAACATATTACTGATTATTGCAAGAGTGTAGAATTAAGCAAACAGTGTTTTTAAATGAAACTCAAGGTCTCTAGTTAATTCCACAATATAATACAAGTTATTGAAAATTCTAAAAAATTGACAATTGTTTCGATAAATCAATATCATCGTCAGAATGACAGAAGTTACATTTCATTTTATGCCTACCTGATGTTTAGTAGTTATATTTGGCTAGACCAAGAAGTAACCTAACTTGTGATTGGCTTAATATATGTTTATAGAAAAAAGAAGAAGATGTGATATTACAAATATTGAAGCTTAGATATTATTAGCCCTATGGTGATATCCTGGATATCATTTTTCTAATTAAGATCAGTATAACTGTGCAATGATATAAAAAACCAGGAAAACTATATCTGCTGATCTTTACAATTATCACTTAAGAAGACAGTTTATTAGTGGAGAATTCCCTAGATTTAACTGTTCATTGACAACTTCATATTGTGGGTCTCTTAAATGTCTTCTAATTTCCAGTTCTTCAAGGAAATCCAGTTCTTGTTTCTTTTCACAAATATGCAGTACTTCTAGTTTTGTGTTAGGTGTCAATGAATGATTGGTGTCAAGTAGATGTTTTGCGTAGTGGGATTTATCTGGTTGTTTTAATCTGTATGCTCGTAAGTGCTCACTGTATCGTATTTCAAAATTCCTAAGGGTCTGACCCAAATAGACAGCATTACATTCTGGACATTTGAGTTTATATATACCTGACTTCTTTAATAGTGGTATTTTTGTTTTTACATTTAACAATTTTGCACTAACGTTACTTTCTGTTTTAAAAGAAATTGTTGTATTCGTTGCTGAAGATATTATCTTTGAAATATTATTAGAAATATTTCCTGCATATGTGATGGTTTTATAAGTTTTAATTTCATCAGCTTGTTTAGGATATATTAGTTGTAATGCCACTTTTCCCTCTTTTTTACTAATTAGCTTATTTATCATATCTAATGGATAACCGTTAGATGTTGCTATTTGTCTAATTGTATTAATCTCTCTATCAAAATTACATTTGTTCATAGGAACTGAAAAAGCTCTATGTATCATTGAATTATATACTGCTAGTCTGTGTGACACAGGGTGGTTAGAATTGAATGGAATTGTTACATCAGTTTGTGTTGGTCTAGTCAAATATAACTACTAAACATCAGGTAGGCATAAAATGAAATGTAACTTCTGTCATTCTGACGATGATATTGATTTATCGAAACAATTGTCAATTTTTTAGAATTTTCAATAACTTGTATTATATTGTGGAATTAACTAGAGACCTTGAGTTTCATTTAAAAACACTAATATGAGCATATTCCACGAAGTAAGGGTCGAGACAGTCAATTTCATTAAGCAAACAGCATACTAAAACACTAAACCCGTCTAACGAAGCATTTGCAGTAAGAGAATTAAAAAATTTCAAATGCAGGAAGTGCTTATATGAACATCTCCCAAACAAGTGTCCAGCTTTTAGAAAAACTTGTGCTCTGTGTCAAAAAGTTGGGCATTTTGCCAAAGCATGTTTTAATAAGTGCCAGGAAGACCCAAATAACGTAGTTGAACAGACAATTCATAAGAAAACTACTGAGAGAAATGTTAATGGAGTATATCAAGAAGATGAAGCTCGTTTACCACCAGAAATATACGTAGATATGGTTAAAAGCCCATGGACGGAAACATTATGTGTAGAAAACGTTCAGGTAAAATTTAAGTTAGACACTGGTGCAGATTGCAGTATCCTGCCAATAAATATTTTTAAAAAAGTAAAATGTAATAAACCTTTAATTGACTGTTCAGTTACTCTTGTTACATATGGTAATTTTAGAATGAAGCCTATTGGCAGAATCAATTTAGTTTGTAAACATAAAGATGTAGTCGGGATTATCAATTTCATTGTAGTAGATGCTGATACTGAAGCATTGCTGGCCTTAATGATTGTATCAAATTTAGTCTTATGCAAAGAATTGACAGCTTTCACTCATTTCCTATCACTAAAGATGAGGTTTATAACAAATATACACATGTTTTTGAAGGTGTTGGTAAAATCCCTGGGGCGTGCTCAATTGAACTTGATGAAAATGCTAAACCAGTCATTCAGTACCAGCGCAAAGTCCCATTTTCACTGCATGAAAAACTAAAATTCACATTAGACGATCTAGAACAAAAACAAATCATTAAAAAAGTAAATTACCCTACTAGTTGGGTAAATAGTTTAATGATAATTGAAAAGAAACACCGGTCTTTAAGGATCTGTATAGATCCAAAACCTCTAAATCAGTTTATACGCTGTGAACATTATTTAATCCCCACTGCTAATGATATTTTAAGTAGGCTCTCAGGCAAACGAATATTTACAGTTATTGATATGAAGGATGGCTTCCATCAATTAGAACTTGATGACACAAGTGCTGATTTATGTACATTTAATTCTTCATTTGGCAGGTATAGGTTTAACAGCCCAGCAAACAATAGATCTCTGGCCACCTCCCGGGCCAGTACAGCAACAGTCGGCGAACTGCTGGTAGACTACTGTACCAGGATGATGGTGCTGGCTAATTGCATATTTGATGCTGGTAATACAGAAATTTGGAGTACGGTATCATGCCAGTAATGGTTTGGTATAAGTTAAACAATTGTCGTATGACCGTTAGTAGTATCATTCTGGGCCAGTACCGTGAAATATAGACTATTTTACCCATGCAATTAGATTGCCGGACCAGTAAATGACGGTATGTATTCATCCACCAATATCGTTTTTTCTTATAAAAAAGTCTCAACCTATGACATTTTTTATTGAAACTTATCATATGGAATTCGAGTCTAGGTTAGGTTAGGTTTATAATGAGTGGGTCAATGAGGCCCTCCACTGCGACTCGCGAGAATCTATTGTGGCTCATACCTATTCAAATTTCACCAAACAAATTCAGCTTCTTGACGAAGCCGATTAATTTGTTCAGTGAATGATATTTCAGGTCCGAGGGCAAGAGAGTGGCCCTGCCAAACATCCGATACCTGATTTGCGCCGCGGCGGGGCAGGCACAAATTATATGCTCTGCTGTTTCATCATCTTCCAAATAAAGACGGCAAATCGGATCGTCCGACAGTCCAAGTTTCAGCATATGATGATTCAAACGACAGTGGCCTGTTAAGAGGCCTGTTAGGCACCGTAGATCGTGTCTTTTATAGCAATATTAAACACTACGAAATACTATTTCAATTTAACTTTCATTTCCACGATAGTATTTTCTGATTTCTCTCTTAGTCTACGGTAACACTGTAAACAAAGATAAGAGATCTTTCTCTCGCCTAACAGCTCTGAAAACACATATGATTGCTAGCGAACGTTTCTCTTCTGTCCGGTGTCATATAATGATCCAGTTCTGTAGTGTGGTTTGTGGCTCTGTGGGATAAATTTAAGTAAGAGAGGTTTTTTGGTTATCTATGGTTATATATTCTGTAAAATACTGTGAATTCGTAAAAGTCCGTTTACCGGTATCAAATAGTGCTATTTTTTATTTAGAAATTAGACTATACTGTGGATTGTAGTGCAATTTTATTATAACTACGATGGCTCTCAGACAAAGTGAAGATAAACAGGATATTATAAAGTAAGTAATAAATGTTTTTTCCACTTTTACATCCTCATCCCAGAACGCGTGGTTTACGCCTAAATTTTGCTGTTCTTTGCTTGTGTAAATTGTTGGTTCTTCAAATTTTTTATAATTCGTGATAAAATGTTTAAAAACTACTCAACAGGCTATAAATATAAGTTAATCAAAAGAAACTTAGAAGAATCCAAAATTTTATTTGAGCTGGACTGCCTGGGTTCAGGACATAGTAAATGTTCTACTGTAAACACTTGTGATATTCCAAACAAGAAGCTTAAATACAGTATATCTAACAAGCATTCACTTGATAAAAATTATTTAGAAAGTGAATGTGAGAATATTGATAAATCTAAAAATAATTCTGCACCACAAGAGGATGAATTAAATAATAAACACTATTCAGATAACCCCAGTACCGAGAGTGATTGTGACTATAATTTTGGTGAAAGTGAAAATATTCAAATTGAATCTAAAAACATCAGCAGCGGTAGCAACACAGATACTGACAATTTAAATACATCGAGTGTTAATATTGTTAAAGATAGTAGTTTAAATGCAAAAAACTTTCTAGTTAGCTGGTCCCTGCGTAATAACATATCGCATGTGGCTCTCTCAGAGTTATTAGCTTGGTGCTCAACAAAACCTGATTTATCAGAATTACCTAAAGATGCTAGAACTTTACTCAGTACACCATCCAAACTACATTATGAGTTACAAGGAGATGGTCAATTTTATTACTTTGGGTTAACTAAGAAGTTACTGAAAATTGGAGTAGACCATAACCTGAAAGAATTTTCTTTAACCTTTGGTATTGATGGTTTACCAATTCAAAAAAGTAATGCAGTATCATTTTGGCCAATTTTGTGTAAAGTTCTGAATTTGAATGATTCTGCAAACATTTTTTGGGTAGCTTTGTTTTGTGGTTCACAAAAACCACCTTTAGATGAATTTTTAAACAGTTTTGTTGATGAGCTCAGTATGTTACTGAAATACGGTATAGAAATAGACTCTCGCATAGCCAAAGTATATGTTAAAGCATTTTGTTGTGATTCCCCAGCCAGAGCTTTTATAAAAAATATAAAACATCACAATGGTTATAAGGGTTGTGACAAATGTACTGACAATGGAATATACTGTAATAGAAGGATGCTGTACTTGAAAACAGATGCTGTAATTCGCACTGATGAAGATTTAATAACAAAAAGTGATATAGGACACCACAGAGGCAATACACCATTAGAGAAATTAACAAATGTTGGAGTTGGGCTAGCTTCTAATTTTCCAATAGATTATATGCACTCAGTATGTTTGGGTGTTATGAGAAAACTATTATTTATATGGATGGATGGTGCAAGAGCTTACAAATTTTCCCCTTTGAATATTCTTCAGTTAAACCAGAACATCAATAATTTAAATACATATTGGCCAACTGAATTTAACCGAAAACCAAGATCACTTACAGACCTACAAAGATGGAAGGCTACAGAACTGAGACAATTTTTGTTATATGTTGGCCCAATTATATTAAAAAATATTTTGCCCAATCGACTGTATGCACATTTTATGCTGCTTAAATTTGGAATAACAATTTTATTGAATACAGATTTAAATAGAAATTATAATGAGTACTCCAAACAATTACTTATTTTATTTGAAAACGTTCTGTTAAATTATATGGTCAAGATTTCTGCATATATAATACTCATTCTCTAATTCATCTGCCAGATGATGCACTTAAATTTCATAATCTTAATGACATCAGTTGTTTTGATTTTGAAAATTATCTTCAGACTTTGAAACGTATGTTGCGTAAATCAAATTGTCCTTTGCAGCAGATTGTAAACAGAATGCATGAAATAGACTGTCAAGTGCAAACGCCAAACAAAAGAAAGGATGTATTCAAACCTATTGGACAACAAATTAAAATAGATTTCAATGTAGATCCAATATTAGAAAGGTTTAAGAAACATAATTTTTATAGAATAATTGTGTTTAATGACTATACCTTATCTAATAAATCTGGTGATAATGTGGTAATTTTAAAAAATGGTCATATAATGATTATTGAGTTTATAGCTGTTAGTAACTCTAAACAAAAGAAAGGCACAGTACATATACTTGGCTACAAATGCATAATAAAGGGGCCATTTACCATGTATCCAATGAATTCCAAACTTGTTTCACTGTATGAAATAAAGTTTGATAACAATAATTTAGAAACGTTTTCAAGTACAGAAATTGCGTATAAGGGACTGGTGATACCACACAATGATAAATTTATATTTTCCCCTTTAATACATCAAATATAAACTCTCTTTGAAAACTGTAGATTTGTGTTAGTTATAAGGAACGACATTTGTGTTTATAGTTTATTTTAATGTGACAATAATTTTGAACCTTAATATTTGTTTGCAGCACTATGGTTAGTTTTAAGATGTAAAGAATACTTTTGTGCTTATAGTTTTTTTATTTAAAATTTTTGAGGAACCAGTTCATTATTCTACTTTTTTTGTAAGATTGCTATTTTTTATTTACTATAAAAATATTCCAGAGAATATTGTCTGGTAGAGTTTCCCGATGAGGCAATAGATGGGTCTCTACCCATGTCTATAGTGCCATCAAAATGGCTGAAGAATACAATTTGCTACTGGCCAAAATTTAAAACAGATGAAGAGAGAAGGAAGGCAGTCATAAACAAAGTAGAGTTTGATAGAGATGACTGTGACCGGTGCAATATTAATATTAAGTACAAATCAGGCAAGTGGTACACTTATTTATTTTATACAGGGGTACTTTTTAAATCCATATGAATGAAGAAGTGTTTTTAATGTTTCTCTTCTTGGCTAATTTATGTTAATTACTTATAGATTACAATCATTTCAGATAGTTATGATAAAGCTGTTTTAAAGCTCAAATTTTTTGAAGAGGGAGGAATAAGCAGTGCCTGTTCAAGTGATAGCTGTTTCAATGAACATGCTTTAGGGAAAAGAAAAGTAAAATGTATCTCTCCTGTAAGGAAGTTTCTGGATTCATCAAAAAATGGAAATAAGTATAGCAGTGATAGCGATTCTTCCGAGGATTTACCACCAACTCCTCCAACATTTGTGGAATTGACTCCAACCAATTTTGGCGCTTCCAAAGGATCTAAAAGGGATACAAGTAAGTGAGCAAATATTTTGGAAAAATAAATCATCCTATGAATATTAACTAAAACTGACCAGCTATATGCACAATATTTTTTGTTAGAGATCACTAATGTTTCTAATAATCTCCTGTAGATTTATGTTAATAGTTTGTATCACTTAACTCTTTTGTATATGTAAGTCTAAATGAATGTATCAATGCGGATATTTATTTTTATCATATGGCATGGTACCTAAGTAGTGTAAAACTGAATAAGTATATTACTTTTAGATACCCAAGTGAAGACCTCTTCGAGACCCAGAGCAGGCGATGGCCTTACTCCAGTGACACACAAGGCCATTGAAAATAAGTCAGCATCCACTAGTGATGGAGCTGGACAAGGTGAACCCATCACTAGCTTTAATTCTATTGCAAAAACCTGCCAAAAAAATAAAAGTAAGTGTTTTAACTGTAAAACTGTTTTATCAATTTTTGGTAATTACAATTCTTGCTTTCTAACACTCCAAAATAAACAATTTAAAAATATGAGTTAAGCTTCTTACAACTAATATATGTCATTATTATAATCATGGAATTATATTTCTAGCATTGTTTGAGACTTTATACCGAAAATTAGAAGTGATGTCCCAAGACATTACATTTCTCATTCAAATAACAAAAAGATACACACTGCAAAGATGAAGGGATTGCAGCCATTCCTGATGGTATAAGTTTACCCATTACAATAGTGGAAGACATAAAAATGTTTAATAACTGTCTCAGTGATGAAGAGTTTTTTAAAAATATTGTAAGTCCTATGTTATTAACAAAAATGGAATATTTTATTAGATGGTTTCTTTCTAGTGTGCTTAATTATTAAATATTGGTGGTAAAGATGTTAACGATGGGACAAGAAGGCTGATTGGGAAAATAATGTCCCATGAATTAAGCCTGAAATTTAATTGGACTGGGAGAGGCAAGGAGGATTTCAGCAGTCTCGCCAATATTACAAAACTTATTTTGGGTTAGTATGATATAGATAGATATTTACTTCGTTCTTTTTACAGATCATCATAACAATTTCATAGAACATGTCGCATCATTTTACAGAGGTACACCTAGTACTAGTAGTGATTGATTTGAAAAATTACAATGGAATTTTTGTATTTTGTTTGAACCCAAGTTATTTTCTAGCTTGTCTTCGCAAGAATCCGGTAACTCGAAATGCCACCGAAAGTGATGTCAGTAGTGTTATAAAAGTGTGGCTGAGAACAGCACCTGACCGCATGGGCGGACGCAAAAGAAGGGGCGAGAAGAATACCGGCGCCGATGTAAAATAAAAGTTTAAAAACCTATATATAATAGATGAAAAGAATATTGTTTTGTTTTAAATCCATATTTGTATTTATACCAAAATACATTTTTACTTTTATAATAATTAGCTGTTTTAAATATTCCTACCATCATAGTTTTAAAAAAGTATACTGCAAAACCCCCTAGTTCTAAGAGTGCAGTAATGGTCCAGCATAAAAATGGTATACGATATATTGACATATGTGAGCTGGCCCAGCATAAAAACTATGATGGATATGCTGGTTTACATATACCAGCCCAGCATGTTTTCCGAATTCAGAAGTTACAGTAGTGGCCCAGCGTAAAAACTGTATTGCATATCTAGAATTCATGTGCTGGCCTAGTGTATGTTGTCAAATCTCAAAAAGTACAGCAGTGGCCCAGCATAAAAACTGTGATGGATATGCTGGTGTACATGTATCGGCCCGGCATAGGTTTTCTGAATTCAGAAGTTACAGTAGTGGCCCAGCATTATAACTGTATTGAATATACTGGCATATATGTAATGGCCCTAATGCCAGCCAGATTCTCCTAATGCTACTGGCCCATTGCTGTATACAGGTATTCTGCCGTACCAGCAATTACTGGTGAAGGTTTACTGGCTCAGCAGTAAGCCGACCGAAAGTGTTTGCTGGGAGAGTCCCATTTGGTATATCCAGTGCACCAGAATTGTTTCAAAGAAAGTGCTATGAAATATTTGGAGATATACCAGGTGTGGAAATATACCTTGATGATTTAATCATTTCAGGTGACAATGAAACCAATCATGATTTAACTTTTAGAGAAGTATTACACAGAGCAGAACAAAATAATGTTAAGTTTAATTTTAAAAAACTCCAATATAAATTAAATCAAGTTACCTTTATGGGCCACACCATCTCTGGTGAGGAAATTAAACCTGATTCTAACAATATTAAAGCTATTTTTGCGATTTCTAGCCCAGTAAATAGAACTGAGGTATTGCGAATTCTGGGCCTATTAAAATTCTTTTCCAAATTCATTCCTAATTTATCAGAACTAACAGCTAACATACGAAATCTTACCAAGAAAAATATTCCTTTCCTTTGGACATCTAAGCATGAAGCTGAATTATCTTTTCTTAAAAGATTAATTTCAACACCTCCTATTCTTAAAGTTTTTGATCCCAAAAACCCTATTGTTATTGAATGTGATGCATCAAGTGAAGGACTAGGATGCTGCCTACTACAAGAAGGCCATCCCATTGCATTTGCATCTAGGTACTTAACAAATTCCGAGAAGAAATGGGCACAAATTGAAAAAGAACTCTGTGCAATTGTATTTGCGTTCCAAAAATTCCACTATTATGTCTATGGCTATAATGTGCTTGTTCAATCTGACCATAAACCATTAATCCCCATATTTTCAAAACATCTTGATAAAGTGACCGCTCGACTTCAAAGAATGTTGTTAAAACTGTTAAAGTACCACATTAACATCACTTATCTTCCTGGTAGAGACATGCTGATAGCAGACATTTTATCTCGAAGCTGCAGCAAAGAGCCAGTTGTAGATGATCCCGAAATGGAGTATGTGATTCATGCCTTATCCAACAATATACCCCTGATTTAAAAACTTATTTTAAATTAAAAAACGACATTTATTTATCGAATAATCTATTATTTTTGGGATACAAGATAATTGTCCCAAATCAATTGAGAAAGCAAATGCTTTCGTTAGTGCATGAGGCTCACTTTGGGATTCAGAAGTCCAAACTTAGAGCTACTATTTTATTGGCCTGGTTTATCAAAAGATGTGTAAAACTTTGTTTCACAGTGTGACATTTGTCAAACAAACCAAAAATCTAACCAAAAGGAAACCTTGTTCTCTCATCCAGTGCCTAACAGGCCTTGGCAGTATCTGTTTTCTGATTTTTTTGAATTCAAAGGAAGAACATACTTATTGATTGTTGACTCATATTCCAATTGAATTGAGGTCGTTCAAAGTAATACAAAGAACTCAAAAGACGTTGTCAATTTTTGTAAACAAGTATTTTCGCAGTTTGGCATTCCAGATAAATTCTATGCAGACAATGTTCCTTACAATTCACAAAACTTCATAAATTTTGCCAAAGACTGGAATTTTGAGGTAGCATTCAGCAGCCCTCATCATCACCAGTCCAATGGCCTCGCAGAAAGGTCTGTGGGAATTGTAAAACAAATGCTAAATAAAACAAAATCTGAAGCAGACTTAGCACAATTTTTAATGGAATATCGCAGTACTCCATTACCCAATATGGAGTATTCCCCGGCTCAGTTGCTCCTTGATAGATCCATCAAGACAAGAATACCGATTTCAGAAAAAAACCTCTTACCTCTCCATTTAAATCATACTAAGGTTCAAAATAAATTATTAGAAAAACAAGAAAGGCAGGCTTTATATTACAACAGAAATGCTAAAGACTTGGAAAAACTCACTGAGGGTGAGAATATCTTAATCCAAAAAGGGAAATTTTGGGAAAAGGGAAAGGTGACTGGTATAGTAAACGACCGATCCTATTTAGTAAAAGACGGTAATGGCACTACTTATAGAAGGAATAGGAAGTATCTTAATAAAACCAATCTACCCTTTGTTCCTAATTCTTTATTATATGACTATGATCTAGATTCACTCGGAGGTGGGACACAACCACTTAATAATAATGAAACCCCAGTCTCTCCCCATCAATTTGAAAACCAAAGTGACCAAGAGGGGGATAATGCATTACAATATATTGCGGGTATGTTTGATAGTCAGGACAACATCCTGATAGTACGGGATGATAGCAATTCGGAGCCTGACAATAATTTTGTAATCAGCCAAAATACTAATGAGAGTGATATTCCTGATAGTGATAAAACTCTACCTAGTGATGTAAGTTTCGATGAATCGCCAGTGTACGACGAATCAAATCTAAATACGAGGCCAAGAAGACCTCCTAAGCATTTAGAAGATTATCATCTAGACTTTCATAACTGGGTTGATGTATCGGATTAATTATAGTATAGTATAATAATAATTAAAAAAAAAGAGAACATGTTATGTTTGTGTATGTCTGAAGTTGACATGACGTTGGACAGTTGTTGTTTGGCGGCTAGTATTGCCAGTAAAAGTGATTATTTTATATAAAGAGTTTTGATAGAAATAAAGACATGCAAACATCAGCACACCTGTTATTGCTCCCTAATATGACAGTTAGTGTAATCTGCAAATATTCATTTCTCAACCCCTCTGTATATTCTTCAAGTGAACCGGCGATCGTATCGAAAAGATATTATCAAGTAACATTAGTGTGTTACAGTTGGACACTTTTAATAAGAACCATTTCTCATCCACAGACAATTCCAAATTTGAAAGTAATTATGTCTCATATAAATTCAGTTATGAAAGGTGGAATGATCTCAAAAATAGACGATGGATGGTCAGTGAGGCAAACTGCGGCATTTTACAATGTTAGCAAGAACTCAGTTTCAAGTATTGTAAGAAGATGGCGATATGAGGGAAGAATTGATATAGCTCCAGGCTCAGGACGTCCGAGAAAGTCAACTGCTCAACAGGATGCTGTTTTGATTAACCATTTAAGAGCAAATCCATTTGAAACAGTAGTTCAAGCTGTTCCTGCAACAACTTTTCCAGCATCCTGTCTTACGGGCCATCGCAGAGTATCACAGTCTGAATTGAAATGCCATGCAGCAGCAACGAAACTATTATTAAACAATACTCACAAATAATCAAGAATGGGGTTTGCTTTAGAGCATATTGCTTATGACGAACAATTTTGGAATCGTGTTATTTTTACGGATGAAAAGGTTTTTCAATCGTCAAATAGCGGCAATATTCGTGTCTATCGCCCGCCGAATACACGGTTTGATGTGAATTATGTAAATTTTACAAATAAAAGTGGTCGTTTTTCTGTATATATGTAGACGTGGATATCTGCGCAGGGACCTGGAGTTCTATGGCATATTGGCGAAAGATTTAATAGTGAAGCATATATTAGAATTTTAGAAAATGTTATGCTACCTTCTGTTGAGATTCGTTTCCCTAACAATAGACGCATTCAGCAGAGAGCAATTGTCGCTACCGTTAGGGAGCGGTAGCGAAGATCTGCTGGACACTCTGCTACATGTTTTGACATTTGACAGTAAAGTGACACTTGTCAATTTGAGAGATTTGTTATTTGTTGGGTTAATTATTTTGAAAACAGTAAAAAATGGATAATTTGTATGCATTTTTAGTTTTAGTAACAAGTAGGTTGTTGTTTATTAGTAACTAAAAAAATAGAACTGTAAATTTAAAAGAAAATTATGTCATGTAATGTTATATAGCTGCTAATTTTCCTTAAAATAAATTGCATATTTCAACGGGAATAATTACTTTAAAAACTGAAAACCTAACAGGTTATGGGCCCAGGTCAGTTCACTTGCCCACCAGCTGTGTAAAATCTTAGTGAATTAAAAACTTTGTGAGAAATAAAAATCGTGATTGTAAAATCTGCCGTTCCCGGTGAAAACTTTGGAGTTAAGTGAGAACTTTAGCGGCATAATATAAAATAAAAATGGCTCAATCTGACGAAAGTGCTTTGATTGAAAAACTATGCGACAATGAAACTTTCGAGGTATGGAAATTTCAGATACTAATACTGTTTAAAGCCAACGGACTATGAAATTGTAAACGGAGATTGGAAGTTTGAAAATTTGACAAAACCCGAAGAGAAAGCAGAATGGAATAAAAAGGATGATAAAGCACAAAAAGTGATAATGACAACTATAGATAAAAAGCATTTAATGCATATAATAAACTGTGAAAATTCAAGTCAAATGTATAACAAACTGTGTAACATTTTCCATAAGGATTCTGAGCAGCAAAAATGTAATCTGTTACAAGAATTTTTCAATTTTAAATTTAATAAACAAATAGGCATGTCACTGAACATAAGCAAAATTGACTTAAAACATTAAACCAATCTGTTAGTGATGATATGATAATATCTAAAATTCTTTCTACTCTACCTGAAGAATACAAACATTTTGTCACAGCCTGGGAATCAGCCCCATTAACAGAAAGATCATTGTCCAATTTAATATCCAGATTAGTTTCAGAAGCAAATAGAATAAAAGGAACAAAAAAAGACGAAAGTGTGACATTTAAAGCTGAAGAAAAGCACATTAAAAAAGGAAAATTTGTTAATCAAGCATCAGAACGTAAGTGTTATAATTGTGGAAAAATTGGACATTTTATGAAAGATTGCAGAGCAAAACAATGTTGTACAATATGTAAAAAGAACAACCATACAGAAGAAAACTGTTTTTTCCGAAAAACTTATCAAAAGTCAAAAAAGGATGGTAATAAAGTAAGTTTCTAACACATAAAAATTGTGAATCAAAATTTGATACCACCTTTATCGTGGACCCTGGTTCAACGTCTCATATGTGTAAAAATAAGGATCTTTTTGAGTGTGTGAAAGAACTCTTGTTTTTAAAATCCCTCATTGAAGAAGTCACAAGTGTACCAGTGTCAATAACGTTAAATGTACACAACCTAAGTGCGATAAAATTAATAAAAAACGGACAGTTCAATAAGAGAAGTAAACACATTGATGTGCGGTATCATTTTATTAATGAAAAGGTTAGTGATGGTGTTGTAAAGAACTATTGCCCTACTGACTTACAAACGGCGGATATTTTTACAAAGTGTCTAGGAACTGTTAAATTTCAGAAACATAGCAACTCTCTCATGTATAAACTCTAGTTTTAAAAAAATATTGTTTTTATTATTTTTAAAATCTTAATTAAGATATTTAAAATTAGGAGAAGGTGTTAGAAATAATTTTAAATATCGTAACAGTAGGTTGTTTATTAGTAACTAAAAAAATAGAACTGTAAATTTAAAAAAATGTATGTAATGTAATGTTAGCTGCTAATTTTTCTTAAAATAAATTGCACATTTCGACCGGGATAATTACTTTAAAAACAGAAAACCTAACATTTGTTTCATCTATATTATAATATTGGTTATTAAATTCATAAGTAACTGAATAAAAATCTGTTCACTCCATATTTGATACAAATAAATGACAAATGACGCGCCGTTCACAACACGTTGTAAATAGTGAGCGTAGTTTTTTCCGCTACCAAAAATGGCGACCGCTCCGCAACATGTTGGGAGGGAGCGCTTGTGCCAGCAGATAAATCATAAACAGTTGCACAACTGTTGTCTCTGCTGAATGCACCCACACTGATTTTATCTTCCAACAAGATAACTGTGCAGTGCATAACTCTGGTTTAGTGACCGAATGGTTTCGGGCACGTAATATTAATGTTCTTAACTTGTGTAGTGAAAGCCCAGACTTGAATCCAGTAGAACATGTTTGGTCAATGTTAGTTAGAGAAATTCTAAAGGCAAATGTAAGACCAAGAAATGTTGAAGGTGTGTTGGAAGTTATAAATAATGCTTGGGAGGAAATAACTGAAGAATATTGTTCAACATTATATAGATCGATGACCAGTAGATTAAGACAAGTCATAGAGCATAATGGCGGGATAACTTAATATTAATTGTTGTTTTTTATTGAAAATTAAAAAGTAATTCAACGTTGTAACAATGTAAGCAAGAGCTCAGTTTCAAGTATTGTAAGAAGATGTTGGAACTCCAGGTTCAGGACGTCCGAGAAAGTCAACTGCTGAACGGGACGCTATTTTGATTAACCATTTAAGAGCAAATCCATTTGAAGCAGTAGTTCAAGCTGTTCCAGCAACAAATTGTTCAGCATCCTGTCGTATAAGCCATCGCAGAGTAGCACAGTCTGAATTGAAATCTTCAGTAATTATTTGAAGTTTATATAAAAATGTAATTATCAATGATGTTTAGTAAAAATGCGTCATGTAAAATAATATAAGAAAATAAAAAAATTATTTAGTAGCCTGTGATATTTAATAACGAAAAACAATATTATTCACACTTTAGTGGTATTATCATTTAAATATACGTTAAAAAGATTTCATTTTTCCTGGAAATTGAAAAGTCACATTTACACTAGGCAACAACCACTGTCCCAGTTTCTTTTAGCCGAACTGTACGATTTAGAGAAAAATGTTCAACACAAAAGTTGTAGAACGTGTTAAGGTCTATGAAAAAGCTCAGTAACTTTTTCGCGTCAAATGAAAAACAAAGGAAATACGATTTTTTTTCAACTTTGACAGGCCGCCATTTTGTTTTTACAGGGCCGATTTGGCTCATTAACAAACTCGTCCAATATTTTGGCGTAAACGATTTTTGTAGCGAGTTTGGTTTCGATCCGTCAAAAAATACGCCCTCTATCGTGCTTACAAATTCTGTTATAACACATACACATATATATATATATATATATATATATATATATATATATATATATATATATATATATACATATATATGTATTATTGTGATTTATTAGGTGCGTAATTTTAATATTTTAATATGAATAGACTTTCTCTATTTGCCCTACGTTGGGCCGACAAATTATTGTGAATTGGTACTCCTGTGGTACCTTTATTATTTTTATTTTAGTTTAGTTGATATTTATTGTTAGTTTTTGTTTGCCCGGTATATTATAAATTTTTAAAATAGGTTATAAAATAATTATACCTTTGCATGAAAAACTCCCTGATCTCAAGTAGGGTTCAAATGTTAAAAAACGAAACAATTTTAATTTCAAATATGAGCGCCAAAGTTAAATAAAATCCTTACATTTAAATAAAAAAAAATTGTTAATCATAAAAAATACTTGCTTTTTATTTCTTAATAAATTCTAGAGACGGTCCTGTATGTTTGATTTCGAACCCCTCCACGATTTAAAGACGTCGGGTCAATACTGCCAACTGCTGAATATAGATGGAGCAATCACCAAGAAATGAAAAATCTCAACAATATAATTTCAAAAAGTTTTTCAAGTGAAAAACGCTATTTCATATTTTGAAAACAAATAAATCATTCTTTTACAAAAACTTATGAAAACAAACTATCTATGATGATCATTCATTCAACAAACCATACACTCAGATGAAATATTATTTTTATATGTGATTACAAAATAGGCAACATTATATACAAATTTGAAAACGAATTCCGTTACAAACCATCCATAACACAAATTGGCGAAAACAATGCTGATAAAAATGTATGAAATATCAAAGTTCAATTCTTTGCACAAAACAAGTAAGTTTATTTGATCTTTTTATATATAAATGAAATAGTTTCAAATACCTGTTCACTGTTCCTGTTCTAATACACTTCATTGATTGGTTTTTTTAGTTTATTTTAGGTTACCTCCTGGAAAACCAAACAATCCGTCCAGCTTGGGTAATATCAAAAATTGATGCTACATTTCGTCCACGTCAATACATTTTAGACGAATTCCATAATCCAGTCATTTCTGAAATGTATTGTGGAGACACCATTTCCACAATACAATATTTTACTTGGTTATATTGATAAATTTTACGGTCAGTACTCTATTATATTTACCAATTTTCTTGTTAAAATTATGTTTATCTACTTCATTAATCAAATTGCTGAGTTGCTTTTAAGAATAATGTATTTCTTTTTATAATTACCATTCCAAAAATGTTGCTTTTTAAAGAGTTTGAATTATTTTTCTCAAAATTTTGCTTCTCACCCATTCACTTCTACCAAAAAGAAATTCTACCTAGTGAATAGTGTCCATTATCAACAAATTGTTTTATTCAATTTTTTAATTATTAATCTGCTTGTCGCTGATGAAAATATTTCAAATGTATTCCACCAATCAGAATTGGCTATAAAAATTCTTGTTGATAAGTTTCACTTCAAGTTATAAATTGTCCATCTATCTTTCTAGGACATTCTGTTTGAAGTCTTTAAATGATTAAAACCCATATACTACTCCCTTTAAATTGTATTCCAAAATTTTTATAAATCACAGTTCTTTTTATTTCAATTATATCTATGCGGAATGATAATTCATTTCACAAATGTCATGCTTTATAAACTTAATGTTATTGTTTGACTTTTTACCTTGTTATATATAGGGCTCTCCAAACCACGTGATCCAATATGGCGTCCGGGGGCAAACAAGCTCAAGGTGTGCATTAAGTTTGTGGAAGTTTTTGCGTTTATTTAAAATATTCCCGGGTTCCTTACACTCTATTTTATTACCAAATACTTTTCGAGATGCAGAGTGAATATTTATAGACATTAATGCAGAAAAATCGAGATGTGGTTGACAGAGGTAAGTCTAAAAATGTCCAGTTACTATTTGTTTACATTTCTCATCTTTATTTATTCAAAAGATATCTTCTAAAATGAAAGCTTATAAATAAATTTGACCCTTTTACAATTAATGTGCACGATAGAAACTCTTCGACGCAAGCAGTTCCGCCAATCACATACATGGATATAGCTGCATATTTAGTTTTGACCCACAGTTTTTACAGCAAATGAAGGCCTACCTTAGCTTAGATTCTTATAAATATTATGATGCTGGTTTTGTTTTTAGTTGGAAAAGTAAGTTTTTTTAAATAGTTTTTATTATTATTTTTGACATTCACATCTTCTTAAATGAATCAGTTTTTTAAATTAGTTTTTAGCTCTGCTAGAACCAAAAAAATTTATTAGTAAAATATTTGATATTAACAAAAAAATTAAATACCCAGTATACTTAATGGGTCTTAATCACTGATTATGACTTGTAGAAATAAGAAAAACAATTTTTTCTCAAAAATTTCATTACAAAGTATACCTAAGTATTTGTAAATAAGGTTACATATTTTTATTTTGTTTTTAGGTACAACATTCTCTAAGAGGACCTGGAAAACCTCTTGACATTTGGTGTATTGTGACCGAAGATGGAAGTGTTTGCACCGCACATTAAGAGGTTTATGACATATTATGGACTCACACCATCAAGTATATTGGAACTCAATTAATAAACACTGGGTACATTTTTTTGTCTGGTATATTGATATAGTTTTTTCATAAATTGTAGTTAATACCTTGTGTCTTGAAACTATTCAAAAATAAATATCGTTTTAATAGTGTGTTTAGATTAATTTTTAAGTGGTATCAGAAGATTGAAACAATAGTTGATATCAATTAAAATATGTTTTATTTCCATAAATTTGGAGTACAATTCGATTTTCATTTATAAGATGCACATTAGAATTTCATGAAATATATAACAATTTAATTGTTAAGATAAAATCGTTAGTTATAAAAACAACATGAAATACTAACAAAAGTTGCTACTTGAGAAACACTAAAATAAAATTAAGAAAAACAAAAGTTAATAATAAAAGTTGAGTTGAGTTGCTCAAATTTTAAACAGAGCTCATCCATGGTTAGGTCTGTTTGAGACGCAGTTCCAGTCTCTAACTCGTCTTGGTCTCTAGTCTCCAAGAGAAAGTTTATATTTGTTTTGTCTTCATTCTCCCGCTGAAAAAATTGTTTACATTAGTATGCTAATATTAAAAATAAATTACATATTTTTTACTGTTGTAAATGAAATTAACTGTTTTTAAATAATCCCACTGTATAACGAGGAGGTAATAAAAATTCTAAGATACTGACAATTGTTTCAATAACTGATTTTATCATCATCAGAATGACAGAAGTTAATGTGATGTCTACCTGATGTTTAAAAATTATGTTTGGTAGACAAAAATAAGTTACCATTCTTGTGACTTGCTTAATATATATATGAATAGAAAAAAGGATTGACTTGAAATCACAAATATTAAAGCTTAGATATTATTAGCCCTATGGGGATATCCTGTATATCTTTTCGCATTTAAGGTCAGTATAACTGTGCAATAATATAAGAAACCAAGGAAAACTCTATCTGCTGATTATTACTTAAGAAGACAGTTTAATAGTGGAGAACTCCCTAGATTCAGATGTTCATTGATGACTTAAAATTGTGGGTCTCTTAAGTGTCTTCTAATTTCTAATTCTTCAAGGAAATCCAGTTCTTGTTTCTTTTCACAAATATGTAGTACTTCTAGTTCTGTATTAGGTGTTAATAAATGTTTGGTGTCAAGTAGATGTTTTTCATAATGTGATTTTTCTGTTTGTTTTAATCTGTATGCTTCCAAGTATTCACTGTATTGAATTTCAACAATACAGATGAAAACAAGCAGAAAAATACTTTACGCAAAATATCTACTTGACACCAAACATTCATTAACACCTATTACAGAGCTAGAAGTACTACATATTTGCGAAAATGAACAAGAACTGAATTTCTTTGAAGAGTTAGAAATTAGAAGACACTTAAGAGACCCGCAATATGAAATCGTCAATGAACAGCTGAATATAGGGAGTTCTCCACTATTAAACCGTCTTCTTAAGTAATAATTGTAAAGATCCACAGATATAGCTTTCCATGGTTTCCTATATCATTGCACAGTTATATATACTTATCTCAAAAGGGAAAAAGATATCCAGGATATCCCCATAGGTCTAATAATAAAGGTTTAATCTTTGTAATGTCAATTCTTTTTTCTATTCATATATATGAAGCCAGTCACGAGATAGTTAATTTCTTGGTCTAGCCAAACATAATTATTAAACATCAGATGGACATCACATTAAATGTAACTTCTGTTATTCTGACGATAATAATCATTTACTGAAACAAATGCCTATTTCTTAAAAATTTTATTATTTCCTCATTATACAGTGGAATAATTTAGAAACAGTTCCACAAAGTAAGAGTCGAAACCGTAAACTCAATTATATTTTTTGTTTTTATTTCTACTCTTCATATTAAATTGCAAAATCTAATGGTGTCTTTTTATCTCTTGAAGTCTTCTTTTGTACAATCTCTCTAATCTTTCCACATCGTCAGCTTTTCTTTGAACTTTTTGGGATTTGTGTCCCATATTTGGAGATGGAACATAGTCAGGATGATTTTTGTCCTCTGAAGCAGCAGGTTTGCCTAAAGTTACTAGAAAAATAATGAAATATCACCTATAATGCAATCGCCTCATGATACAAACTTCTTTAATTAACGTTTAGCATGAAAAATTCTCAAGAATGGGGCTTATTTGAAGGCTTACCTGTAATAAAATGCCTACTGCATACCCTCTGGTTCTTTAGTTTAGAGTCCGTGAGATCGTCTCGCTTAATTGCTACTAACCAGAGTTCTCTTCGTTTTTTAGATAATTCGTTTTTGTCAGTAACAAATCTAAAGTTTAAAATGGGCGGCACTGAAAAGAACCTCACATCATCCCTGTTGGAACGACTTCCACAATCAACTACAATACACGTATGTGGCATTTTCAGTTGAAAACAACACTTATAAAGTCAATAAAATTAAAAAATAACTAGAGTTTAGTCACAAAACAATCATGCAATGCACTTTAAAAACGTTTAAATCCTACAGTCTCTTACGAGGTTATAACTTTGCTTGCCACCGGACGCCATTTTGAATTTATTTTGACAGGTCGTTGGAATGCCCTATTTAATAATAACATAATCTTATCAGAATACTTCTTTCAATATCTAATTATTACTTTTTAAGACAAATCATAATATTTTTTACTTTTACAATGTGAGAAATAGATTGTTATAATTTATATGAAACAACATTCAAAAATTCTCTCTCTCAAATGTTAAAATCATGTTATATATTTCACATATGTATTTACAAAGTGTATTTAAAATTTCCTCCATAATTCTACAGTTTGACTCTTGTCTTCTTTCTCTATTGAAAAATGAATAATACAGATTGTCTCCATTTCAGACAATTTTAAAAAAAAATTCAAATTCTAAAATTTTGCATTTGCTCACAAAGTGTAGTCTTTCATTCCATATTTTAGTATACAGAGTGTTGCCGGTTTCTCCCTAATATATATATATATATATATATATATATATATATATATATATATATATATAACCTTTGGAACGGAGGGTGATTTTGGCATCCAGGAACACCAAAACGAAAAACTGCATTGAAATTTTTCCGAAGTCGCGTCATGCTACTGTCTACAATAACCCTATTTCATTCTGAAATAAGCCTAATAGAAACCATTTTTTTTTAATTTCGTGTAATTTTTTGTGTCCGTTATGATTACATCCATAGATAATAAACACAAAACATCACAATCTGCAACGAGTTGTGCTCAGTGAGGGGTGAGCGCACTTGAAAATCGCTCAGAAAAATTACGTCGCTCACCAAACATGTAGAGCTTCGCTCTCTCATCAAAGTGCGCTCTCAACTTCACTCAACGGTTGTAGAGCACTTCTGTGTTCTGATCGCGACCTATGGCCAATAATAAAAAAAACAAGCTTTGTTGAAAGTGCTATAGAAATAGAAGAAGAATTTATTTCCTCCAGAGCTGGTCGTCGTTCATTATTTATTTGATTGGCTTTTGTAATAGAAATAGCTAACATTTATTTTAATTATTATTAATTTGATATAATACAGGCAGAATGGATATTGAGCAAAATGTCGTCAAGGAAGAACTCGATATTCACGATGATTTTGTTTGGAATATGGATATTAAACAAGAACTGAGTGACGAAGTGTCTAGGGCAATTTTTGAAAATGTAAATATTAATAGTATGCATCCTATTAAACAAGAAATTAATGACGATCTAAACATAGTTCAAGTAGTTGAAGAAGAAAAAATTGCAGTGAAAACAGAGAGGAGCAGCTCTCATAAGGATAATATAAACATTAGAATTAAATTTAAATATTTAAAATGTAATCCAGCAAGGCGAACTAAATTGAAAGGTGAGTTACATTCATTGATGGTTAGTTAAATGTAACATACTTTAGGTCAGTACTTTCAGATGTTGAGAATCTTGAGCATTTGACATAGGTAACCATAACATGCTTGAAAATTATTATAGTTTCTGTATATAACAAGGGTGTAAAACGCTTTAGCAAGGCAAGCATTTTCTCATTTTTAGAGTTTCTAATAGTAGATTACACTATTGTACAATGATCGAAAATTTGCGATTATTCAGTTTTTTTTAAAAAATTAATGATTTAAAATGAAACCTCAGATTAACAAATAAAATAGATATGTTTGTTTTGATCTTTTCTTGCCCCAAACATTGAGTCACAATCTAAGCTCACTTGCGGACACTTCCACTGCTTTGCCATATTTACAAAGCCTCTTTAATTGAAAATTTGTTAAAAAGTTATGCAAATAAAAAAGTCATACTAATTTATGCATTTGAGTCGCTGCTTTTAAAATCAATTAATAATACTTGAATTTTATTTAATAAAGGCATATTCTTATATAAATTTTAAACAAGTATTTGTTCTATCCTTAGATACCTTCATGGTTATAACTAAAAGTGGCAACTTTGTTCAAAATTTCAGTACCTGTTTAATGTGTCAATAGTAATCTATTTAGTAGTTTTGTCCTTGTTTATTTACCATATAGAGAGATGGAAATATTGTCAGAGTGTGATCGACGATCATTTTAAATACACCGTAGTATTGTAGTAAATAATGTCAAACGTGGTTTGTTTATACGAGCGCCATTACGTCTAGAGAGTAAACATTTAGTTCTTTCGTTTTGATCAGTTTTTCAAAACTTTTAATGACAAAATAAACTTTTAAGTTAATTAATTTAATGTTTTTGGATTATCATGCATTTAAAAATGCATCGGTTGCTTTCGATAAGAAGGCAAAATAAGGGAACTGCATACATATTTATTTTCTTGGGAGTTTAGAGTATGTTTTGGAAACCCGCTCTGTTTTAGCACTTGGTACGGTGATAACAGATGAATATTATCTACAAAAATTAGTGTCTTTTAATTTGATTGAAGATTTAACATACATGTTAATGCTACTAGAATTATTGCAGTCGAAAAGTTAATATTCTTGTAGGAATTCAATTTGAACAACAGAACAAAACGAGTGCAGGTACATATTTCTTACCTTCAACAATAGATGTACTACATTCAAAAATCAGGTATTGTTCGTTAGTAACAAGTGAACAAGTATCTATAAAAAATGAAGATAATTTCAATTCTTTATAAGAAGTGCTTATACTTATCTGGTAGGTTAAGTGTTGGATTGGCAGTTGCAAACAATTTGTGAGACCAACCAGGGAAATATTTTGGCTCGAAATGTCGATGGCACACTCTTTTAGTCTTAAAAACTGTCCGTGGCTCCATTTAAACGACTACGGAGTTTTTACAAACAATTATCCATTTTTTAAATCGGTTTATATTCTTGTTGGGGTTAGGAAACGTATGTTTTATTACGGGTGGATTTTCACATGACAGAATCCAAATTTTTTTTGAAAAGCCATGTTGGAGACCCACAGTCGAAAAAATGTTTATTCACGAATAATACCAGAAGTAGCTCAATAACTTTTCTCCAAAAAAGAAAATACAGACATGTGTCGAACAATCAAAAACAAATTTGACAGAATCATCCCTTAACCTATAATATCTGCTTCAAGAAGAGAAGAAGAGACCTACAGAGTCACCTGAAGATTAGTCTAGGTACTAAAAATTGGGTTCAGGTCGTGTAACCTGCGAAAAATGTTTAATTTTTTGTGTATAACCTTTGCCTGACACTTTGTATTGTTGCAACTCCCTGCCAGACACCACTAAACTTCAATAAATTACAATTAGAATGTTAAGTAAAACACAAAATCCGTACTATAACATATATTAATACAAGATGAAGCGGCAACTAGTTTCGGCTCACTGAGCCATTATCAGGCCTGTAAAAGGTATCAATATAGAGAAAGATCTGAAATAAAAAACCTATTGAAATATATTAAATATATGTATCATTAACATGGAAAGTATTGTAAAAGGAAAGCTGTCACATGTGCGTGGCATCCAGCAGAATCCAATATATGTCAGTACGCAATAAGGGAAGTATACTGTAGGGAAATATTATTAATAAAAATAGTAAGGAAACTATGTAAAACGTCAAATTAAATTAAAATAGGACATCATTAGGAAAAGTCATTAAAATTGGATGAGTGTATAAAACGAAAAGAAGATGGTAAACGTGAACATCGTCTTTTGACAGAATATGTCCGAACCAGAAAGTCTTAGTATTGTAGTAGTCGTAATAGGAAAAAGGGACAATGGAGAGAACCGAACGCATTTAATCTATAATTATACTTATGCTATAGTATAGAAGCTGAATTTTATATATTATACTTGGCGACCCATAAAAATGTTACCTCAGTAGCCAGACATTTTCACTAGTTTTTTCATCGTGGCAGACACATTTAAAGTCTGCTGAAGGTGCCAGCGTAGGCGACAACTGTTGAAGGGCTTGCGAATTAGATAGGTGCGATCGTTTGAGATATCCAATGAAACAATAGTTTTATTACGTTCATAGCCATCTTATATAAAGTAAAAAATATTGTCTAATACTATAAAGTACCGAGGTAACATTTTTTTATAGGTCCCCAAGTATAATATATAAAATTCAGCTTTTATACTTCAACTTGAATATATTTATGATTTATTAAAATTTAGGGGTGTCTAGCAATGGTAGATGAGATTTCTAAAATTACTATGAAAAAATTGAGCTTCATACTTTAACGGTACTTTAAGGTACTATTTTATATACTTTTACTACCTGTTATTTGCCCGTTGCTGATCGTTCTTACCTGTGTTGGGATTATGCACAGAGAAGCTTTCAGCTTTAATAAAATAACAAAGGTCTGCCCGTCGTATACTCTTGGCTTGAACTATATTTTAAATAATCACATATTTTGTTTTTAAACCCTAAATAGCGTTTGTCGTATTGTTTTGATTAAGATGCATATGGTTGATGTCGTATTAGTGACGTGATGGAAAAGACTCAGGGTTTCTATTTCTACTGTAGTTTACGTGCTACGTGAAATACTAATAATTTTAACTCTTAAATACATCAGTTGTGTTAGATGTGTTCAATGTACTTCTAAAATACTTTTTCACGCTGATATTATCACTCATTTAAAATATGTAGGTACCTATACGTTCACAATTTTTTTTTATTCTTCACACAACTTTCAAATCTTAGAAAAATTAGTTTTAATTTTCTTTTTGCAGGACAACTCAAAAATGGAAAACATGCAAACCCAAACACTAATACTGGGATTATGATCTGTGGGCTTTGTGGAAATTTATACATGAATAAAATAGAATTCCTTAGTCACTTTTCTACGATTCATTGTATAAAACTGAATAAACTACTATATAAATCGAAATTTCACCAGAAAAATTCAAGCTGCAGAAAAAGGAAAATAGCTGATCTTACCATTCTCAGAAATCTTGATGAAGATGTAAAACATGGAATTGAAATAATCGAACATAATTTGAAAGCAGAGCTGCAGGACATCGGATTCACTGATAAATTAAGTATAGATGAACGTCAGAAATTGAAGAGAAGTGATTTACACAGATATTTGCGTGATTACACAGGAGAAAAGCCATTCAAATGTGACATTTGTTTAAAAAATTTTTCACGGAAATTTGATTTAAATAAACATTTGCGTACACACACAGGAGAAAGGCCATTCAAATGTGACATTTGTTTAAAAACTTTTTCTCGTAAAGATTGTTTGAATACACATTTGCGTAGTCACACAGGAGAAAAGTCATTCAAATGTAACATTTGTTCGAAAACATTTACACAGAAAAGTACTTTAAATACACATTTACGTTGGCACACAGGTGAAAAGCCATTCAAGTGTGACATTTGTTCAAAAACTTTTTCGCACAAAACAAATTTAACTATACACTTGCGTAGTCACACAGGAAAAAAGTCATTCCAATGTGACATTTGTTTAAAAACGTTTTCACAGAAATGTAATTTAAATACACATTTGCGTAGTCACGCAGGAGAAAAGACATTCAAATGTGACATTTGTTCTAACATTTTTTTGCGTAAATATAGTTTAAATACACATTTGCGTAGTCACACTGGAGAAAAGCCATTTGAATGTGACATTTGTTCGAAAACTTTTGCACAGAAAAGTAATTTAAATACACATTTGCGTAGTCACACAGGAGAAAAGACATTCAAATGTGACATTTGTTTTAACATTTTTTTGCGTAAATATAGTTTAAATACACATTTGCGTAGTCACACTGGAGAAAAGCCATTTGAATGTGACATTTGTTCGAAAACTTTTGCACATAAAAGTAATTTAAATACACATTTGCGTAGTCACACTGGAGAAAAGCCATTCGAATGTGCTATTTGTCCGAAAACATTTTCCCACAAAAATGCTTTAAATACACATTTGCATAGTCACACAGGTGAAAGGCCATTCAAATGTAACATTTGTTCAAAAACTTTTTTGCGTAAAGATAGGTTGAATACACATTTGCGTAGTCACACAGGAGAAAAGTAATTCGAATGTGACATTTGTTCGAAAACTTTTGCCCAGAAAAATACTTAAAATACACATTTGCGTACTCATACAGGATAAAAGCCATTCAAATGTGACATTTGTTTGAAAACGTTTTCACAGAAATGTGATTTAACTACACACTTGCGTGGTCACACTGGAGAAAAGCCATACAAGTATGGCATTTGTTTCAAAACTTTTTAGCACAAAAGTAATTTAAGTAAATATTTGCGTAGTCACACAAGAGAAAGGCCATTAAAAGTGACAATGGTTTGAAATCGTTTTCATTTAAAAACTATTGAAACCAACATTTTTGTTGACACAACGCCATTCAAATGTGATTTTTGTATGAAATGATTTTCGGAAAAAGTATACCTATATAATAACACATGAATGAAGGTCAAATGGTCATTAAATTTTGTAACACAACGTTTATATAAAAAATAGTAAGTTTTCAGGATAGTGGAAAACTGCATAGTTTTACATAGGTATAATTACAATAGCATCTTTTTTTTGTATTCATTATTGCAATACACCGAAATTGTCCGGTGAATATCGAAACATACCAAACCGTCGGTGAAAGATCGAATATTTGTGAATAATATACTTTCGGATTGTCGCATCTCGACAACTAGTGCAGCGGGAGCTCGAATACAAGATACTTAATTTTGGAATAACCCAACCTCTTAGAGAAGAAATAAATAAATATTTGTCTTGAAGTGCTTAATATACAGAGCGCGGCTAAAGTAAGGAACAAATTTATTATTTTGTAAACAGTTCACGTTTTACAAAAATTCGAATTTTAAATGCCGATTTTTTTAAATAATATGTGAACGTGGTGACGCGTCACCAGTTTTGACGTGGTGGTATGATAATTGTAAAATTTGGAATGTGGGTCTTGTTATACCTCATTCAAAAGGTATTTTAATACTGTATTCAGTAATGGAATAGTTGGTCAATTATTTTTTCTATGGAGGGGACAAACATTTTTCAGTTTGAGAATTTGCTACTGCTGTTAAAAATTATTGGCAAAAAGCTGTTGTACTTCATTATTTTAAGTGACACATCCAGTATTTAATAAAAAATTTTCTTTTAGTAAAGAATGGGCAATGCTAATGAAATAGACAAAAACACAACAGCAATTAATTGTCAAAAATAAAGTTACTATTAATCGATAAAAATCAAATTGTCTGCCTAATGTCAATTTAAATATCAGTTGACGTTTTGTCAGATACACAAAATTGCTAACGTCAGTCAGAGAAGGCTCAACTGATCGATTTTGGAAAATAAGGCCATTGTATAATCGAGTAAGAGCTACATGCCTATCACTTCCCTTGGAGAAGGAGCTTTATGTAGATGAACAAATGGTTCCCTTTAAGGGACCTTTAAATGTTAAACAATATGTAAAAAATAAACCCAACCCTTGGGGTATTAAAATATTTGCCCTTTGTGGAAGAAGTGGCATTTTACTAGATTTCATTCTGTATCAAGGAGCTACAAAAGAGCTTGATGAAATGGAGAAGGAAGTGTTTGGCTTAGCAGGAGCTGTAGGTTCAAAATTAAGCCAAAGAATTGCTGAAAAGAATGTACAGCTTTTTTTCGACAATTATTTTTCATACTATAATTTGTTACAACACCTCAGAAGTAAAGGAATTTATGCTACCTGTATAGAAAGAGTAGATAGATTCAAGAAACCACCATTCCAGGATGATAAAGTTATGAAAAAAAGGGCAGGGGCGAAATGGAGGAACTTATTTCGCAAGAAGTGGTTTGACAATAAACCACTTCACCTGGCATCAACATTTATGGGAATTGGCGAAGCCGATAAATATAAGCGGTAGGACAAAAATAAGGAAGAATATGTTTACGTTTCGCGACCAGAAGTTGTAAAAGTATATAATGCTTGCATGGGAGGTGTAGACAAAATGGATTTTCTGATACAAATATACAGGACTTTCATATGGTCGAAAAATGGACATTACGCTTATTCACTCATGCGCTGGACATAGCATGCATAAATGCCTGGCTACAGTACAAAGATAAAGCAATTCAGTTGGGTAAACCAAAAAGAGATATATTAGATCTTCTCCACTTCAGGGCTTATATAGCTGAAGCACTTATAAACGGATAAGACTCCTCGCAAACGAGGTCGGCCATCTCGTGATCCAACACCCACACCAACTACACCTTCTTCAAGGGAGAATCAGGAAGTGCGTTATGATGGAAGGAACCACTGACCAATACATGAAAATAAAAAGTCTGCAACGAGGTGTAAAAATCCAGGGTGTAAAAAACAATCGCGAATTTTATGCAACAAATGTAAAGTTCATTTATGTTTGAACAAGAATACTAATTGTTTAATGATGTTCCATAGTTCTTAAGTTTATTAAATTTTTTTGAATAATCACAGTTTTATTACCCTTGAGTCAATTGACGACGTATTACCAGCCCCTTAGGGGGGGGGGGGCAGATAACCTTTTTATAATATCAAAAAATTGGAAAAAGAAATTAGTTTTACGCCAGTAAAATTTCAGATTTTTTACTCCACCCAATTAAAATAGTGACCGAAAAAGTTATATTAAATTACTTTTTATTTTCCATTTTTTAGGCATTAGTCAGTTAAGTACTGCTGCTACATTATTAAAAGACCTTTCAAAAGAGGAATTACAATACCCACATTTCAACTTAAAAAATCAATAATTACGTCACCGTGTCAACACTGTTGACGTTATCATTTTCGCATATTATTAAAAAAATCGGCAAATAAAATTAAAAATTGACCTATTTCAGGATTTTTATCTAAAATAAATTGTTTGTAAACTAATTAATTTATTTCATTCTGTATATTCAAAATTGCATCGCCCCTTGGTCCTGACAAAAGTTATAATAAACTGAAAATATTAAAAAATATATATTTTTTCTATGTTTAATTAATTACCTACCTCACTCTGATTACAGTTATCGAGATGTGTTTGAACTATTATTTAATATAGAATGTACTTTCCAACGATATACAAAAATATGTGTTAATTCAATTTAAATCAACTCTAATTATAATGAAGACGGGAGTATGTCGATTTAGTTGAAGCGCGGCGTTATTGTTTAATAACTTATTTATAAGATCGAAATCTGCAAATCAGTACACGCGACATGAAGCAGAATTTTGTAAGCAATATCTTATTCGCCTTTATTATCTACTTGTTTTGATAAATAAAGTCAGGGGAGCGAAAAAACTGAAGCAACTACATTGTGTGCGCGTTTGCAGGTGCACCAAATTCGTGTATTGTTTTCTTGGAATCAGGATAGAAATAATATCTCAATAATGCGTTGACAATCTTAATTTAGTTTTTAATTCCGCTAAGATTTGAGGTTGATGTGAATGTATAAATATGTAAATTGAAAATATTGTGGTTCAAAACAATTGTTCGTTGTTGCGGGGATTTTACTTATAAGTTTAAAGGTAAATAGTATATTTTTCTGCCATCTCTTTATTTCAAATCAAATTCGATATTCACAAGTTGAATTTCTTAGTAGACGGACGTGTTTTGTTTCCTAACCAATGACCTCCGTTTTTTAGCCGTACATGGTAATTAACGGGGGATTATTTTGGTTTTTGAGAATTTAAATTACAACAATAGACCGGTAAGTGTGTAAACTTTATTCATTGAGTTAGTTTAATATCGTCGAGTCGAGTGTGCAGGTACATTTGTATTTTCCGTAAAAAATGTTTCTAATTAATTAAAAAGTCAGCAGTAAATAATAAATTTGGTATTAAAATGATTGGTAATTGAAGACCTTTATCATTGTTGCAATTGTGTGGTTCCTTCTTGTGAAAATTGCATTTGTTTTATTTTTGTAATATTTTTGTTAATTATTTCTAAACTATAAAAACAAGTCTTGATAAGCAACATTTGTACCAGTTTGTTTTGGTGTATCCATTGGCGTGCCGAATTTTATAACAAAGATGGGAGATAAATGTACAACATGCAAAGTGAATCTGAGTGATAAGGATAAATTGGTTACTTGTGACAGTTGACACGCCGTATTTCATGCTACTGATGGTTGCACTAATCTTGCAGCATCTGAATTTAGGGCTGTTATATTACAAAACAGATCGCTATTATTCTTCTGTAATGACTGTTGAATGGCATTTAAAAAAATTCCATTATTATTAAGACAGATGGAGGATCTCAAAAATGATGTAAAGGATTTAAAAAAAGAAGTAAATATACTTAAGGTTGAAAAGAAAGTATTGGAAGAACAAGTGTAAAAGATAAAAAATAGTGAAATGACATCAACTGATATGGAAGAGGTCATGAATGAAGTGGACGAAAGAAGAAAGAGGTCAAACAATATTATGGTTTTTAATGTAAATGAATCGGCTACTGCGGATAGAAATGAAAGAATAGAAGAGGAGAAAAGAACAATAAGAGAGGTTTTATCAAATGCGAATATTACACTTAATGCTTTTAAAGTTATAAGAACTGGAAAATATGATGGAAGAAAAACGCGTCCTATAAAGGTTATCTTGGAATCTAATGAGGCTGTATTAAATATTCTAAAAAACCGTAAAAAAATTACTGAGAAAATTCCCTCTTATCAAAATATTCGCAGATCAAACAGTAAAACAGCGTGAGTACTATAAACAGTTAAAATCTAAGTTAAATGAATTAGTTGCTGCTGGAGATAATTCAAAAATTATTAAATATGTGAATGGCGTTCCCAAGATAGTAAATAAAGATCTCTCAAAAAACTAAATACCAAAGTTAGCAAAAGTCTTCGTCAATTGAATATAATTCATATATTGTTTACCTAAATATTCAAAGTTTGGTGGCACACAAAACTCAATTGATAGCTGACATTGTTTGTTACCATCCTGCCATTATCTTGCTAAGCGAATCTAGAACTACAAGGGAAATAGGGAATTTTGAACTTGAAATATCTGACTATTCACTCATAAGATGTGATTCTTACTCTAGACACACAGGAGGAGTGATTATGTATATTAGAAGCGATATACACTTTTCTAACGTTAAAACTTATGTTCACAATGAAAATTATTGGTGCAGATTTATATCTGTAAGTTATGGTGGTGCTAAATGGGTGATAGGAAACCTTTATCATTCACCTAGTGGTAGCCATGCAGCGTTTCTTGATCAATTGGAGGTAATATGTGAGGAGGTATTGTGTAAGAATTCTCGAGTGATTTTTACTTAGATTTTTTGTCAAACGAATTTTATGTAAAAAAATTAAAGATATTCTTAATGCTCAGGGAATATGTCAGAAAGTAAAAACATATACAAGAATTACTAATACCAGTAAAACTTTAATAGATTATGTACTAACAAATGTTGACAATTTACTAGTTAATGTATTAGATGAGCCCAAATTCACTGATCATTCTGTAATAACTGTTAAATGTTTTCAGGTACATAAATCTATCATTACGAAGAAATGTACTAAAATGGTTAGAAAATTAACTGATGAAAACTTATTTACCATAAATTTAAATTTAATTGATAGTCAATTTTTACTTAATAGTACTGACGTTAACGATATTTATAATAATATTAAATGTGTTTTTCAAACAGTTGTTAATGAGATTGCACCCATAAAAGGAATAACATATTGTGAAAACGATTTACCTTGGTATGATGGTGATATAAAAAAACTAAGTAAAGATAGAGATGTTGCATATAAAACTGGGAAAGCTATAAACAAAAACGTAATGCTGTTGTTAATTTGATTAAGAAAAAAAAATAATTTCTATTATAATTATATTGATAAAAATGTGGAAAACGTTGAAGAAATTAATCAATCCGAAACAACTTAATAATAACTTCTCTAACGGTGTTCAATTCGAGAATAATGGCCAGGTTGCTTTTTTGAGGGATGCTAGTGGGCTTTCTGAACATTTTAATAACTTCTTCGTTAATGGTATTGATGATATGGTGTCTAGTATTGAAGATATTGAATTTATTTGTGATATTCAAATGTGTGAGAATATTTTTAGTAGTTTTAAGTTAGTTTCTTTACACGATTTAGGAATAGTTAAAAAAATTTGAAAATGGAGGAAGTACAATTTGTGAACTAAATAGTACAAAATCGTAAAAAATTCTTTTGAAGTTATTGGGCATGTGTGGTGTCACTTTGTGAATGTATCATTGGAAAGTGGTACATTTCCTGAGGAATTAAAAACTAGTATTGTCACGCCTATTGAAAAGGTTGCTAATACAATTAAAAGTGGTGAATTCAGACCAATTAATTCGTTACCATTTGTAGAAAAAGTATTGGAATCTGTGGTTTACCAACAACTATTAGAACATACTAATTCAAATTGTTTATTATTTGTTAACCAGTGTGGTTTTAGATCCAAGCATTCATGTGAATCAGCTATTCAGCTGACTGTCACTGAGCGGAAAAACAACATTAGCAAACATTATACTATATCAGTATCATTGGATGTAAGATGAGCATTTGAGACTGTTAATAGAGCAATACTGCTTAAAAAATTGGAGCGATATGGTATAAGTGGTAAAGTGTTTAATTATTGGATTAAGGGATACCTAACAGAAAACAAATAACTAAAGTTTGCGATACAATGTCATCAGCTATTGAGGTAAAGCATGGTGTTCCTCAGGGTAGTATTCTAGGTCCTCTACTCTTCTTAATGTATGTAAATGACATGGATAGAGTGTTAAATGTGACTATATTCATATTTTTGCTGATGACACTTTAATTTCAGTTAGTGATGTAAATTTAGACAAAGCTATAGCAAAAATGAATAATGTTTTAAGGAGTATGCATACCTATTTAAAAATGAATAAATTAAAGCTAAATGTGAATAAAAGCAAAGTTATGATAATTACTATATACCACATAAATACAAGCAAATAAATATTGATCACATTAATGTCAACATAGATAATGAAAAAATTGAGATCGTAAAAGAGTTTAAATATTTAGGATTTATGTTAGATAATATCTTGTCATTTAATAGTCACTTTGAATATATTAGGAAGAAAAAGCTATATTTCTTTCAAGAGTGTCACAACACTGAAGCTTAAATTCAAGAATTACTGTATACAAAACCATCCTTCAACCTCATTTTGAATATTGTGTAACATTGCTATTCTTCCTTGATTTAAATAAGATGTGTCAATTACAAACGTTACAAACTCGAGCAATGAGAGTTATTTTGAGGTGTAGTAGAATCACTCCTGTATCACTGATGCTCCAAACTTTGCAATTGTTTACTGTTGAGAGACGGTTCAAATACTTGACTATGGTTTATATTTACAATATGCTACACAATCTATTGACGATATATTTTAGTAAATTTATCGAATTTGCTAATCAAATTCACACATATGATACTAGAAACCAGAATAATTTATATGTAAATACTCAAAGTGAATGTGAAAACTTTATTCTTTAAAGGATTTATTACTTACAATAATTTACCGAATAATATCAAAAATTCAAAAAGTCTTTCTGAATTCAAAAGACATTTATCATTCTCGTATAAAGATGAATATGAAACATTTTAGTACATTTGTGTAGGTGCTGAATTGCGCTGTTTTGCAATGTGTTTTAATATTTTGAATCAGTTCTTTTCAGTACCTTCAACGTTATTATAAACTAATTATTATGTCACATTTGTGTTAGTGTATACTTAGTGTGCAAGTTGTATTTAACTACGATATTGTAATTCTTTTTTCAAATTTTAAATTTTTATGTATATTAGGATTTCCAATATCTTAGTTCAACCTTTTACAATAATTTTTACGAACATTTCTGTTATATCATCCATTTGTCAACTTCATATTGACAATAATTTTTGAAAAGTCTCAAGCATATATCAATATTTTTACACTGTTTTTTCTGAATTTTAATTTATATTTTTTACTCGTTTAATGTAAGTACCCATTTTTTGATTTTTCATTTTTAGTTATACATTGTATTTTAGCGTGACTGACGAAGTAATAAAACTATTACGAAAGCTTTCACTAAATTAAAATAGGAGTTTAATTTCCAAGCCAATTGCTGCATCCTCACAAATATTTCAAAATTATATATATATATATATATATATATATATATTTAGGATTGGTAATCCTGTGGTACCTTTATTATTTTTTTTAATATCAATAGAATTTTTCTATTTGCCCTACGTTGGGCCGACAAATTATTTAGGAAACAATTTTATTATATATTTTCTCCACGTTTGGGAGATAAATGGTATATGATTCTACTTACTGTGCTAATTAAAATAATCAAATAGGGTAACGGCAGTTATAGCACCAATATATTGTTAATGATTATATTTGTGTGTATTTATTTATGGATTTATTCTAAATATGTTTTAATAATTGAAAATTTTGAATTGAATTATGAGATGTAATATTACTATTGAAATAACAATATACTTTTGGCTAGCTAATTGATATGTAAAACAAATTTTTATTTATATATATTTTTTTATCATTATTTTCTCCTATTCATTTTGCTATTTTGCATCATGTGGTTTCATTTAATTTCAAAATTTTACCTCGGCTGCTCCTATTTATACACAACTCTATATCTCAGTAGGGTCCCTGGGCAAAATTATAAGAAAATAAACATCACTAATCAATGTAATTTATTTTATATTATTATTTAAAAGAAAGAACAAGAAAATTTGAAATTTTAAATGTTTGTTACACATAAACTACAGTTGACGCTTTTAATTTAGTTATTGGTGTCATATAACTATTATATCAAAAAACAAATGATTATCCTTTTATTAACATATAAAACATTCTTACACCATAAACGTAAAATATGTATTTTATCTATATATATATATATATATATATATATATATATATATATATATACATCTAAATTTCCACATCACACAACCATTATATATATTTTAAAAACTATTCATTTTTTTGTGACGGCTTTTGCAGACTCATTTGCATAAATTCACATAATCGTTTGTAAATATTATATTTCTGAAAAATGAACATCTGTTTTAAAGCTGTTCAACTATTGTAACTTTTTCTTCTTGTTATTCTAAATGGTATTATTGAAAATATTGATACACTACTTTAGTTTCAATCGGTTCGTGAAATGGAGAGGATATTTGAAATTTTTAATCTACAATTTCGATCTTTTAAAAAATATTATTATAATATTGTGCACGTGATAAAAACTGAAATTAGTTGTGGTTTGTTATTTTGTGGATAGTTTATATATATATATATATATATATATATATATATATATATATATATATATATATATATATATATATATATATATATGTAATTAGAGAAAGATACAACATAAAAGAAATGAATACATATATCTACAAATTTGATTAGGTGAGTTTTTACGTTTCCTTGTTTATTATTATCATTTTAAATTTTTGTATTACCAGGTGTTTTTTTATTTAAATTTCACTATGCATAATTTGGTACCAAATATTATTAATTAAACACACCACAGACCTGTTTATTCCACCAAGCCGACGCCTTCAATAGTGTCCATCCATGATGTTTTCCCGCTCCAGGTGGTAATCTCCCTTCTTAGAATTATTAGGTGATAATTCTACTATGTGCCTTGACTTTGATTCACACAAATTTTGTCTTTGCACTCGCTTAACTTTTAATTACTTTTTGACTTCTTATCTTATACATTTCACACTTATTATTTGAAAATTTTATAAGAAAAACTGCATTACATACAGTTCACTTCCTTCTTCTCTGGTTACCAACGCTTGACTGTCTTACCGCGGGTTTTTTTATCCGCCAAAACCCTTTTCTTTGTTTGTAACCGGAAGCTCGCAATGTTCTAGAAAAATCTTTGATTATTGTTCACCTGTTACTTTGTTTATTAATATTTTATTGTTTTTCTGACTTGCTACTAAATGCTGTTTTTTATGCACTATAACCTTATCGTCATTGATTTATTCACTCACATAGTATTTATCATTGTTTTTTCTTGTTAGTAATTATTTGAAATCTTCTGATTGGTCAATGCAAATATACAAATTTTATACTTCCTACAACCTAAATATTTACATAATACATATGGATACAGCTCATTTCTTATTTTGTTTCATATTACTACATCTATATACATAAATTAGGTCGGTAATCATTTATTTTTGTTCTTATATTTCATATCAGATTGCATTTTATGTTGGTATACTTGTCGTCAACTGTTATATTTCGTTTTGGTTCTTTGACATTACTTATAATTACAGTTTTCTACATATTATTATTATGTTTCCTATTAACGTTTATGATTGAATATTTGATTAACATATCTTATATAAATTTTTCTAATTCTAAATTTCATTTATTATTCAATCATTGTAGCACTGTTCATTTTATTATCACTATTTTATTTATTCTTTAAATATAAGCAGATCCTTTAGGTGTCTAATATTCCGTGTGGCGTCACGTTATTTTATTGATCTTCGTTGCTTGTTAAGTTCTGTCTAAGGTTGTTTTAAAATACAGAATTATTTTAAAAATGTTTCTCAATAATTGTTTTATGAATTCTTTTGATTTTCTTATTTATTTTTTCGATGATTATGCCCACTGATTCTAATTGATTATATTGTTATATAGATATTTTATTAATTTGGTACTTTATTTACAAATTACTTTTATTGATAGATATTATAATTTTATACTCTATTGGGATTCTATGAATATATATATATATATATATATATATATATATATACTGTTGATAAACAAAGATTGTGTTTCGCCGCGCACTACCTCTTTCAGAACGGTCTTAGTGAATATAAGGTAACTTTTTGTTTTTATTTCAACAAGAATACGTTGGTCATGTGGCCAAATTTTTGATTTCAACAGAAATTTTCCCTGTGCTAGATTTAGACTCATTTACGCATTAATTATTTACGTTTAAGATTCTTACATTGTACATGTTTCATTAGTTTTAATATTCATGAAGAACGGCCGTTCAATTTAGTTATGCATATTTTTTGTTGAATTTTCTTTGTATTTTACAGGAGATCAATCCTTTATAATCTCCTTTAATAATTAAATTTGTTAGTTGTTTATTTCGGTTTGTCTTTAACCAATCCTCGCTTTAATCCCGAAACTCATTAATTTAAATTGCTAATCGAATACCAGCGCCTTTGGCTAATACAATGGCTAACTAAAGACCTTGAGTCTAACTTTTTTATTTGTTTTGAGCTTAACCTCAAACAGGGTTGATACAGAAAAATCTATTTCCGAAGTCTCTGAGTCCTCCCTGGTGTTAGGGGTTGACAAAGAGCAATCCGTTGTTGAAACAGCTACGTTGTTCCCGGAAGACTAGAAGATTTATACGATTATGGTTATATAGGATGTCCGTTGGAAACCGTAACTCCGCAAATAGAAAGAAATTTATCGAAAGAACAGACAGACAGACTGAACATCTTCCTAAACCGAGAGTTACCGAAATTTGAAAAAATTCAAGGACCAACTACGCTAGTTGAGCACGAAATCCGCTTGCTGCAACCGCGTCCGATCAAACAGAGATACCGTCCTCAGAATCCGAAAATGCAAGAAATTTGCAATACAGAAATAGATGCCAAGTTGAAGGAAGGAGTGATAGAACCCTCAACAAGTCCGTGGAGTTCTCCGATTGTGATTATAAAGAAAAAGGATGGGAAGAACCGCTTCTGCATTGACTTCCGTAAAGTCAATGAAGTAACCTGAAGGACGCCTACCCTCTTCCATTTATAAACGCTATATTGGATAAACTGCGAAAAGCCAAGTTTATTTCCAGTTTAGATTTGAAGAGTGGATACTGGCAGGTTCCGTTAACACCAGGGACTCGATTCTCGACTTTTATTCGCATGGGTGAAAATAATTTTCACATGGAAATATTCAATTCGGCATTCTCCACAGAACCATGTGAATATTTTCACACAAAAAGACTACGAATATTTTCACATAGTAAATTTCATGTGAATTTATAATTTCCAATGGAATTACTGAAATTGATTCTGCGCAATGTTATTATTCAAGTTTATAAACATTACATAACCAAAAAATATCCATCTATGCAAAGAACCAAAGTGACTTTCTCGGCAGTATCACATCTTGTGCTTTGTTTTTGTTAAACTTTGGCGTTTTGTTTTAAAAGTTCTAATGGAAGAAGCTATTCTACTGCATCATTTGGAAGTTTTGGAAGAGGTGGAAATGTTAGAAAATAATCCACCTAGAGATTTTTGGTCTAGGTGGAAGGACAGAGCAGGAGATCCTTTCATAAACATAAGTGATCAGCACTTTTTAAAATTATTTAGATTGTCTAAAGAGGTAGTGCTTAAGCTGCTAGCAGATCTTGAAGCCATTTTAGAGCCACCATCACGAGTATCGGCGATACCAGTGGAAATGAAGGTAATTACCTTAAGAATAATTAGTACACCTAATTAAAATAAAAATATTTTAAATAACATTATTTTCTTAGCTTCTGATTACCTTGAAATTTCTGGCAACGGGAAGTTACCAAACTGATGTAGGATTAAATAAGCATCTCCCTGTTAGCCAGTCAACCACAAGTCGATGCATCAAACAAATTGTTGATGCCTTAAATGATCCCAGGATTTTTAATAGGTGGGTTAATTTCTCATTCAATCCAGAAAACTTGAACCGGGAGAGAACAGAGTAAGTAAAGTAATGTGTGAATATAGAACTTATTTCTATAATATGAAATGTTCAACAATAACTTTAGATTCTATCAAGCATATGATATACCTGGGACTGTAGGAGTAGTGGATTGCACTCATATAGCAATTTTTCCACCATCTGGAAATGAGCATGTATTCGTAAATAGAAAATCATACCATTCCATAAATACTCAGTTGGTAAGTTTATAACTAAAACAGTGTTTATTCTACTAAAGTAGATAATAATTATTTCATGGAATAGAAATTGTATACTTTCAGGTGTGTGATATAAATTTAAAAATCCTAAACGTGAATGCGAGATATCCAGGTAGTGTACATGACGCTTTTATTTGGAGGAATTCAAACGTCAAGCAATCACTTGAACAAGCCAGTCGTAATGATAATAATTTCACTTATTATTTAATTGGTAGGTAATTATTACAACTATGGACATTATTTTAATATATCAATATTTTTAATTGTAGCAGATTCTGGATACCCTTTAAGGAAATGGTTACAAATTCCAGTTCCCAACGTTGTGGATGGTACTCCAGCATCCCGCTATAACACCCAGTTATGCAGAGCTCGGTCCTTAATTGAGAGGTGTAATGGTTTGCTCAAAATGCGTTTTAGATGCCTACTCAAACATAGAGTACTACATTATACCCCAACAATGTCAGGGAACATTATTAACGCGTGCGTGTATTACACAACATATGCATCGAGAATAATTTACCAGAACCAGAAGGAGATGAGAACATCTACTTTGGGATGTATGATGTTCCAAATAATATTGAAGCGGAGGATGGCCTGCATCCTCATAGAAATCAAGATTTGGAAGATGGACGTCGACTGCAACAGCATATTATCAGAAACTATTTTCAATTATAAAATGTGTATCAACTAGAAAACCTTTTTATTACCTGTATAATATATTATATTGAGAAACATATAATATACTTTTCTACTAATTGGTAATTTATTGATATTGTTTAGCCCCATGTATTACTTTTAAAATGGTTCTTCCACTGAATAATATGTTGTGTAAGGATATATTAAAACGCACTAGTAATTAATATATAATGTATCTATTAAATATCACAAAAAAATAAAACAACTAAAATTATTCCCATTAACTAACATAATTTTTCTACTAATTTTTCTAAGGCAGAAGCTATCCTTTCTTTTACGGCAATGTCTCTTTCTAATAGAGCTAATTTCTCAACTCTGTAGATTTCGTCTTTTGTCTTTTTATTGTCCATTTCCTGGATGTTATGGCTCGCTTTAATTGTTTCGCTCAATCTCGTTGTAGCCATTCTTCTCCTTTTTGGAATTATTGGACTGATTGTATTTTGAGTAGAATTTTCAGTACTGCCTTCAGGTAACATTTCAACAATATTACTAGAACAAGGCTTCTGGCTAATTAGCATTTGTTCATTCCCCAAATTTTCTGTCCAATAATCATGATCCTAAAGTTGAACACAATTAATCACAAGAAAATTAAATGAAATAGAAAATGACACAAAGCACATTTTTGAAATCTAACATTGATGGCAGAATTCTGACAAGTTGTAACCCAGAATTTTTGCAAATATATGTTTTAACACTAACAAATAAAAAACGGACATTATCAGTCAGTTTAACCTCTTAATCCAAATAAAATTATTTCAGAACATGTGTCAGGAGACAAAACTCAGTAACCCACAAAATTGTTGTTGGATTTGATCTGTTAGAACTCTGTACATACTTTGACTTTTAAGAGGGTTATATCCTATTTTTGAGACTTACATTTATTATAATTGACTCCTCAACTGATTCATTTCCATTTATTGTGGATGTATCAAGTACATTCAAAATATTTGCCTCATTATCACTCAATTCTTTTGGGACGTGTCCTCCTCCTGTTCCAGTCTTGTATTTGTTGAGATCTGCAGACTTCTTCCTTCCTGGTATTCCTTTTAAGATCTTGCACAGTTGGCATTGTTATAAAAATATTGTCATTAAAATGATAAGCTAACTACATATGGAAAGTTACTTACCCTCCTCCAGGAAGACCAGTCTTTCTTGGTTCCAGGAGAACTGTTTAATAGCTCAGCTATACCCTTCCATCGCTGTTGCGACTCCTTATATGTAAAATTATTGGTAAATTTCCCAGTTCTCAATTGTGGGTCATTTTCAATAAATGTTATTAACATGTTTTTTTGTGTATCAGACACATGCCCACATTTCTTTCGATTCTTTGACTGTTCATCCGCCATCGTTGTTTATTTCTGCGCTTACACAATATCAAAAAAAACTACAAAATCAAAATAAAAAAAAACTACAGTATCCAAATAAAAAACCAAAGCTAGCGAAGTGATTACTGTGGAACAAAAAATGTGGATGTCAAATTTGGTCCAGGGATCTCAACACAACAACTCCAAAATGATGAAACGTTATTGGTCAATATCCGTTTAATATTAGACATACGTGTCAAGACCGCTTCCATTGGAAAGTGCATTCCACTATAACCAAGAATACGGTTTTAAATAAGTAGTGGAATAATTTCACATGTGAATCGAGTCCCAGAAAGCAAACCCATTACCGCATTCACCGCACCGGGACGTGGATTGTTCCAATTCACGGTTCTTCCATTTGGCTCACACTCCGCACCGGCCACATTCCAGAGACTAGTTGATCGGTCCAGATCTAGACCCCTATGCCTTTGCTTATCTGGATGACATAATCGTACTGGGGGAAACGTTCGATCAACATTTAGAAAATCTATCCGAAGTGTTCCGCCGATTACGACGAGCTCGACTGAAACTTAACCCGGAGAAATGCCACTTTTGTCTACTGTCTATGAGATACTTAGGCCATGTAATTACTGGAGATGGAATCCGTACCGATCCCGAAAAGGTTGAAAGTATAATTAAATTCGCAGCACCGAGAAATATCCGAGAGCTAAGAAGGCTTTTGGGAATTGCATCCTGGTATAGAAGGTTTGTGCCATCGCTTTCTCAGAAGGTAGCTCCGCTGACGAAATTACTAGTCTCAGCGATGGAAGTGGGGTGAGGAACAAGAAGCTGCTTTCAATAAGATTAAAACCTATCTATCAGAAGCACCCGTTTTGAGTTGTCCTGATTTTACCGCACCGTTCACTCTGCAGACTGATGCCTCCGAATATGGTTTGGGAATAGCCCTTACCCAACAGAAGGATGGGCATGAGCATGTGGTAGCGTATGCAAGTCGCACCCTGAGTCATGCCGAAAAGAATTACTCTGTGACTGAAAAAGAATGACTTGCTATTGTATGGGGAATTGAAAAGATGCGTCCTTATCTATAGGGCTACCATTTCACGGTTGTTACCGATCATCAATCTCTTAGATGGCTGCATTCCGTATTTAGTCCGTCCGGACGTTTAGCCAGGTGCAGTATTTTCTTACAGCAGTATGATTTCGAGATACAATACCGTAAAGGTGCGCTAAACCGTGTAGCCGATGCGTTGTCTAGAAATCCGCTACCAATGACCGCCGAGAGCAACCCGCCGTCTACTCTATGTTTGACCGATGTAACCGCAGAATGTTCATGGTACCGGAATAAGAAGGAAGAGGTTCTGAAGGACCCAGATAAATTTCCGGACTATTGCATTTGGGAAGACCGCCTGTACCGTCACTTCTGGGACATAAACGATTTCCGAGAACCTTAGGTGAGTGATCCCTGGAAGTTATGTATAGCTAAGCCTGACCGAAACCGGATACTTCAAGAAAACCATGACGCTCCGAACGCTGGTCATCTGCGAATCGCTAAAACTATCACCCGTATTGCAAGACTGTACTATTGGCCAGGAATGTTTAGGAACATCACCAGATATGTGAGGAGATGTCTACAATGTCAAAAGTACAAACCGTCGCAACAAAAACCCCCAGGGAAAATGCAACCATCTTCGAATAGGCAGCCTTGGCAAACCGTTAGCTCCGATATTATTGGACCATTACCAAGAAGTAAAAAGGGAATTGCTACATCATAATATTCCAAGACCGATTCACTAAATGGGTACAGTGTAAACCGATTAGGAATGCTACTGATAGTAGCATAAGTACCGCCTTTTATGAAGAAATATTGACGATATTCGCATGCCCCCGTACCGTGCTGACCGACAATGGAACTCAGTATGACAGTAAGCTCTTCAAAGGGATGCTGAGTGGATTAGGGATCCGACACCGTTTTACTCCGCCGTATACACCGTAAGCAAATCCCGTCCAACGAGCCAACCGCACACTGAAGACAATGATTGCGCAATATTGCGAAGAAGACCACCGAGACTGGGATACAAGGTTGCCGGACTTAAAATTCGCGATGAATAACTCAATACATGACTCGACTGGATTTTCACCGGCCTTCCTAAATTTTGGAAGAGATCCCAAAATACCGAAATCTTTTCGAAGGGAAGCTGAAGAGGCTGCCGAGATAAACCGAAAAGAAGATACCGGAGAAGATGATCCTACCGTAGAAGATCCGACACCGTATCTCTTGCGAGTAGAGAAACTGCAAGAGTGCTTCGACCTAGTCCGTCTGAACCTGTCTAGAGCGTTTACCAGTCAGAGTCGTAACTACAACCTACGTCGCCGAAATTGGAAATGCGCCATAGGAGACAAAGTGATGAAGAAGGAACATACATACCTTATCATCTGCCGGTGATCATGTAGCTGCTAAGCTAGCCCCGAAACTTTCCGGTCCGTATAGAGTCGTGCGAGTTATCTCACCGGTGGTGTACGATTTGCGAGATAACAATAGTAAACGCTATAAGCACGTACATATGAAGGATTTAAAACCCGCCAACGAGTAACTATTCCGTTCTGATACCGATGTGGACAGATTGGCTAGATGTCCCGAAATTTCCGACAATTCCGGGCGACGCTAGATGCCGGAATTCAGTGCGACCTAGACACGGAACAGCACAGGCCCATCCGAAGAGTAGTTGAACTGCCCTGCCGGTTATATCGCCGTCAGGCACCCCAAGGAAGAGGACCTCGACCAGCGACTCACCCTTGTACCATCCGACGCCGGACTTATGGAGTTTGAAGCGTACAACTGACGTTCTCATAGAAATTGTTTGATAAGTATTTTGTATTGTATTTAATAGTAAGATTCGTATCTAAAAAAAATGTAATGAACGAAATCTGCGCTTTCGTTCATTAATTTTTTTTACCGAAGTAAAGGGGGTGTGTAACGAGTGCGAAAACCGAGCGTTCAAAAGGTATTAAGTTATTGTTCAGTTATTGGCAATTAAGTTATTATTCAGTGATTGATATTAAGTTATATTATTGAGTTATTGATATTAAGTTGATTTAGAGTGAGTTAGAATTTGGCCGTAAATCGATAGTGGGAAGTGTCCGACCGTCCAGTATTTTCCGAGTAAGTGGAAATTTATTTTGTAAACCGAATAAAACATTTCACCCGAGTTTCAAAGTTTTATATTTAATTTCAACAAACAATTTAGTAGTTTGGTTATTAAGAATATCATTCCGTATTTTGATAAGACTGATAAGCCGGTATATTTTTTTTGAAACGATAAAAAACCAAAGTTATTTACAGTTTTTATCACCACGTTTTGTATATTGTTTCTTTGGAATTCAGGTCTGAGCCGTCAATACATTGAAGTAGCATTTTGATTTTAATTTTGCGATACAGATTGTTATACCTAGTGTCCTGTTTCAAACTACCCAAATACATATTAGATTTTTATTTGCATTCTAAGACACAGTTTGTTCGAAAACTAGTTCGAACTGAAGAATTCAACTAAAGATTTATTATTCTGAGTTTGATTCACCCTGTACACCACATTCAACGGGTTTTGCAGTTTCCTTGTAAAAATGTTTGGTTAAGTTTTTGCATTCTGACGTAGAATTTGAAAAGTCATTAAGACGTCAAAATATATATACACGATCCACCCCTTACAGTAGTTGGCGACGGCATTGACAAAAAGGTAGAGTCGAGTTTTTTGATGTGTCAGAGTGACAAGTCGGAAACGAAAAAGTTCTTGTAAAGTGTTTTATTAAGTTGAAATAGTTTCTTCACCAACTAACGTTTAGTGTTAACTGAATAGAAAAATCTATTAAAAGATTCCAGAGTAACAACCACACGAAACCAGTGAATATTTTATTCAATTTGATTCACATAAGAAGGATAACAGGTATCAAAAGATTTTCAAACATGCAGTAATTTACAACGGTAACTTGTGTTTAACCAGATTCACAATTACGACTATCATTGCAATTTTGACAGTTGTCTTTCCAATCTTTTACAAACTTGTAGCAGTTCTACAGAGAGATTCTAGCAAGGTTGTACGTAAGTACTTTATTTTACAAAAAATGTACTGTTGATACACATAGATTGTGTTAAGCTGCGACTACCATATTCGAAACGGTCTAAGTAAGTAAATAATATTAAGTAACTTTGTGTTTATTCTCAACAAGAATACATTGGTCGTGTGGCCAAATTGTTTCTTTCAACAAATTTTTTATGTGTTAGATTTAAACTTATTCTCGCATTGATTATTATTAATGTTCTTATCAGATGTAAATTGAGTTTGTACATTTTTCACTAGTTTTAATATTCATGAAGAACGGCCGTTCAACTTAGTTGTGGGTATTTATTAATTAGTTTTCTTTGTATTTTACAGGAGATCAATTCCTTATTATCTCCTTCAATAATTAAATTTGTTATTTGTTTATTTCGAGTTTTCTTTAACCCATCCTCGCTTTAATCCCGAAGCTCATTAATTTAAATTACTAATCGAATACCAGCGCCATTGGCTGATACAATGGCTAATTAAAGACCTTGAGTCTAACTTTTTTATTTGTTTTGGGCTTAACCTCAAACACAGTTTTATTTTGCTTTTCTCCAATAAAAAAAATTAGATTCTCAATCGAGTACGAGGCTGTTGCCACTGATTGATTGATAATCTAGTTTAAACTGATTTGAAAATTTAAAGTGTCAATTCCCCTATAAAAATTAGATGCTCATTCAAGTACGAGGCTGTTGCCACTGATTGATTTATAATCTAGTTTAAATTAATTTGAAAATTTAAAGTGTAAATTCTCCGATAAAAATTAGAATCCCAATCACGTACGAGGCTGTCGTTAAGAACCTGTGTGAGAGGTGCAGGATGAAGCAAGCGGCAGAAAAGCGCGTCACAGTGGTAATATAATTGTTAAATTTGGAATGTGGGTCTTGTAATACCTCATTTGAAAGGTATTTTAATACTGTATTCAGTAATGACATAGCTGGTCAATTATTTTTTCTATGGAGTGGACAAACATTTTTCAGTTTGAGAATTTGCTACTGCAGTTAAAAATTATTGACAAAAAGCTGTTGTACTTCATTATTTTAAGTGGCACATCCAGTATTTAATAAACCTTTTCTTTTAGTAAAGAATGAGCAATGCTAATGAAATAGACAAAAACACAACATCAATTAATTGTCAAAAATAAAGTTACTATTAATCGATAAAAATCAAATTGCCTAATGTCAATTTAAATATCAGTTAACGTTTTGTTAGATACACAAAATTTCTAGTGGAGGAGTTTTAGAAGTAAATTGTGGCTAATTTACGTGACACCCCACTCGCAGAAATTTTAATTTTTATAGGATGAGGGGATAAAACGAGAACTTTGCAACAGGTATGTGATTTTTTAATGCAAAGTACCCAGATAGCCGATCAACAGTCTGTAAAATTAAGAATCTGGTCTTGTTAAGAATATTTTAAATGCTGGACGTCCTAAGGTATCAAAAAACGAGAAACTTGATGTTGTATTAGGTGTTGAAGATAATCCTCATAATACTTACATATTACGTATTCTGAAAGACGAAAAGTACCATCCATACACAATTCAGTAACATTAAGAACTCAAGGATGATGATCACAATCGCAGTATGCAGGATTTATGTTGGGGCTATATTTTGCCTAAATGGTTCAGTCAATCGTCAAAATTGCAGATATTGTACTGAGGATAATCCTCACTGGATGACTGATGGTCATACTCAACACCATCAGAAAATTAACGTCTGGGCGGGAATCATTAACGACACAATTATTGGTCCTCATTTTTTTAAAGAAAATCTTGCAGGGGAACGTCATATGCAATTTCTGCGAATAGAAGTTATACCAGTCGTTGCCAATATGTTTCCAAACGCCAACAATCCTAACTTACCAGATGCTAGTATCTGGTTACAAGATCTGGAATATTACACCTCTAGATTTTTTTCTATGGGGTAATTTAAAATCAAAGGTTGATATAAAAAATCAAACCGTTGAAATTGCAGTCAGCAGGTATTCAGCACTCAATTTTTTGGAAAAAAGTGGTGAACAACATATTATACAACACAACACTTGACAAAATAAAAATAACTTTAAATGTAAAAATGAATAGGTTTACTTGTTTTTATGCACTTGTTGCACGGTCCAATGACCTAACCGGTTTAAAAACGCCTCTGGCGATGCATCGCTTTTATAGCGCTCCAGGCATTATTCATGTCTGAACAGGAAAAATCAAGAAACTACCCCCGACATGTTCTCGCAACATAGGAATCGGCAGTAACTGGATGATATACTAATAAAATTTCGTGTGTATTTATACCTAAAACTATTTCATTTCTCAACTTTTATTTTGAAATTAATTTTTGTTTTTTTTTGCAAATACTTTTGCAATTTTTTTTGGTCCCTGGATTTTGGCTCTCGTAAAGGATGGCGTCCGAGTGCATCACACACTTTGCACATATGGTAGCGGGGACCCTGTGTTCATGGGTTCATTGTGCAGTTATAAAACTGTGGGTATCGCTAACTACTATAATAAAAATTTTAAAGTTAATAATTTATATAGGATAACATGTATAAATAACAGACCTATGTATAATATACAAATATTTCATTAATTTGTTTTCATATTATGTGCAGGTTAATAAAAAATTTAAATGTGCTGGTTTATTATTTATTACCTAAATTATTTGTCTCAAAATTGCTTATTTTAATTATTTCATTACAAAAAATTAAATGTAATTTAATTTTTTGGAATGAAATAATTATATAATAAACAATTTTAAGACAAATTGTAAAATTTACGTACCCATAATCCAGACTACCAAATTTAAATACCCTGCCTGTAAGAATTAGTTCCGCCAACCGCAAGGGGTGCGCTCAGATCGACGCGATGCCAGCTGATTATAAGGGAACAGCGTTGCCACAGCTCGCTTGGCCGAGCAAGATCTCGTTCTTTTCCTTTCCCGCGCTCGCTCCACTTTCACAAATCTCGCCCGTTTCGACGATACGACCGCGTCTAGATTGGGAGTGCAACCGTATAGTTGGCGACATGGTCGTAGTTCACATTGGCCTGTGGCCTGAATATTAGATACAGAAAAACAATTTGTGAAATCGATTTATTGACAATGACCATGTCATGTCATGTCAGTTGTCAATTATTTTATTTTGTTTATTTTATATGTCCTTGAAATTTTGAAAATAATTACCTAATTTTCGAATTAATTTTTGGAAGTCTTTAGAAACCATTAAATATATGTAGAAACCCTTCCCCATCCCCGCCTCTTTCTATTGTGTGCGCATCTTGCATAGACTAGGAAAGAGAGGGGACGCGTAACTATCTATGCAAGCTGTGTAGTCAGTTTGAATGCCTATTTTAAAACCGACGCCATTTTTTGGTAGTCATCGCTATAGTGAACACCAGACAGTTTTTTGCGATTAAAGTGGACTTTTGATTGTGTTAAGATGGCTAATTGTTGTGATTACCAATGTAAGAGTTCTAGCAGAAAGAAAGAACCTGAAGTGTCGTTTCATAGATAAGTTATCTCTAACTTTTTTTTTTGGTAGCCACTTTTCTCTTCATATCTTAAAAAAATAAGTTCTTAATCATAAAACCCCACTAGTGCGTCAAAAAGTATTTCATAATAAATTCAATTATGTTAGTAGAAAAGACATTACGAAACTTTTTCATTGAAAATTAACGAATTTATTGTTTAGTTTCTCGGAATTCCTAACCCGAAAAGATCATAATTACTAATGCCTACAATTTTGATATAAGTTAAATAAATCAATATTGTTTTATTTTTAAATTTCCCATGTATAAAGAATAATTTATAAAATAAAAATTTTAGACCCTTAGAACTATCATATAACGACAAAGAAGTTTATGACTTGGTGGGCATTGGTATCACAATAGTTGACAGCGTTACGAGTCCCCTCTCTTTCCTAGTCTAAGGCATCTTGCATCAAATGAGTAAGAAGTTAATTTCTGTCATCTATAGATGTCTGATTTCAGATTCAGTTTAACACAAGTCAATGATATTTGAAAGAAAATAACAGTAATAAAATCTCGCACCCTCAACAAAAAACTCGCCAGTTTTTGAAAGAATGACTCACCCTGTCAAACGTAGGTCTGTGGCAACACGGTACGGAAATGAACGTTCTTTCAATATGTTTATTTATCTATAGGACAATCCAAGACCATGACTTGCGCAACACAGAAATTGCGCCTGGAGAACGAAACAATTACAAAGTAAACATATAAAATCCCGTGCAGTGAAAGCAAAATTTCTTATTCATGGTGAATTTGAGTGGTAAAGAACATTTAGTGACTCCATTTGTTTCTCTAATAATACTATCCATGGCTGGAAACACGATATTGGACTATTATAAAATATTACTGGATGAACATCCATATATGATGCTGCTCCCTTCAAAGCTAAGCTAAAATATCCAAAATTAATGGAGTTTATAAATTATCATTACTAACATTTTTCTGTTAACACATTCAGGGGTTTACTGTAATTTTTCCGTTAAATCTTAATGCCTTTAAATTTCCTTTCATACTATAACAGCCAATCAAATGATCAGTTTTTAATTGATTTTAAAGTCCGCTTGACACGTAGCAATGCAATGCAAGACGCAAAATTTCTTGATCACAACCATGCGCAGATGAAGCTCAGCTGATAAATCTCGGAATTGCAACTTTATCGGTTTGGTGCTATTTCTATTGCATGCAAGTTGCAATTCTAAGGATAAATCTAGTTACTTTTGGTTTAACAACCAAACAAATGTCACTTGATCACAAAATACTGACGACGGGTCCGTTTTCTGTGCACTTGATTGACTATGGCACTTTTTTTTTGTATAACTAACCTTCTTGTTGATTCGTGATTTTTGTCCATTTGCCATTTTTTTTCAACTTTTTGATTTGCCTTACATTATGTCAAACAACGTTCAAGATTCACCACATGCAATATTTTGACCTTGCAATGAATTACATGCAATTACTTCCAGATTGTATTGCTTCATGTCAAGGATATTCGAAAAGTTGCAGAATGCAGCCCCCTTACGACAAAATACTAAAAAAGCATAGGAATATTTGTACATGATATATGTATCATCCTACACATTCTTACATCAGTTTAGTGAAAGATAATTTCAAATTTGATTATGAAATTGGCCCTAAGAAACAAAAGGCAGTCTGTAGGCGCAGTGGTGGAACAATGTAGCCATGTGAGCCTGTGTCCGATTATGTTGCCGGGCTCTCATTATGAGATGGTGTATTGATAACCACATTAATTTATGAATTTTGGGTACACAAAAAAACAATTGTTATACTAATAAGCATTTATATAGAAAATAGAAAAATATTTGCAAGTACAAATCAAAAAGAATGCGTGATGAGAATAATAATTTATATACGTACAGGTAACAAACCTGAAACAAAACCAGAATTTCTAAATGAATATGATAAAATAAAAATAGCAAAATATTGGAAATACTTCAACAACAAAAATAGGAGAACCTATCTAATAATTACAAATTAATTAGTAAAATATTTTTTCTTGATCGTTTCCGAAGTATTGGAATTTTTTTTTATGAGAATTGTTGTTTTGCATTTTTGGCTCTGCTCCATGATCAGGGTGCTTCGCACACAATGCAGGCCAGTAGTTCTGCCACTGTGTAGGAGGTATAGGAAAAAGATAAACTACTGTTGTTCAACTATCTTTACAGAACGCAATTCAACATCACAAATTATTTTAACTCAACCTTTGACCATTTAATAGAATTCTCAAATCTTTTTGTTTTGGAGTTGCAGTACTTATTCCAGTGTCTCTATAGCCCATACTATATTCACAGGAGGGATTCAGTCTGGATTCAATTTATCATGCAACTCCCCAGTTATAATACTGTTACGCTAATGAATTAATTCACCTGAGATAAAATGCTTCGAGCACACTCTTGTATTCTTCATTTTTGCATCCGAGAAGTCTTCACATTTGCTTTCAGCCATTCTTGGCATCGGAAGGTAGATAATTCCTTAAGATTAGTTCTATGTTTAAACTATAACACTACTTGTAGAATTCGATAAAAGTTACTTCTGCTTTCATACTGAACTATACAATAAAACTAAGGCATTTTTATATATCCAGGAGCCACACAACCACTAAACACTACAAATTATTACTTTTGTTTACAGAAACAATTTAACTTTGTAGAGTAAGTGTACATAATTCCGACAGTGTCCATGAAGCCGTCAAATTTCAATAATATTGCTTTAAATAAGAAAACTAAACCACAAACTAGTTTTAAAAGACATCTAGTGGCATCTTCCAATATTAATGAATGCTGGGTCTCTACTTTACCGACTGGACCACCGTTGTTTAATTATATATAACCTGAAAATGACAATTCCCTGTTCAATAGAGAAAGTGTTTTTGTGAACTGCACACGTTCTTAGGTAAGAGAAAAATTGCTCGTTATTGACCTAATATAATTTAGGGTCTTGACTTGATTTTTGAAAAAATAATATGTAGGTCTCATTTTATACATATGAAATATTATTGACAATTTAACTCATGTTTAAAAAATCGCATATGCCACTGTGCAATTGTCACTTTGACAGCGGCAAAAGTTAGCTTTAACTTTTACAGCGACAAATACACTAGTGGTTTTTTCACTTATTCATTTGTTCATCAATTATCGCGGTGTTGGTTACCAGAATAAATAGTTTGGCATGTTTGTCAAGAACTTATTGGATTTTCAAGAACTAACAATGAGTCGATTCGGTGTGTCTACGAACGCCGAAATTAGTCAAATTGTTAATACCTGTGTGACTACTAATACAGTTGCCACGCAATCATCAATCTGGCGACAATTTTCTACGTTTTGCGATGCAAAAAGATACGCATTTGAACCAGATACTTCTTCCATCGAGAAATTGAATGTAATATTGCAAGATATGTTTCCAAACTTCTCATTCATTAAATTGTCCTGCCGAATTACACTCGAGGTTTGTATTGATATTGGGTAAATTTGTGTTGTTCAAATTCTAAACTGTTTCCTTTAGCAATTTGACTCGAATAACTGTCAACCTAAAAACACTCCACCTTCGGTGTCGTGTTTTTAATAGTTGACAGTTATTCTCGTCAAATTGCTAGGAAACAGTTTCTCATTAAACAACCCAAATTTACCCGATACAATACAAACCACTTGTGCAATTATAAGTGAAAAATTCATGGCTTTCATAAAATTTATTAATTTTATTAAATATTGGTGGTGTCGGATTTAGGTTTAGGTAGCAGTACGTTGCTATAAATCCGACAACAGGTGTCGAATTTGTGAACATTGCCAATGAGTCTTTGAATAGTGTATTTAAAAAAAATACGTAAAAAAATATGACACTTAGATTGCATTCAGTCCTCAAATGGCGATAAGCGAAAGAGCTAAATCCGACAGTGTATTTGGTTTCTTAGATGAATATTATTCATCTGAGGTCTGATTTACGTACGCAAAGTGTCGGATTTAAGGTCATGTTACGTATATCTAAAATATAAGTATAAATGAATATAAAATATTGGAATTTTAAGTATATCAAAGTATTTATTTAGGTAAGATGCCATTAAAAAATATGCTTCCTACTCCAATGAAGATTTACAAAATGCTTTACAAGCAATAAAAAATGGAATAGCATGCGCTGTTGCCTCTAAGTTGTACAACATTAATAGGAAAAATGAATGGAACCTACCCCGAGGTACGTAAAAGGGAAGTGTCAACTGTATTGACATCTCAAGAGGAAGATATAATGGTAAATTGGATTTCAAACATGGCGAAAATTGGTTTTCCCGCCAACAAAGACCAATTGTTGGACAGCGTAGCAATTATTTGTGAAGAATTGAAACGACCCAATAAATTTAATGATGGACGTCCTGGGCGCCATTTGTATCAGGGGTTTCTTAAAATACATCCCCGAATTTCTCAGAGGATGTCTGAAAACCTTACAGCTTCCCGTGCAGCTATCACCGAAGCATCAATAAAAAATTGGTTTGATGAAGTTCAAAATTATTTTATATCTTCGAATACATTTATAAATGATCCCAATAGGATTTTCAATGCAGACGAGTCCGCATTTTTCCTGTCCCTAATGGTAATACTGTTCTTGCCCAGAAAAACAGTAATACTGTTTATAAAAAAGCTGGGAATGATAAAGAATGTCTCACTGTTCTGATTACAGGTTAATTAGTCACATAATTTTACGATTATTTAAACCTAAAATACTGTATTTTGTATTTTATGCAATGCAAACGGTGTTTTAGCACCACCAATAGTCATGTACCTATATGACAAAACTCCCAAACATTTTGTTATACAAGTTCCCAATGCTTGGGGGATTGGAAAATCCGACAGTGACTGCAGGACTTCCGAGTCATTCTTCAAATTATATCCAATATTTTTATCCTTGGGTAGTATCTATGAAGATTGAATTTCCCATATTGCTATATGTGGATGGACATAAATCCCATATTACTCTGAGTCTCAGCAAATTTTGTACCAAAAAACAAATTATTCTCATTTGTTTACCCCTAACACGACTCATATTCTCCAACCGTTAGATGTAGGATTATGTCTTTGAAACAGAGTTGGAAAAAATGCGTCAAAAGCTATAGGGTCGAAAAGGGATTCAAAATATTAAATAGGAGAAATGTTGCTCCTGTCCTGAAGATGTTACCAATTTAAAAAATATATTTCAAAATTCATTTAGAGTTTGTGGTTTATACCCATTCGATAAGTCTAATGAGGATTATCCAAAAGTAGTGCAAAAAGTTGTAAACATTGAAGAAATATCTAATATCCCAGAAATAAAATTGGAAGTTGTTCAACATCTGAGATACATAGAAAACCACATTAAGAATTCAACTCTACAAAAGTTTTCTTTTTCGAATGGCAGTGAGTGGGATGGAGATACGGAAGATACAAATTTATATGAAGTTAGGATAAGCATTTTCAATAAAACTGGACTAAGTTTTGAAAATACTACAACAAATGCTACATTAAGAAATAATGTGATAATTGAAGTAAAGGAGGGGATTGATTTAGAACGGGATTGAGAATCGTTAATAGTGGAAACACCTGAAAATGAAATTAATCAAGAGCTATTTGAAAATGAGAGGAAGATAAATATTATTCAAAATATTATGTCGACAGAACCCAAGATTGATTAAATAAATGACAAAACTACTGAAAAATACTTAAAAAGCAAAGAAGACACTGGAGATCATCAAGATGAAACTAGAGCTATAGAACTAGAAACTGGCATCGAGGAAAAAAATACTGACAAAAGTACTGAAAAGACTCAAGAAAACAAATAAGAGGTAAGCAGAGAAGTACAAGACGAAAGTAACGATACCAAAGGAAGCACCAAAATGAAGAAAAAGAGACTGATGTACTAAATGATAATATTATCAACATTGAAATTAAAATGAAAAGATTGAAACGAAAGAAAAAGATATAGTTTTTCAGGAACTTAAAATTAACAAACAACCGTTTACAAAATAAAAGAGGCCAAAAAAGTGGAGAATACTGAAGAAAAAACTGAAAATGCAAAGAAAAAAGTTCTCGAGACAATTCATAACATATCTCCAGACAGGACAAAAGAGAATATTGGAAATAATTCTAGCCTGTTAGTACCATCACCATTTAAAAAGGCGTTATTTTGGCCAGAACCAATTCCATCTAAAAAAATTTTAGGTAAAAAAAAAGAAGATGAAAAAAATAAACAACTTGAGGAAAAGAAAAACAGAATAAGGGGCCGAAAAACGTTCAAGAAAGAGACCTGCAAGAAAACAACAAGTGCAACAAAATTCAGGCGAAAATGAAGAAGTGTTGCCTAGCGAGGATGATGGTGAAGTTTGTGAAGTAAACGGAAAGAGAAATGTTAAAATTGAAGACTGCGATCGTACACTACGATTACTATCCTGGGAATGTGACTGAAATTGAGAAAGAGAAAATATTAATTAATACCATGACTAGAACTGGACTTAATTGGAAGTAGCCAAATAAGAGAGATGAGATTTGGTACTACTCTAATAGAAATAATGGAGGTGATACAACCACCAAAAAAAATTAACAAAAGAGGCTACTTTCAAATTGACGAAATAAATAAATATGGTTCCTTTGCCTATATTACATTTAAGTTGATTTTAATTTAAATTCATTATTAAATAAAGTAAACTAAAAACCTTGTTTGATTTATGTACTTATGTGTCGGATTTAAAAACTATCGAATTTATGTTCAATTTACTGCTGGAATTTTGGACAAAGAAAAATTTCATGGGTCGCAATTATGACCATTTGCAGGTCAATAAAAAAATATTTTTTTATTGATGGAGCATTAGAACTATTTTTCTTTTCTGGAAACAGATATGAATAAATTTGACTGTTATATAAAGTAAATTACACGATTTTTATTTTATCATGATGTTTTCTTTAGTTTGCTTTCTTATAGTTTGAATTATGTACACTTACCCAATCACTACTTGTCCTCCAGCCGCCATATTGGTTTTAGTTTGATAGGTCTCTTGAGATATGGTGCTATTGAAATAGAAGAAGAATGTATTTCCTCATTTACATAGACAAATAAGGTTTATTTGTCTATGATCATTTATTTGTATTTGTGTGCACAGACCACATCTTGTGTGGCTTTTTTAGGTGAAATACCAACATTTATTTCAATTATTATTAATTTGATATAATCCAGGCAGAATGGATATTGAGCAAAGTGTCGTCAAGCAAGAAATCGATATCCACGATGATTTTGTTTGGAATATGGACATTAAACAAGAAATGAGCGACGAAGTGTCTAGGGCAATTTTTGAAAATGTAAATATTAATAGTATGCATCCTATTAAACAAGAAATTAATGACGATCTAAACATAGTTCAAGTAGTTGAAGAATCTAAAATTGCAATTAAATCAGAGAGGGACAGCTCTAATAAGGTTAATATACACAACATTAGAAATAAATTTAAATATTTAAAAAGTAAACATGCAAGGCGAACTAAATTGAAAGGTGAGTTACATTCATTGATGGTTATTTAAATGTAACATACTTTCAGATGTTAAGTTCTTGGTTGAAAATTATTATCATTCATATGGTATATCGACGAGAATTTCAGAGCGGTTACTTTCATTTCAAGTAACCTGCTTCATATATATGGCCACTTGTCACTAGTCAAAAAAATTATAATAAAATACTAATAATAATATAAATTTATTTAACACCTGAACCCTTTATAATGATTCAATATATGGAATGGACACACTGAAATGACAAGTGAAAAGTAGTTATCAAACTTACCAGAATATAACTACTGTTGCTCTGGTGACAGATAACTCGGCCAAGTCTCAGAAATGTCACCGCGTTTTCAGGATATTTATATTTACTAACCACAGTAACCAAGACTATATACGAACCGCATGCCATGTCTAAATAGCTATAACAACAATAGAATTTTAAATTGGGACTATCCAGACGCTCAGACGGGTAGAAGATTGAGCTATACATCTGCATAAATATATGTGCGAACGAACAGTGCGGTATGAACTAAATAATAATGTTACGTTATTAAGTATAGTTCTGTAATGTGCAAAATAACATGTGAATACTGCCCAGAAATGTAAAAAATAGTAAATAAGTTTACTCTTCTTGTCACACAACACAATATTATGTTCTAAAGTGATTGCAAAAGTGTTCTAAAAGGGACTACAATATAATATGAGAAGGGAAAAAGTTTTTTATTTTTTTTTACTAAATTTGGTACATGTTAGGAAGTACCTACCTACCTATAGAAGAAGTAGCAGCTTGTGCTGGATACCAAATGCCTGAAAACATATTACATTAAGTATACCTAAGCTCTTTAAAGCATTAATATGATCTCTCTCAAAGGTAAACCTATACTGAAGGAGAAAATTCATAATAATTAAAAAACGAACATTTTATTTTAAAAATAAAATACAATAACAGTAACTCTTAAGCTAAAAAACAAAAATAAATTCTCAAGTAAAAATAATACTAAGGCATTTGTCTTAAGTAACAAGGCATTATAAAGTAAGGAGTATATTAAAAAATAAAAAATTTAAATGAATCTGTAAAAATTAAAATAATTGGTAGTTTTTAATTTTATTTACAGCTGCTACAAAACCACTTTTGTGTTTGTTTAGGTACTGTAAACATGAATAGCATCTAATTGATTCATTGCTAAGAACCAGTCCACAAGACTTACAAACATATTTTCTTTGTTTTTTATTTTTGTATTTTTCTATTCAAGTCAGTATACTCCACGTTTTCAAAATGTATTTCAATTAGATGTATGTCAACTTTGGGTTCTAATACAAAATTTGTCAGTTGAATATCAGTTAAATCTGATAACTTTGTGTAGATTATTTAATATATTGTGCTCAAAATCCTCTTTTTTGGGAACACGGCTTCAAATATTTTTTCTTTTTTGGCATAAGAAGACTGGTTTTTGAATTATATCGGCTAAGTGGTGTTATATTATTTGATTAATTTCTTTATTATTTATTTGTGTTCCTCTATTTTCCTCTTCAATTAATTCAGCACCATCTTCTAAGTTTGCCTCTATCTTGTCTCTATTTATTTCTCCTACAATTTAATTCTCGTTTTGTACGATTCCATTTCTGTTAAATATTGTTCCAGTTCTCTTTCTAATACGTTGTATTTAGGTACTGTTGAAGTCTCATTTGTTGCGGATGTCACCTCAATTTCTTCTAGTTCAACATTGACATTATATTTGTCATATTAAAATTTTCTGTATCACTCTTTGTAATTCTTATTGGGTCTTCCCGTTCATGTTCCTGCCCCATTTCAGTTTCTTGACATATTTCTATAACAACAAATGGTTTACGTTTTTTATGCATTTAGAAAGAATTTCAATTTGCTGAATACTTTCTGTCTTATTAAATTTCTCTTGCTGTGTCAATATAGTTTTCAATTTTGTTAACCTACTTACTTTAAGTTGCATCTCTTCAATACTGTTAGGCATTTCAGTATTATCCATCCACAATGTATTCTTTATACTCTAATATAGTAGGCTTTCACAAATCTCTTGTATATTGAATTTTCATTATACAAATTTTTACTTAGTTTCAAAAGAACAGCAAATATATGGTTGCATGGTAACTGCAAGTTTTGAAATAGGTTTTTTTTCAAGAACCTTATTCGAATAATGTTACGATGAGAGTTACATGTATACCACAATATTAATCAGAAATTGAGATAGCAGCAATATCCAAAAAAAGATTATTCCAAAGCAGCACAGCACGTGCTGGTCTCGGAAAAGTAGTTAAACAATAATAATACTACTATATAAATTACAACAAACAACACCAATACAATTAAAATTCACTTACGAATATATTGCACAAATGTAGGTATCTTAAAAGCTAACAGATCTAATAATTGATTTCTCACAAAATAACACAGTTATACCAGTCTTATTCAATTTTGTAATACAGAAGAAAGAAAATAAAAAAGAAAATGATGTCAACCATTCGTTGAGTATGCAGGTATAATAACTCTTGATTTTATTCTTACTGATACTGATATTAGAGCTGTCTATTATTTCCTCGAGGAGAGTATTATACGTTTTCATGCATAGTGTAATGGGATTATTTAGGCCAATGTTAGTATGTACAGGTTCTAAAAAAACATTATTATGCTTTCTAGTATTGTATTCATGGAAGTGATTAACAAACGTAAAGTTGGTATTGCATTTAATTTGTTCGTTTATAACCTTGTAAGCAAATTAACTTTGTTCAATTTCTAGAATATCCTGAATAGGCAATATCTTGGTTGCTCTGTATATGGTATCAGTTGAGGTTTTGTAATCAAGGCTGAATAAAGTTTTCACAACTTTGTTTTGAAGCGTTTTTATTTTCTTGAATGATGTCTGTCCACATGATCCCCATATAGGAATCAAGTAGCTAAATAATAATAAGAAATATGCACTGTATATTTGGTGGAGTGAAGATGGGCATAGGTAGTTTCTACAACGATATAGGGCACCAACCATTGGAACTACTTTTTTTTCTATATGGGTGACATAATTATTCCAGCATAGATTTTCATCGACTATTAATCCCAGATACTTAGCATTATGGACTCTCGTTATTTCTTTGCCTCCTATCTCCAATATAATGTTCTGTAGTTTCATGTTTTTCCAAGAGAAAATTATATAAGTAGTCTTTTTTACATTGAGCTGAAGTTTATTTTTTGCAAGCCAACTGTGGTATCTTTCAAGGTCAGCATTTACTATCGTTTTGAGTTGTTTCAGACCTTTACTCTTGTATACAAGTACAGTATCATCTGCAAATTTAAAATATCTACCTATATTGTTAGCAGTTTGCAAAGACAGAACATGTATTGTATAAAGTAGTGGTCCAAGGACTGAGCCTCGGGGCACACCTGCTTTGGTGTTTTCAGTTTTCCTCGAACAGCCATCAACTACTGTAAATTGCTTGCGATCTAAAAGATATGTTTTTATTAATGAGAGAGCATTTCCTCTTATTCCCAATTCTTCAATTTTTGTGAGAAGTATTGAGAAATCAACCACATCAAATGCTTTTCGTAGATCCACAAATACGGTAAGAGGGTAGTATTTATCATCTAGTGATGAAGCAATGTGGTTAACAAAGTCTATGCTTGCACTCAAGGTGCTACTATTTTCTTGAAATCCGTACTGATATTGGTCAAAGTCAACACATTTTTTTATGTAAGTGATAATACATTTTTTCAAAATAACTTCTATTAACTTTGATAGAGTAGGAACTACTGAAATAGGTCTATAGTTATCTATGATATTAATTGGGCCAGATTTATATATGGGAGTTACTTTGCTGACTTTGAGAATATCTGGGAATATACCTTGTTTGAATAATTCATTTATTAATTTTACTAAAATAGGTACAATGTATTCCTGGAGTGTTAAAAGATCTTTGGTATTTATGTTATCATAACCAGGTGCTACATTTTTATTCAATTCATATAATGCTTCTTGAACTACTTGGGCATTTGTTTTGTATAGGTGCATTGAACAATTACTGCTGATTTCCTCAAAATTAGCAGATGATACTGATTGTAAGTTTACATTAGTTATTATTGATTTACCTATATTAACAAAATACTGGTTCATTTTTACAGCTATATTTTTGGGATCATCAATGATTTGTCTCTCAATTTCTAGATTAGTGATCTGACTTCTTTGGTTGTTGCATTTAATAAGACTATTGATGAGTTTCCATTGCCTATTCTGGTATTTACCCGTATTTTTTTTCAAAATATTCCTATTTCAGTTTTTTGCATTTATTCTCTACAATATTTTTCTATTTTTAACCTTCTAGCTGTATTCTGATTAAATGGGTGTTCTATTTACATGAACAATTAGTTTCATTAACTTGAAAGGTCACATAACTGGTTTTAACCAAAAAAATTCCCATGTCTTCTATGATTGAGATTTTTTGACTTTTCTTTAAATTCGATTTAATAAACTTGAAACCATATGGAGTGACATATTTATAATATTTGATTAGGTCAGATGATGCTCTTTTTAAATTATGTATCTTGGTTTTGTTGATGATTTGATATGCCCTATTCTAGCTTTCTTCGCTCATAACATTAAGAGCTATTACTAGGTCTTTGTAATACTTTTTTAAATGACTATATTTAAAAACAATACTCTTTAATTTTTGATTAATATTCTCTAATTCATTAGTTGTGGTTACATTAAAGGTCGGGCAACTTCTTTTAAATCCTTCAACCCATTGATCCCTAATTGGATGCACATTTTTATTGTAATAATATAGAACATTTTCAAAACTCAGATCCACCAGAGCATTATAATTTAAAAAAATATTCTTTTTCGTTAGAAGAATATGCTAATGTTTGAAGAAGTTCTAATACTGTTGTCCTTTGGTCTGAAATTGTATTCATGGATTCACATGTGAAGGCCTTAAGGGTATGGAAAAGACAAAGAAGAACTTTATATTTATCAAATTCTTCCATGAATACCGTTCGTTCCTTAAAATATTTGTCAGTAAATGTGGTTACAGTTTCTTCCCAAGAATTGTTATTTTCTTCGAAAATTTTTATCATATGCCGAATTGACTCAGTACTTTCTGAAGAAAGGATAAAGGTCGCTACAACTTTTGCTTCTCCATTTCCATTGACCGCAGCAAATAAGGATAAAGGCAATTTTAGGTTGTTAAGTTTAAATGTGGCATCACACAGAAGCAATTCAGGATATGCCATAAAAATGTCTTTCATATTTTGGTTCGGAAAATACTAGTACATCCTCTTCATTGACCACAACTTCAACACTTGAGGAAAGAAAAGTGTTAAGACAATCAATAGTTTCTTTTAGTTCATTTTTTGAGTAAGATGTATTAGACAATTTTAAGTTGGTTAGATTTTTTAAAGTGGTATATTTTTGGTATTTGTTTTAAAACATTTTTTCTTACAGTTTGACTGTAACAAATTCAAGACTTCTGCTTTTGATGTATCATCTCATTTTCTTTGTTATGGTAAACTTTGGTAAAGTCCTTCTTCTCAGTTATGGCTATGTTCATTTTTTATGTCGGCAACACGTAAAAACTGGCCATCAAGATCTAATAAAAATAGGGCATTCCACATTTTTGGTACTGTAACAAAAATGTTTATGAAGTGCACTTAAAATAAAATCAATGAATAAGTTTTCTTGGATAAAACAAAAATTCAATTTTACCGTGACTTTCTTATGTTTATCCCATCTTTTGAACCTTTCACCATTTTATGTTTTCCCCCCTTTATAACACATATATTTTAAACTATAATATTGCAATTTTAAATTACAGTTTTTTAATCTTTTAGGATATTTTATCTTGCACACTGAATTGTATTAGAATATCATAGAACTAACTTAACGTTTAAAAAGGTTGTCACCAATTTAATTTCCATCTAAAATAGGTAAATTTCTTCTTGTATTGCCCGTGTATATCTATTTTATGTTTATATCTACTTCAATCTTCAATAAAAATATTTATTGTAAGACATTAATAGAAACTGGCAAAGCGTAACATTTCTTTTAAAATGAGCTATGAGATATCGACATGGCATTAACTTTACAAGTAATGAAAATAGAAATAAATCTACGATGCGAATAATTAATTATTACCATAGTTTAAAAACAAAGCAAAAATATAACAAAACAATTTCTAAATAAAAACTTAACTTTGATAAAAATTGTGTTTTTCATAACCAAAATTATTTTTTGTAAGGTTTAACCTATAAACTTATAAATTAACTTTATTTCTTTAAGAATTGTACACCCGATTTCAACAACTAATTCCTAAAGTTAGGCAATACCTAAACCAGATTAGGAATTCCTAAATGGCATATGCGTTCCACCGTTACATAAGTGATATAAGAGTTGTGGGAAATACTTAACCTTGAAAGTTCGTTTGTAGTCGTTTGTTGAAAGGTTAAATATCTTTGTTTTTATTTATATTAACGCACGGTGAAACGCATATTTCATTTAGGAATTCCTAAATCCGGTTTAGGTATGTATTACCTAACGTTAGGAACTGGTTGGTGAAATCGGGCATTAGTGTTACTGCATGCTTGGATTAATAGCCTCCCACACTGTTCGTCCGGGAGTACTCTCTCGCCCGGGTGTATAGCGCAATCTACTATTCGTCGGAGCGCCCGAATGAATAGTCAGTCCCTTTTAAATGTGTATCAGTAATCTCTATGTGTACTGTACTAGAATAAGATCCCGTAACAACCAGACCTTCGTTATTTTATAAAATCTGAAAGTTTCTCTGTGCATGTCCCAACACAGGTAAGAACAATCAGTGACTATGGAATTTTGATTATGGTCAGACACCCCTAAACTTCAATAAACTATAATTATACTCATGTTATAGTATAAAAGCTGAATTATATATATTGGGGACCTATAAAAATGTTACCTCAGTAGCCAGATATTTTCACTAGTTTTTTCATCTTACCAGACACATTTAAAGTCTGCTGTAGGTGCCAGGGCCTGGCGACAACTGTTCAAGAGCTTGCGAATGAGATAAGCTGTTTAATCTGGTGCGATCCAATGAAAAAATATTTTTATTACGTTCATAGCGATCTTATATTAAGTAAAAAATATTGTCTAATATTAGGCCTATTTCAGAATGAAATAGGGCTATTGTAGAGAGTAGCATGACGCGATATATATATATATATATATATATATATATATATATATATATATATATATATATATATTATTGTGGTTTACTATTTGTGTTTTAAAATCAATAAATTTTAATTCAATTCGCCCGGTATATTTAAGAAAATTATCTAGGTTCAATAATGCCACACAAAGCACTTACCTTTTTTTATACTTTGAAATTCTAGTTTTAGTTGTTTGCATGAGAAATCATTAACCTCAGGCTCTTGGGTTCATGGAATAAGATAAAATATTTTTAATTTATATTATAAGCGCCAAAACAAAGTTTTTTATTAATTAAAAAGTTTCAAACAAAAAATGAAACTCTTACTTTTCTCTTCTCTATAAATTTTTACAGAACGGTCCTGCACATTCTGTTTCGGGATCCCTCTGCAGTTGTGATCTGTCTGATCAATGATACCAACTGCCAAAATGATAAAAGAAACAATCGTCTAGAAATGAAATTCTCCAACAATGTAGTTAAATCTTTCAAATGAAAAACATTTAATACGAAATCAAGAAAACAAATACATTGTTCAAATACAAAATTTTTATAAAAAGAATAACTTATCTATGATGATTTTTCACACGATACACATTCGCACAAATGAATTTAGTCTAAATACTTGCAAGTATGCAACTTATTATACGTTATATACAAAGGAACAAAACTTTATATTCATAAATTAAAATGGTGGAAAGTCATACAACACAACACACGTTGTCAGTACAGTTTCAATATCTAATGTTCAATATACACACGGTAAGTTTTATTTAAAATTAAACAGTTTTTAGATACCTTTTATCATCCGCTGATTATCAATAGATTTGTCAATTTATTCTACTCTCTCTTTGTAGGCTGCTTCGAAAATGTCGGGACTGATTCAAGAATCCATTCGAATCAATTTAATTTCGAAGGCTTTCCATGCATAGATTCTCTTCAAAGATCGTGGAAATTATTGTTCCCACGATACGGGATATATATAGACTTTTCAGGATGGTTAAAGCCAATATTCTCTGCATATAATATTACCTCTCTTCAGGAATGCTTTTTGGAGGTTAGTATCACTGTTTTCAAACTTATTTTTACTTTAATTCTCACAATTCTTATCTTATTTCTAAAGAACAATGTACTTCTTTTTTATTTTTTCAATACTACTCGTCAACACTTTTTCTTATCTCCCTAAGCAACCACTTTTTTCCAAACAAGAAACCTTATTTTTCATTAGCCCTCTGTTTATTAAAATCATAAAAATATCTGTAACCAATCAAAATAACTCATAGTAGTTCAGTCAAAAGATTACATTTTATTATTTAAGATATTAACTTTTCTAATTATGAAACATACTTTTTAACAATTCTAAACTAACAATTCATCTATTTATCTTTTGCATTTTATTAATTCTTAAAATTTTTTTAGCTGTCATGGATTTTGCTCAACCCAGCTGACACATACTTCCAGAAGTCAAAGATTTTATAACCCTAATGTTTTTATTTGGAATTTCAACTTTTGGGTATATTATAAGAAACATTTCTAGGGCTTCTAAATAGTTTAATGGTATCTAATAGGAATTTAAGATAATGCATAAACATTTAACGATTTCAATTGAAGAGTGGACTCATTCATTTCATAACAGGTGATGGTTTTTTTAAATTTTTTTCTCAAATAGTTTGAATCCTTATTATATTTGTGTCATGTATGTGTGTACAAGGTACATTATAAAGTTTAAAGACATTTCATTTGTTTAATTTAGTTTAAATTTGATTCTCGGAATAGTTTTTCCTTCAATAATTTTATACTCGTTAATATCTCAAATTGTAATTGATTCGTGCTAGATATATGTACAGTGTGTAGCATTATTTTTTTACAATAATAAGTATATATATATATATATATATATATATATATATATATATATATATATATATATATATATATATATATATATATATATATATATATAAGAGAACCTCGGGTAGTGACCGTAGAGAAAAAACTAAACAACTTAGTAGGGATGCGGTCAGAAGAGGGATGACTCCTTTTTGATTAGTTAAGCTTTCGAAAATGTATATTTTCATCATCAGAACATCTACAATGACTTATAAACCATTATAACAAACGATTTGACTTACCAAAGTGAGTTGAAAAAGAAAGACATCGTAAAAAACTTTAAAATTTCCAATGGACATACATACATGTATTTAAAATTTACATTGATTAGGAGAGCAAAACACAAAAACTCCAACAATATATATATATATATATATATATATATATATATATATATATATATATATATATATATGTATATATATACCGACATATATATATATATATATATATATATATATATATATATAGGTGGGGATAACGGGGATTTCAGTCCAAGGAATCAACGCGAAGATCTTTTATTTACAAAATGCCGCCAAGCTTTCGTGTCCTTTTGACACTTCTTCAGGGCAATGTAAAATATTTTAAGTAAATTCAATATAAATAATCATAAATATATATATGTGTGTGTGTATGTTATGACGGAATTTGTAAGCACGATAGAGGGCGTATTTTTTGACGGATCAAAACCAAACTTGCTACAAAAATCGGTTAGGTCAAAATCTTGGAGGAGTTCGTTAATGAGCCAAATCCGCCCAGTAAAAACAAAATGGCGGCCTGTCAAAGTTGAAAAAAATCGTATTTCCTTTGTTTTTCATTTGACGCAAAAAGTTATTGAGCTTTTTCATAGACCTTAACACGTTCTACAACTTCTGTATTCAACATTTTTCTCTAAATCGTACATTAAAACATTTATTTAAGAAAATTTACCAGATTTTTTTTTATTTTTTGTTTTTAATTTGATGCCAAAATGTTACTTTGGTTTTTTGTACATCTCAAATCGTTCTATTACTTTTGTATCTACTTTTTTATTTTGGGTTTTATGCAAAAATGTTACTGAAATAAGCCTGTCCAATTGGTCCTGTGCCATTGAGATTTTTATAAAGTACAGAGGTAACATTTTTTATAGGTCCCTAAGTATAATATATAAAATTCAGCTTTCATACTATAACTTGAATATAATTAAAGTTTAGGGGCGTCTAGCAATAGTAGATGTGATTTGTAATGTTATTCTGAAAAAAAAATTGAGCTTCATACTTTGATGAACTTGAGGTAATATTTCATATATCCTGACCTAACCAAGTAACCATAATATAGAAACTCCATTGCTGATCTTTCTTAACTGTGTTGGGCACTTGCACGGAGAAACTTTCAGCTTTTATAAAATAAGAAACGTCTGTCCTTCGTGGGCTCTGGGACTATGTTTTAAATAATCACACAATTTGTTTCATTTATTACGTTTTTTTATTATATTTTGTAATTATTTGTACAACTTAATGTAAATAGTATATTACGTAACAAGAGTTGTAAGTAATCCATTACGCACGAAATGAAAAAGTTTATGCACGAAGCCGCGCAGCGGCGAGTGCATAAATTTCATGAGTGCGTAATGGGCTTCCAACTCGTGTAACGTACTATACTTTTTCTACGCCCATTCATTTTCTTCCATTAAATAAAAAACATCGCAATCATTTAAACTTTATTATAATAGTTGTTAATAACAATGAACAATTATTGTAAATCGATTGTGCCTTATTATTTAATAGTGATGAACGGTTATTTATAATTGTATTATATTTTGTTCAAGAAATTTACAATATAAATGACATGACATTTATTTTCATAGCACGCTACTTAAGAAAACGTGTCCTATTTTTAAAGAAATTGCATAATGTGCTGCCTACATTTAGGGGCATCACTCTTTCAATCCTAAATATATCTCGCTAATGCTAAAAGTTTTTGTTTTTTAATTGACTAAATTTGTGTAAATAGGCCAAATAAAATATTACGTAAATAAAAATTTGATTGTAATTTAATTAAACCAAGAAGTTTAAGTTTTCTTTTCAAAACGCACGTGTATGTTATGAGATCTCATTACGTGCATGTTATTGTTAAATGTCATTTACAAGGAATGTTGACAGTGCGATTTTTGACGTTTACAGACATGGGCGTAGAAAAAATAGTTTACATGTTATGTGAAATACTAATAATTTGAACTCTTACATACATCAGTTGTGTTAAATGTGTTCAATGTACTTCTAAAATACTTTTTCACGCTGTCATCATCCATTTAAAATATGTAGGTACCTATACCTTCACAAAATTTTCTTCACACAAATTTGAAATTTTAGAAAATATATTCTTCTTAATTTTATTTTTGCAGAACAAGTAGAAAATGGAAAACATGCAATCCCAAATACTAATACTGGGATTATGATCTGTGGGTTTTGTGGAAATTTATACACGAAACAAATAGAATTCGTTAGTCACTTTTCTACCAATCATTGTGTAGAACTGAAAAAATTACTATATAAAACGAAATTTCACCAGAAAAATAGAAGTTGCAGAAAAAGTAAAGTAGCTGATCCTACCATTCTCAGAAATCTTGATGAAGATGTGAAACATGAAATTGAAGTAGCTGAACATGATTTGAAAGCAGAGTTGCAGGATATCGTATTCACTGATAAATTCAAGTTAAGCATAGATGAACGTCAAACATTGAAGAGAAGTGATTTACAGAGACATTTGCGTACTCACAAAGGACAAAAGCCATTCAAATGTGACATTTGTTTCAAAACTTTTTCACAGAAATGTGATTTAAATTCACATTTGCATAGTCACACTGGAGAAAAGCCATTAGAATGTGACATTTGTTCGAAAACTTTTTCATATAAAAGTACTTTAAATAAACATTTGCGTATTCACACAGGAGTAAAGCCATTCAAATGTGACATTTGTTTAAAAACATTTTCTCTTGAAGATAGTTTGAATACACATTTGCATAGTCACACAGGAGAAAAGCCATTTAAATGTGACATTTGTTCAAAAACTTTTTCACATAAAATTCAATTGAATACACATTTGCACAGTCACACAGGAGAAACGCCATTTAAATGTGACATTTGTATAAAAACTTTTTCGTACAAAAGTAATTTAAATCAACATTTGCGTATCCACACAGGAGAAAAGCAATTTGAATGTGGCATTTGCTTAAAAACTTTTTCAATGAAGTGTAATTTAAACACACATTTGCGTATTCACACTGGAGAGAAGCCAAACAAATGTGACATTTGTTTAAAATCTTTCGTGCGTAAAGATGTTTTGAATATACATTTGCGTAGTCACACTGGAGAAAAGCCATTCGAATGTGACATTTGTTCGGAAACTTTTAGACAGAAAAGTAATTTAAATTCACATTTGCGTTGTCACACTGGAGAAAAGCCATTCGAATGTGACATTTGTTCGGAAACTTTTAGACAGAAAAGTAATTTAAATACACATTTGCGTAGTCACACTGAAGAAAAGCCAATCGAATGTGGCTTTTGCTTAAAAACTTTTTTGTATAAAAATAGTTTGAATACACATTTGTGTGTTCACACTGGAGAAAAGCCATTCGAATGTGGCGTTTGTTCGAAAACTTTTACACAGAAAAGTAATTTAAATACACATTTGCGTAGTCACACAGGAGGAAAGCCATTCAAGTGTGACATTTGTTTAAAAACGTTTTCACGGAAAAGTACTTTGAATACACATTTGCGTAGTCACACTGGAGAAAAGCCATTCGAATGTGACATTTGTTCGAAAACTTTTGTACAAAAAAATTCTTTAAATATGCATTTGCGTAGTCACGCAGCAGAAAAGCAATTCAAATGTGACATTTGTTTAAAAACATTTTTGCGTAAAGATGGTTTGAATATACATTTGCGTAGTCACACTGGAGAAAAGCCATTCGAATGTGGCGTTTGTTCGAAAACTTTTACACAGAAAAGTAATTTAAATACACATTTGCGTAGTCACACAGGAGAATAACCAATCAAATGTGACATTTGTTTAAAAACGTTTTCACAGAAATGTGATTTAAATGCACACAGGTGGCATTTTTGTAAAAAGTTTTCACAGAAAATTCAATTGAATACAAATTTGCACAGTCACACAGGAGAAAAAGTCATTCAATTGTGTTGTTCGTTCAAAAACTTTTTCACAGAAATCTGATATAAATACACATTTTTGTAGTTACACAGGAGAAAAGCCATCAAATGTGAGATTTGTTTGAAAACTTTTCCACAGAAAAGTAACAAGTTTTCTAACACAACGTTTATATAAAATACAGTAATTTTTGAGGATAGTGGAAAACTGCATAATTTTACATAAATATAATTACAATAGAATTTAATTTTTTTTGTATTCATTACTGCTATACACCGAAATTGTCCGTAGAATATCGACATATACCAAACCGTCGGCGAATGGCCGAATATTTGTCAATAATATACTTTCGGATTTTATCATCTCGACAACTAGTGGAGCGGGAGCTGGAATACATTACACTTCGTTTTGGAGTAGAAATAAACGAGTGATACATCAAAATATTTGTCTTGAAGTGCATAATCTACAGAGCGCGGCTAAATTATGGAACACATTTATTATTTTGTAAACAGTTTACTTTTTACAAAAATCCTGAATTCGATCGAATTTTAAAAGGCGATTATATAAATAATATGCGAACGTGATGACGCGACTTATAAGTCTCCGTATTGAGCACTTATTTTTAAAAACAATTTAATTACTTTCATTCAACTACTTTGAAAACCTAATTAAACAATATTATTTTATTACTACGATCATTATTATGTAAAAGTTGACATCAAACTGAATATGTATTATGAATTGATTAATTAGCAAAACTATCAATATCAGCAATAACATATACAATAAGCAAGTCAGCAATAAACAAAATAATGAAGGCCGCTGTCAGCATCGGTTTTCAACCATATACGAGGTAACCAAATATAACACATCCGCCCTCAGAATTTGGCATATTTTAAGGAGTGAAAAATGCCCTTGGTTATGGCTCAGGATCTGTGGTTAATTCATAAAATTTTCTAATTTTTCTTGCGACGTAGATACATATTAAAATGGCTTCTATAATATACGCCCTTATATTCCAAGGTGATACTGAGTTTGCGTTAAGATGTTTCAAGACCATTGGTTTTATTTGTTTTTTTTTGTTGAAGTGAATGGATGTCATCTAGTGGTATATTTTCTAAATGTATTTCGGGTAGTTCCTCTTCCTTTCTTGAATAATCTACGGTAACTTCAGGCAGCAATAGAGGTTGACCATTCGTTATAAATTTTTCATTAATAAAATTTTTGTTTTCTAAAATAAATTCGCATTTATACGGTACAGTGATGAGAAAATTTCCTTTTAGGAATGTGAAGTCATTTCTTCCACATCGTGTTTCAATCTAGGTTCGATTAATAAAAATAGCAATGTAGTGAGCATCATCAATTTGTTGAATTAGATTTCTTGAAATTTTGATTGGGGTTCTTTGGCAACTCTTGGGTTTGGAATGTTGTAAGTGTGGTAATTCTTCCATCTGGACAGACTAAAAACCATCTAGCTTGATGCAAGGTTGTTGGATGTATGGGTAGAAACTATCATTCATTATCAGATATGTATTACGAGGGATAATCGTAGTATAATTTGGGGTAGGTATGGAATAAAGATGGTAATAAGAATATATATCCGGTAGTACTATAGGAAAGTGAATAACAAAAATAATCTTTGTGTCTGAGTAATATGATTCTGCATTTAATACTCCATAATATTTATGAGTCATTTTCTAAATTTTGAAAAAGTATTTCATCTACTGTATGAAATTTTAAAACTGTGTATACCATTGATTCCATTTCTTCTATTTTAATTATACTTGTATGAAGTATACCGATGCGTGCAAATGCTATACACTTAAAATGATTGACATTTACCCTGACGTCATTAATATCTGATAACATAACCGACATAATTATTAAGTGGCATCTCTTCAATCGTGAAGAACAGAACAAAATAATTTGACATTTGTCGGTTATGTTATTAGATATTAATGACCTCAGGGTAAAGGTCAAAAATTTTAAGTGTAGCATCTTCTATTTCCCCTAATATTCGTAAAGTGATATTTATATTCAAATTTAACTGATGTAAAATTTCTGATTTTTTCTATGCCTGAGAAAATTATATCTTGATTTTGTTTTATTAGGTTCATCGTTTCATTAAAGTTTTGAATTATATCAATTGTAAGTGAGATTTGCTGATTTAGATTGTTCACAATTTCCTGTTGAGAATTTTGTAATGTTGAAATCGCCTGATCATATCGTAATGTGTCATCAGCGTCTAAGGTTCCGAAAATCACTTTTATTACATTGCAAAGTCCCTTGAAAAGACCTCGTTTGACCCTAATAGAAGACATTAAAGAATTTAATTTATTTTCTGCAATATTTAATTGATAAGAAACACCTTTAATAACATTTTCTAATTCTATATGATATGGATAACTACGGCCAATTTGAATTGCCTCTATTGTATTTTTGAAAGCTTATTTTAAAATTTGAATTTCATTTCTAATTGGTAAAAGATCATAATAATGAAGAAATGTATGAATACTAGATTTAACTTTAGCGGTACCTAATAAATAAGGAAGTATTCCAGGATTATTGTTCAGGTTTTACTGGTTGTAGGCCCAGGATCATAAGGATTAGTGCCATCGTGTAAAAGTTTTGTAATGTTAGTTTTTGGTCACCTTAAATTTTGTTTGTGTAATATTGCATTTCTCGTTGTTATTACAGTATTGTTTTTATTTTCTTTGATTTTATCTTTACTAAATTTTGGATTTAATTTATTTCTGATAAGTGTTTTATTTTTTGATAAACGTCTGTATCCGCTTCATACTCTAAAGGTTCGTGCCTGTTTTTATTATGGTAATTTATTGTTTTTTATTTTTCTGCTATAAGTCGTTCATTCAGTTTTTTGACTTTCAACACCAAATATTAAGGTATAGTTTGTTTATAGAATCTCAATAAAAAGAAAAATATTACCAATGTTTGAAGATTGTGCATTATTTTGTTTTTATATGACGTGCCAGAACATTCTGAAATATTTTCATGTTTTCTCGTCTATTTTTTAATTTGACAAGGAAATAAATCATTTCGGCTCGACGGAAAAAGCCTCACTAGCCTTGGTAAAGGATTCAAATAAATCCGAAACGTCGGCATAGTGGAAAATCTGTTTTCTTATTATCCTACAGAACCGATGAAAATTCTTAAAATAAATTATTGATAAATTTATTTGTTATTTAATTATTTTACCTTAGTATTACCTTACTATTTATGAACTTACTCTTTATTTAATTATTCCTTCGGCTGCTCTTATTTGTTCTTAGAGTATGATGACTCCTAATTTCAGTAGGGTTATGGGCAAAATTAACTTAAGAAATCAACATTGCTATAATTATTGTAATAAAATTTATTTTGTTTAGGAAATATAGATAACTGTTCCAAAAATATAACAACTAACATTTAACTATTTTATATATCTTTAAGAATTTAGTTGATTAAAAAAATAAATTATGAGGCGCCTATGGTGTTTAATTTGTATAAAACATTCAACCTTGAATATCTACAACACCTGCGCATAGCAGATTTCCGCTATAACTTTTTGTATTGAACAACATTACACTTAAGAAAACTATTAAAATATATACGTTTATGATATATTATGCAGTTATTTTCTTTTAATTTTGTACAAACATACTTTATAATAATAAATATTGAATAGATGAACTATATGTGAAACAGTGGAATTTGAGAATTATGAAAGTGTTTAAAATTCCTATAAACTAAATATATACAAAATACATACATTGGAAAATCAGGTAAGTCAATTATTATGTAATAATTATATGATATTATTATATAGTTTTTATTCTTTACGGTTCGCATATATATGGCCTTTATTATTTGAATTGTTTATTAAAATGATCATTTTGTTTCTGTTTATTGATCTTTGGATCCAAAGAGATAAAATTTCACTAACCTGGTTTGAGAAATTCCTTTTTCTCAAAAATGTCTGCACTTAAGCGTCACTTTACACTGGCGATGATTCTTGAATACTGGATACTTTGATGAAAAACTTCTCTCGTTCGGGAATATTTCTTTGCACTTGTTAATAGGTCTTCTTATTCGAGATCAGGATTAAATTTTATTCTAACTCGCTGATTTGCCAACACAAACAGAAGAACAGCAAACAAAACCTAATCTACATATTAGAATAGACAACTACCAGAATTGTGACTTATTTCAAAAAATTGCACCCGATATGTCTGGATATTTAATTAATAAGTGCTTACAAAACATACTTGTCATGTTTGCGAAGAAATTTCCAGAAACCACAGATAAGAAGACGGTAGCTCATTTTGTTATTTGAAAGCCTATGAAAATAAGACATTACAACATTTCGGAAACTTCAGAATGCCTGCTATCTTTGTTAATTTTATACTTCAACTGGAATATGAACTTGAAAATAATTTTGAAATTCTTGCTACTTCTTCGAATCTGTTGGATAATTTGATAAATATTTTTAGGCAACACAGATTTACTCATACATGCGCTTAAAGCTGATTTATGCGGTAAAGTATGTTAATAGAAATTTTAAAAATGTTCCTAATGATAGTAATGGTAAGAGTATGAAAAAACATAAGCTGATCATCTGTAGGCATCAATAAATATGGAAAAACGTTTTTAAAATAATTTAGGACATTATGTTTATATATAAAAGAAAGTATGGTATATAAATAGTAGATATGGGTACTGTTGATAAATGTCACAAATTAGGTAGAAAATTCCTTGTTATCCAAAGTCTCCTATGTTACATAAACTTTTTGCATACATTTCAAAGGTATATAGAGCATTTTCAATTCTAGCAAAGTAATTTTGGTAATAACTTCAATATCAACACTATGAGCTATATATCAAGTATCTACACTAAATTAATGAGTAAAATGAACAATAAATTTATTGGACTCATTGGAATAAGTCATTTTTAATTTCTGAAAATATAGCTACATGAAATGTTTCATGATTTCTTTCAAATTTGATATTGTTGGTGCGTTAACAATAATGTTATGCATTACTTAGTTTGAACCTTAGAGTAATAATAAACATATAGAGGGCTATTCATTCATAAACACGTTTATTTTTGCGGCCAACAATTCTAAACGCCAGTAGTGAAATAATGAATGAATTACAAAAAGTGGGGATGGTTTTGTAGATACATGGCCTTGGTAATTTCGGCTGTTTTCTGACAAACTTGGCACCGCCGAACCATGATAATCTAAAAACATTAAATTAATTAACTTAAAAGTTTGTCACTTAAAGTCTTGAAAAATACATCAAAACGAAAGAACTAAATGTTTACTATCTATTCGTAATGGCGCTCGTATAAACAAACCACGTTTGACATTATTTACTACAATACTACGTCGTATTTAAAATGATCGTCGATCACACTTTGACGATATTTGCATCTCTCTTTATATGGTAACTAAACAAGGACAAAACTACTAAATAGATTACTATTGACACATTAAGCACAGGTACTGAAATTTTGAGCAATGTTGCCACTTTTAGTTATATCCATAAAGGTATCTAAGGATACAACAAATACTTGTTTAAAATTTATATAAGAATATGCCTTTATAAAATAAAACTCAAGTAATTAATTTTAAAAGCAGCTACTCAAATAGATAAATTAGTATGACTTTTTTTTATTTGCATACCTTTTTAACAAATTCTCAATTAAACTTCTAATTTCGTTTTTCCCGCAAATAAAGAGGATTTGTAAATATAGCAAAGCAGTGGCATCTGTAAGTGAGCTTATAATGTGACTCAATGTTTGGGGTAGGAAAAAGTCAAAACAAACATATCTATTTTATTTGTTAATCTGAGGTTTGAACGTATACCTAGTCAAAACTATGTATTTATATTGGAGGTACTTTATTGGATCTACCCCTTTTATATTCTATATAACGTCTGAATAAATAAAGAAATAAAAAATATTTGTGTTTCGTTTCTTGTGCCACCGTTATTTACAGACAAAAATAAAGTTAATGAGATTAAAAGTTCTGGGTAAGTTATGCAAGATTTATACAAGTAATTGAAAGAATATTCTCATGTGATGATATTTAAACAATAATTATGACATTTGAAATTTCCAAATATGTAATTGACATAAAACTAATTTTTATTTCCAACTAATGAATATGTGAAACATTGAAAATATCCAAAAATCAATCATATTTCCAGTGAAGTGTTGAACAATTTATATCTATGTAGAATTAGAGACAAACATTATGTTGGTAAAATCGCCCAAATATTTACAAAGTAATTACATCGTCGCCATACCTGTTGATTTTTCAACCATTAAATTTATTAAGGCTGGATCTGATGTTAGAATAAACATTTGAAGTTCATTTAAATTGCTTGCTGAAATACTTCAAAAGCAGCGACGAAGAGAGACGCTCCCAATTTCCGATTGTTTTCGTGTTCCGTGTCAGAATCAACAGAAAAGTATCCGTCTTTGGATATAGATCACTAGAATCCATAGATAAATAATATCTATGGTAAAATTTGAATTTGTGAAATTGTTATTCCATACCTGTTTTCGTATTTCTTCTGAAGAAAGAACCGAAGATTGCACTGCCCTGAAGATACTTTGAAAGGATGTAGTGATGTATGAAGGAGTGACTAGTTACATATTTTACAATTAATAAACTCCCAAATAATGGTATTTTTTTCACCTAAGGTACGGGTAAATAATGAGGAGATTATGGTATAAATACCATTAAAATAGTAAGTCTGGCAACACTGGCTCCCATAGTACTTGGAAGTTTAGGACATAGACAAAATGTTTTAGGATTGGTCGTACGTGTACGCACAAGTACAAGTGTAAAATTCGTACGAAAATGCGTCTAAACAAAACTGATGGCGTTTTCGATTTACCTGCACTCTGCAAGTTCAGTTTGCTCTGAAATGACGTCACAAAACTCAGCGAGGGCATGCTAGTTCACTTGATTGCAGTAAAAAGTGAGTTTTAAACCGAACACCCATTCAACTGCCAGTGCAGTGTTTCTAACCCATCTTTCGGTCAAAAAGCCGAAAACAAACAGCAGGAAAGCAAGGAGCAAGACACCATATGAACATGAACAGCAACATGAAAAATATATATATTTTATAATACATGAAACATACAAATTAACTCTTCAAGTAGATAGAAAACACTTTAAGAAAAATGTTTTCGAACGAAAAACGGTACACTTACTTCTCCATGTGAATATTTCCTTATCACATTAGTAAAATCGAGTATCTTCATCATTTCTTTAGGATTTATAAGAAATATTTCTTCATCCCAACAACTATCTGAAGATGAAAGTAATGTGGTTAACGATGCTAATTCAAAAATTTTTATGGCGCCATTTAAAACTGAACTGAAAGACTGCACCGTCTTTCGTTTCGTTGCAAATAAAATTGAACTGAGGGCGCACTTGGACAGTGCCGCTTGTAAATCGAACACGTGAAACTGGATGAGTGCAAGTTTGAAAATCATAATCGGACACAACTTTGAACTGAGTGTGCACTCAGTTCAGCCGGGGCAGGTAAATCGAAAACGCTACGAGGAGCAAGACCTTATGGCAAAGACATTGAATAAAAAGTAAAGGAAGGATAGCTACTATCTACACTCATAGAGAGAAAGCAAGACGGAAGTAGCCATCTTGAACAACCAAGTATGACTCATTTTATTTTGTTGTTGCATTGGTTGGAGAGTACGTTTTTGCTTTTGGAAGTTTTATGATAATTTTATAGTGTTTTTCATTAGTTTTTCTTGTATTTTTGTTTTGTATTTAAATAAGTGTTTATTAGGATTAATTAGAATAGTGTTTTAAGTGTTGAAACATTAGTAATTAGACTACAAACAAAATGGTTAGTTGTGCAGCCTGCGGTTGCTCCACTACCCCTAAAAATAAATCTTTAGGCATCACTTTTCATAGGTAAGTTGTTTTCTTTTTTACTTTAATTTATATTAATTTTAAATAATATAAAAGATGCAAAATAAACATTTCATATTTTGATGAATGACAAGGTTAAGACATAGGCGTAACATAAAAATAAAAATAGTAAGTTAACTGTTGTAACACTATACATTTAAGAAATATTTATTTGCATTTTTTCAAATTGGATTTATTTATAATGTGTAAATATTGATTATAAAAGTTTGATGCATAAAAATATGTTTTTAGTTTTCCTAAAGATTGTCAGAAAAGCAAATTGTGGACGAATTTTGTTAATAAATATAGCGCGCCTATGGTAAAACGGATATTGCCGTCCGCCATATGCAACAACCATCCTCATCAACCAAACTTGTGTTTATTGCTCCTTCCTTTACTTTTTATTCAATGGGCAAAGAATACACCAACATTGATCACGGTGTCACGGTGGTTCCGTGTCGATCTTAACCAATATTAACATCAACTTAATAGATAAATCGTCTTTCATGTTTGATTGTTTGAATTTCAAAGCTCTGAATATTCGTTATTTCATGTTTTTGATTTCATCATTCTTATCTTTTTTTAATATTATGGATATTATATTTGATTCTTATTTCATTTTAATAATGGTATATACACGTGTTGTGTACCTAATTGTAATTTTAAGAATACTGAAAAGCCAATGCATGCTTTTTCTAAAGATCTTGAGGTAAGTTAAATTGCAAACTTATAATCTTTTATTTATAAAGACCTAGAAACGCAGGGCTAATGAAGCATTGCATATTTATAACATTGGTCCATGTAACGTTTCGCATTAAAACATAATATTCTCATGTATATAAAAAATATATTCCCATAGCTTTCACATTATAAATTTGTTTTTCACATTGTTCACAATAGAAATAGTTTTGAATAAGGTGTTTTGCATTATTTTACTTCATATGTGCCGATATGAATTTCCTTATAATTAACAATTTCTTTTTTGTTAGCTTTTCCGTATGTAGATGAATAACATCAACCATGAATATTTACTTACCCAGGATAAAGATAAAGTCATTCCGAACTATAGAGTTTATGATGTCCACTTTTCTGAGGATTGGAAATTCCAAGCCAAAAATAACAGAACAAATTTAAAACGAGATGCAGTACCTACTTTATACTTGGGACAAACTGGTAAATACTGTAGTTGATTGATTATTAAATAAAGTAAAATTCCTAATTACCAGTGGATGTATACTAGAATACTGGATATATACTAGATATACTAGAATTCCTGAAATAATTGAGGTTATTTTAATAATTTAGTGTGTTTTGTGAAGGTGAATGGTTTTTGATAAAGAATAAAAATAAACGTACTATTTTTGATAGACACTTCATTTTATTATTGTTGTTTTAGAAAATGGCAACCAACAACCAGATTTCAGTCAAAGTTCTAATGAAAAATCGTTGGAAAGTTTAGGTAATATATTAGTATAATTTGTACTTTCATGTATTCTTACACTTCATTACAAAATAAGAAGTTCAAAAAATAATAGTGCAGGATTGTGTCAAAGTAATAATAAATTGTTCTTTTTCTGGCCTAATAAAACTAGCATATATTTTAAAATTTATTTATGCAATGATTTTATAGTATACACAAGAAACACACCTACAGGTTTAAAAGTACAAAAATCAAAGTGATAAGAACATTAAAAAATATTAGCAAACTAAATTACATTATTATAATGATAATTTTATATTGTGGTATTATGAAGGTACACGGTGTAGGGGTTTGTATCTTAGTTTAATTATATTGTTTTTATTTATTTATAGTTAAAACAAGGGAGGACATTCTGAGAAGATGTAAACGTTACAAAAAAGTAACACTATACAAGACCATCCCTAGATGTACTATTGCACGGAAAAATCTCATGCAAGCTGATCAACACCTCAAAACATTTTCTGAATATATACACACACAAAATTTGACTAATCAAGAGTATTTAACAAATATTATGGAGTTTACTAACTCTGAAACATTTATAGGTACGTCAATATCTATGTCCACTAACTTAGGTGACAAAAACTCCATTTACCAGATGATATATAATAAAATAATAATCTTTAATTTATCCTGAATCCTAATACAACGTGATAGTAACAAAATGGAATAAAATTGGCAAGCTTCAACAGTAGTTACAGATTAGTAGACATGTATTCATTAAAATCTTTTGTTTGCTTTATCTTTGGTAATTTATTGTACATTTTAATCATTGAATAGAAACAATTTTTTATGTTGTCAACATGTGTAGTGGATGTTGATTATTGTTAATTGATTTAGAAATAGTAAGCTCTTTTGAATCCATATTTATTGTATCATAGGTAAGTAAATGTAAGAGTATGCTCTACCCATTGTTGTGTGGCTAGTCAGGGAAATACATAAAAAAGTTGTCATTATTGTTGCTTTAGAGCCTTCAAAGATCTCGTTTTTGATGTAGTGATCTGGAAACTAATCTAAGTCAGATCACTGGCAAATTAAAGAACCTCTTTGATTTATTTCAAAGGAATTTGTTCGTGAAGCCACATGACGAATTAAAAAAACTCTTTCAACTAACTTTGAAATAAGTGTTTGTGCCGTCACTTAGTGAATTAAAGAACCATTTCAATAACTTTTAGAATAAGTGTGATACCACAAAATGTAGGCCTGTCTGATGGGGAACCTTAATGAGGCCTGGAGTCTTAAACTTACGTCTCCTGGGTGGGCCATAGAAAAAGATGAATTTTTTTTAAATAATAAATATCGAAGTAATATTAGAACTGTTTTGTGTATATTCGTATTTAAATGTAATGGTTATATTCTGAATTATAATTTTAAGTTATAAATTATGTAAAATGTACAAATAAATTTTTCTGAAAATAGTATGTATCGCTTTGTTTCTAGTTTATAATGAAGTTAATTCCCAGTACAAAAATACGGTGGAAACGGTGCATATAATTACTAGTAGTAATGTTCTCATTATGCAATATAGCTAGTTGATTTGTATAGTATTTTTCACGATCTAAGAAAATCTGTTATATTGCCTCTCATATAATAACTGGAGGCTAGTCACTTTCTTAGATCGTGAAAAATACTATACTGGTATGTACAACAAAATTGAAAGATACCCGACAATTTTAAAAATTCCCGCCATTCAAAAATTTCAAATATTCCCGCCAGAGATCTGACAGTATCTATGTCACTCACAGAACAAAAAGTTCTGTTATGTCGCTGCTATGGCAGCGCCTTTGTGTTGTTAGTCATAACTAAGGCCTACTTGAAGTGAGCTATCTTCTTTTTTTAATATTAGTTATATGGTCTGTGCTATTTTAGAAAGAACTGTCATTCTCATTTAAGTGATTTAAGTTTCCAGGGTATGCCAGAGACAACATACAACACTCTCTGATATCACAGTTTATAATATATATATATATATATATATATATATATATATATATATATATATATATATATATATATATATATATATATATATATATATATATATATAATATGTTCATAGTTTATGGTTCATAATTCATTTGCCTGGCTTTTTTGGTTCAAATAACATTTATTTTAATTCTTAATTTGAAATAATCCATTCAGAATGGAAATGGAGCAAAAAGTCGTTAAGGAAGAAATCGATATCCCCGATGATATTGTTTGGAATATGGACGTTAAACAAGAAGTGAGTGACGAAGTGCCTAGGACAATTATTGAAAATGTAAATAATAAACAAGAAATTAATGACGATGTCAACATAGTCCAAGTAGTTGAAGAATCTTTGATTGCATCTAAAACAGAGAGGGGCGGCTGCCATAAGGTTAATATTAACACAATATTAGAAACAAATTTAAATATTTGAAAGGAAAACCTGAAAGGCGAACTAAATTAAAAGGTGAGTTACACTCATTGGTGGCTACTTAGGTGTAACATACTTTGTGGCAGTGTTTCCACTTGCTAAGTATCTTTGAGCCTGTGATATAACTAAAACATTGAAAATTCTTATCATATCCGAGTAAACAACACTAACAACAATTTGTATGAGTAATCTCTATATTATGTACTATGGTAAATATGAAAGATATTAAAAACTAAATCAATTTCTCATCGACAGTATTGATTAAATATAACATGTAACTTTTTAACTGAACTATAAACGTTAATGAATCTGTAAATCCCATTTAATATTCTGGGTTTATTAATAATAAAACCATGACTTCCTTTTTAAATCACTTTTGTTATAACTTTTTATAATTAGAAACTATAACAGATGTCAAAAATAATTTTTTTTATGTGTCAGAATTTTTTTTCGCTATATCTCAAATAACCAAGAACAGGTTATAGTTTTTAGACCACAGAGAAAGTAATGTGTAGTGTTGTCACTACAGAACAATCTGATTATCACTCACAAACATTTTTGCTCAAAGGCTTTGTTAAGATATTTTCTAACTGATTCTTGGAATAAACTATATTTACTAAATTTTCTTCAACCCTCTGTTCAGCAAAATTGAATTTTATTTCAATACGTTATATGCTTTTGATATAACCTTTTAATGATTCAATTGTACACTGGTTATCTTCAAAAATAGTTACATTTGGAACATTTAAATTTAGGTCATTTAACAATTTTATCACGAAACAAGTTTCCACTACAGATTCACTCAAACTAACATATTCACCTTCAGTTGTACTAAGTGTGACAAAGTCCTTTACAGAATTAATATCTTTAAGGTTTACTCCAAGAATCAATAAATCATCTACATATTAAAGTAAGTATGTTTCCCCTTTGATATATAAACAATATTCATTATCCAAGGATTTAAAACCGTAGTTTCATTGAATTTTTCAATCCAAGATTTAGGCGATTTCTTCAGTCCATATAAAGATTTCTAAAGTATGAGCACACAATTTTCTTCAATATTCATTCCTACTGGTGGTTTTAGGTACACATCCTCATCAATTCTTCCATACAGAAAAGCTCCTTTCACATTCATCTGGTATAATATAATTCCTCTTCAAAGCTACTGGTAACAATGTTTTTAACGTTTATAGTTTCAATACCGGTGAATAGATGTCTGCAAATTTCTCTTCTTGTTGAAAACCTCTTATTACAAGTCTTAGCTTTACATAATTTGCCATTTTCTGATTTTTTCTTTGTGAATATCCATTTCCCATCTAACACTTTCTTATCTATTGGTTCTGGTACATTTTCTAATGTTTCTGTTTCTTCTAAAACTATTAGAGTATTTCAGATGAATAGGTATTTTAGTGGAAATGGTTTAACATTGAATGTGTCAAAAACACATTCTATACGTTTTTTGCCAAGAAATATTGTGCCCGATGTTGAGAGTTTTTAACATGTTAATGGAAAATCTATTCAGAGTGTTGATCAATTCTAATTCTTAGGAATAATACCAGATCCTAAGCTCAGCTGGGAGTTTGATGTGAGTGCAGTCATTGCAAAGATAAGTTCATGTTGTTTTATCTTTAGAAATCTAAGAGAAACTGATTCTCTGAATGTATTAAAGCTCATTTATTGTGAACTAATACAATCCACTCTTCAATATACCTTAATATTTTGGGGTGCATCATCCTTACTTGAAATGGCTTTTATAGTTAAAAAAGAATGGTATAAGAGCAATGTACAGTGTTAATCCAAGAAAGACTTGCAGATCATTTTTTAGAAAGGCTGAAATTTTAATTCTACCAAGTCTATTTATATTCTGAACTGTCTGTGGATATGGTGTACACACTAGATGTAAATTGAGGGAATGAAAACGACGAATACTCAGTGTGTATTTGTTTATTAATCTCCAGCTAAGCGCTTTCGGCTATTAAGCCATTATCAAAGCTGTCGTCATTTAAAAAGTAGGTGTCAAAAGCATCCAGTTGATTAACAATGTTCAAAGTTGAATCATTGTTATGACTAAGTCATTGAATTAAAAACATTAAAATAACCCTATTGGAAGGGTGTAAAATTATAATTTACATGATGTAAATTCATTCAGAAATAAAAACAGAATGAAAACCGGTGACAAGTTTGACGTTCTAGCCGAAAGCACTTAGCTGGAGATTAATAAACAAATACACACTGAGTATTCATCATTTTCATTCACTCTATTTATATTCCAACTAATTTTATTTGTTGAAGATAATCAAAATTGATTTATAAAAAATAAAGATGTACATGAATAAGACACTAAACAGGAAAATTACATCCACTAACCATTTTCACAATTAGAAATAGAGCAACATTCTCCAAAGCATATTATAATAATATGTTACAATAAGTTCAGTAATATATTGAATACAGAAATAAATATGGGAACATCAAAGAAATTTAGAAATATACTTACATTCTATAGTGTTGAGGAGTTTCTCACATATTAATACCTCACTTTTATAAATCATTTAATATTCGGTAGAAAATTTTAAAGTTTCCATTATTTTTCGATAAAAAAACAGACATTTGTTGTTTTGGTTCTGACGGGTGTGAAGTTAGCAGTTGATTTCCAGCAGTTAAAATAGTAAAATTGAAAGTACTTGCAACAAATTGTGTTTTGAAATTTAAAATGCATAATATAATATAGTTGTCTTTAAAAATCAACTACCGTCCCCCGTACCCACTTAGAAGCCGTCGGGGTGGATGAAACTACCCCTAAACAATAAAAAATAAATAAATATTTCAGAACCTCGACTTCTCGTTCGAGTTCCAGGATGATATTCACAGGATACATTGCAAATGCCTCTAGAAATTATTTACCACCGCCCGTACCCACTTAGAAGCCCTCCGGGTGGATGAAACTACCCCTAAACGATAAACATTTAATAAACAATTCAGAACCTCGACTTCTCGTTCGAGCTCCAGGATGATATTCACAGGATACATTGCAAATGCCTCTAAAAATTATTTACCACCGCCCGTAGCCACTTAGAAGCCGTCCGGGTGGATGAAACTACCCCTAAATGATAAAAATTTAATAAATAATTCTTAACCTCGACTTCTCGTTCGAGTTCCAGGATGATATTTACAGGATACATTGCAAATGCCTCTAGAAATTATTTACCACCGCCCGTAGTCACTTAGAAGCCGTCCAAGTGGATGAAACTACCCCTAAATGATAAAAATTTAATAAATAATTCAGAACCTCGACTACTCGTTCGTGTTCCAGGATGATATTCACAGGATCCATTGCAAATGCCTCTAGAAATTATTTACCACCGCCCGTACCCTCTTAGAAGCCGTCCGGGTGGATGAAACTACCCCTAAATGATAAAAATTTAATAAATAATTCAGAACCTCGACTTCTCGTTCGAGTTCCAGGATGATATTTACAGGATACATTGCAAATGCATCTAGAAATTATTTACCACTGCCCGTACCCACTTAGAAGCCGTCCTGGTCGATGAAATTACCCCTAAATGATAAAAATTTAATAAACAATTCAGAACCTCTACTTCTCGTTCTAGTTCCAGGATGATATTCACAGGATACATTGCAAATGCCTCTAGAAATTATTTACCACCGCCCGTACCCACTTAGAAGCCGTCCGAGTGGATGAAACTACCCCTAAACGATAAAAATTTAATAAATAATTTCATCCACCCGGACGGATTCTAAGTGGGTACGGGCGGTGGTAAATAATTTCTAGAGGCATTTGCAATGTATCCTGTGAATATCATCCTGGAACTCGAACGAGAAGTAAAGGTTCTGAATTTTTTATTTATTTTTTATCGTTTGGGGGTAGTTTCATCCACCCCGACGGCTTCTAAGTGGGTACGGGCGGTGGTAAATAATTTCTAGAGGCATTTGCAATGTATCCTGTGAATATCATCCTGGAACTCTAACGAGAAGTCGAGGTTCTGAATTATTTATTAAATTTTTCTCCTTTAGGGGTAGTTTCATCCACCCGGACGGCTTCTAAGTGGGTACGGGCGGTGGTAAATAATTTCTAGAGGCATTTGCAATGTATTTTTGTGAATATCATCCTGGAACTCGAACGAGAAATCGAGGTTCTGAATTATTTATTAAATTTTTATCATTTAGGGGTAGTTTCATCCACCCGGATGGCTTCTAAGTGGGTACGGGCGGTGGTAACTAATTTCTAGAAGCATTTGCAAAGAATCCTGTGAATATCATCCTGGAACTCGAACGAGAAGTAGAGGTTCTGAATTATTTATTAAATTTTTATCGTTTAGGGGTTTTTTCATCCACCCGGACGGCTTCTAAGTGGGTACGGGCGGTGGAAAATAATTTCTAGAGGCGTTTGCAATGTATCCTATGAATATCATTCTTGAACTCGAACGAGAAGTCGAGGTTCTGAATTTTTTATTTATTTTTTATCGTTTGGGGGTTGTTTCATCCACCCCGACGGCTTCTTAGTGGGTACGGTCTGTGGTAAATAATTTCTAGAGGCATTTGCAATGTATCCTGTGAATATCATCCTGGAAGTCGAACGAGAAGTCGAGGTTCTGAATTTTTTTTTATCGTTTGGGGGAAGTTTCATCCACCCGGACTCTTCTAAGTCGGTACGGGCGGTGGTAAATAGTTTCTAGAGGCATTTGCAATGTATCCTGTGAATATCATCCTTGAACTAGAACGAGAAGTAGAGGTTCTGAATTGTTTATAAAAAATTTTATCATTTAGGGGTAGTTTCATCCACCAGGACGGCTTCTAAGTGGGTACGGGTGGTGGTAAATAATTTCTAGAGGCATTTGCAATATATTCTGTGAATATCATCCTGGAACTCGAACGAGAAGTCGATGCTCTGAATTATTTATTAAATTTTTATCGTTTAGGGGTAGTTTCATCCACCCGGACGGCTTCTAAGTGAGTACGGGCGGTGGTAAATAATTTCTAGAGGCATTTGCAATGTATCCTGTGAATATCATCCTGGAACTCGAACGAGAAGTAGAGGTTCTGAATTGTTTATTAAATTTTTATCGTTTAGGGGTAGTTTCATCCACCCGGAGGGCTTCTAAGTGGGTACGGGCGGTGGTAAATAATTTATAGAGGCATTTGCAATGTATCCTGTGAATATCATCCTGGAACTAGAACGAGAAGTAGAGGTTCTGAATTGTTTATTAAATTTTTATCATTTAGGGGTAGTTTCATCCACCCGGACGGCTCCTAAGTGGGTACGGGCGGTGGTAAATAATTTCTAGAGGCATTTGCAATATATTCTGTGAATATCATCCTGGAACTCGAACGAGAAGTCGAGGTTCTGAATTGTTTATTAAATTTTTATCGTTTAGGGGTAGTTTCATCCTCCCGGACGGCTTCTAAGTGAGTACGGGCGGTGGTAAATAATTTCTAGAGGCATTTGCAATGTATCCTGTGAATATCATCCTGGAACTCGAACGAGAAGTAGAGGTTCTGAATTGTTTATTAAATTTTTATCATTTAGGGGTAGTTTTATCCACCCGGACGGCTTCTAAGTGGGTACGGGTGGTGGTAAATAATTTCAAGAGGCATTTGCAATATATTCTGTGAATATCATCCTGGAACTCGAACGAGAAGTCGAGGTTCTCAATTATTTATTAAACTTTTATCATTTAGGGGTAGTTTCATCCACCCGGACGGCTTCTAAGTGGGTACGGGCGATGGTAAATAATTTCTAGAGGCATTTGCAATGTATTATGTGGATATCATCCTGGAACTCGAACGAGAAGTCGAGGTTCTGAATTATTTATTTATTTTTTATCGTTTGGGGGTAGTTTCATCCACCCCGACGGCTTCTAAGTGGGTACGGGCGGTGGTAAATAATTTCTAGAGGCATTTGCAATGTATCCTGTGAATATCATCCTGGAACTCTAACGAGAAGTCGAGGTGCTGAATTATTTATCAAATTTTTATCGTTTAGGGGTAGTTTCATCCACCCCGACGGCTTCTAAGTGGGTACGGGCGGTGGTAAATAATTTCTAGAAGCATTTGCAATGTATCCTGTGAATATCATCCTGGAACTCGAACGAGAAGTCGAGGTTCTGAATTATTTAATAAATTTTTATCATTTAGGGGTAGTTTCATCCACCCGGACGACTTCTAAGTGGGTACGGGCGGTGGTAAATAATTTTTAGAGGCATTTGCAATGTATCCTGTGAATATCATCCTGGAACTCGAACGAGAAGTCGAGTTTCTGAATTGTTTATTAAATTTTTATCGTTTAGGGGCAGTTTCATCCACCCCGACGGCTTCTAAGTGGGTACGGGCGAAGGGTAAATAACTTCTAGAGGCATTTGCAATATATTCTGTGAATATCATCCTGGAACTCGAACGAGAAGTCGAGGTTCTGAATTATTTATTAAATTTTTATCGTTTAGGGGTAGTTTCATCCACTTGGACGGCTTCTAAGTGGGTACGGGCAGTGGTAAATAATTTCTAGATGCATTTGCAATGTATCCTGTAAATATCATCCTGGAACTCGAACGAGAAGTCGAGGTTCTGAATTATTTATTAAATTTTTATCATTTAGGGGTAGTTTCATCCACCCGGACGGCTTCTAAGTGGGTACGGGCGGTGGTAAATAATTTCTAGAGGCATTTGCAATGGATCCTGTGAATATCATCCTGGAACACGAACGAGAAGTCGAGGTTCTGAATTATTTATTAAATTTTTATCATTTAGGGGTAGTTTCATCCACCCGGACGGCTTCTAAGTGGGTACGGGCAGTGGTAAATAATTTCAAGAGGCATTTGCAATATATTCTGTGAATATCATCCTGGAACTCGAACGAGAAGTCGAGGTTCTGAATTATTTATTAAACTTTTATCATTTAGGGGTAGTTTCATCTACCCGGACGGCTTCTAAGTGGGTACGGGCGATGGTAAATAATTTCTAGAGGCATTTGCAATGTATCCTGTAAATATCATCCTGGAACTCGAACGAGAAGTCGAGGTTCTGAATTATTTATTAAATTTTTATCATTTAGGGGTAGTTTCATCCACCCGGACGGCTTCTAAGTGGGTACGGGCGGTGGTAAATAATTTTTAGAGGCATTTGCAATGTATCCTGTGAATATCATCCTGGAACTCGAACGAGAAGTCGAGGTTCTGAAATATTTATTTATTTTTTATCGTTTAGGGGTAGTTTCATCCACCCCGACAGCTTCTAAGTGGGTACGGGGGACGGTAGTTGATTTTTAAAGACAACTATATTATATTATGCATGTTAAATTTCAAAACACAATTTGTTGCAACTACTTTCAATTTTACTATTTTAACTGCTGGAAATCAACTGCTAACTTCACACCCGTTTGGTTCTGCAAAATTTAAGACATCATGTTTCGTTAAATCAAATAAAACCATATTAAGAAAATTAACTATATTTTTTTTATGACAACTCAACATTTTGAAAAAGGAACGAAATAAACATACATCAAATTTTCTTACAAATTTTGTTTAAATAAAACATTAATGTTAAGTCTTCACAAACAAACATTAAATTCCTGTACAGAAAAAACTTGAATAAAATAAATTAATATTAAGTCTTCAACAGAATCGGACTGAACAAAATAAAAAAAAAATCAAATTCTACCTCGAAAAAAAAAATAAGTAAAACTAACGTTTAGTCTTTGTCAGCATCGGAGTCTTCATCATTGTCTGGTTCCAGTAAATTGTCCCTCACCATGTGATTTGATTTGTAAAAATCATGGTACACTTTTGGTATTGTTAAATACTTTTATCCAGGTCTCTCCATTTTGCCGCATTTATGGGTAAGTCATTCTGATAGACCTTTGTTAAATCCGCTTGTTTTGGATTGCTATGGTTTTTTTGCAGTCTACTTCAATAAAAACATCGGTATATTCTATTTTGTAAAGAACCTTTGCGAATCGATTTTCTTTAATGTAACGAAGGCAGCTTTCTCCAAGAAATGCCATTGAAATTGAAGGAATTATAATTTGAAAATCCTTTAAAATCGAGAAAGTCATCAAACACAGACTGTTTTGCGTTTTCCTCTTTTCTAATGTTGGAAAAGCAAAATTGCGGAATGCCGTATTCTCCTTTATGGTAAATGCTCTGAAGGACCAATCGTCGTAATGTGACGATAATGAATGTTATTCTATGTATGAATTGGTTATTATGTGAAAATAAAATTCGATGGTTTCATACACTTTTCTTTATATTTTTATTATTAACATTTTCTTCGTTATATATCTGCGTCACAATGAAGAATTCACAAATGCTTATTAAAAGATGCAATCATATTTTTTGTACGTTTTTATCAAATTTATGACAATATGTGTCGTTAGATTTTCTGATGCTTTTTTGTGACTTGATTAAAAACGGTTTCTTTTATGATGATGAAAAATTGAATATGTGTTATGGATATTTTTATGTGTGGTTTTAAGTGGGTGATAATAAGGGACGTTATGTCAGAATGTAACCAATGGGAAAAATAGAGATTTAAATGAAACTGTCATATGACAGCTGATACTCAGCCGACGTATGTAGTTTTGTGGAGAAAAGAAATTGTTATACAATTATCTGTGGTTTTTTATATGAAATGAAGTTTGAATGGTGTTATACAGGAGAAGTTGAAAATGAAAAGTCACAGGAGAATTTTGTAATTAAATCAAATTCGAACATATTGGGGGCGCGGGAAGAATGGATGAAAGGTGAGAGATGACTGATATCAGACATCGAATGCTGATGTTAATGAAAGAATTAGATAGCGTGAAGAGTGTATAGGGCTCTGATACAGGATTATGATTGAAAGTGAATAATTGTAAATAATTATATAAATGTATAGGGGTTGTAAAAATAACTTAATGTTAGTGTCAGAGTGGTATAAGGACTCTGGTGTCATGAATGTAACGAATGAATGTTTAGGGTTGATGTTAGAGTGTTGTAAGGACTCTAATATCATGAATATAAGAAATGATAAGTTTTTGATGTTAGAGTGGTGTAAGGACTCCTACGTCATGAATGTAACAAATGAACAAGAGGTCTAGATGTATGCTAGTTCTTGTTTTTTAAGGGTACGAAAGTTTGCAATGTACTCTAGAAATGGACTAGAGTTGTAAGCGATAAGAATGTATGCAATATACTCTAGAAATGGACTAGAGTTGTAAACAATAAGAATGTATGTATTATAATAGGAAAGAGATAGAAAGAGTGTCAGTGATTACAACATGATTATGTTGTAGAAGAGTAAGGTTTGGATACCGGAGCTCGCTTCAGATGAGATGATTTTATTGAGAATAATCCCGCGAAGTCGACTCCAGTCGTCTGGAAGGGACAGGATGAAGGTATTACATGACGTAAGGTAGATCAGACATGATTTGCTGTGCTGTTATGGCCTTGAACCTGTGGCACATTAGACATTTGTTTATGATGCGCTTGATTTCACGCAGGCCGTCAATGGGCCAGAGTTGTAAAAGGATATGTTCTCTTTGTAATATCAAGCTAGTGAGTGCTACTACGAGTGCAAGTATAATTGGAATGAGGTTGTGAATTCAAATGAGAGTGTAAGTAATAATATTGGAATTCATTGTGAATATATTGAGTACAATCTATATTAAGAATGTATATGCGAGTAAGAGAGTGTCCTCATGAGACTAGAGCAAGTACAAGTGCGTGCAACAACAAGTGAGTAAGAGTAAGTACGAATGAATGTAAATGTAAATACGAATAAATGTAAAAGTATTACGAATGTGTGTTTCAATGTGACTGCCAATATGAGTATGAGTATAAGTTTGATTAAGGTGCAATTGTATGCAAGTGCAAGTAATAATGTAAGTGTGAGTTAGCATGAAAGTAAATGTAAGGTAGTGACCACGAGTGTATAAGTATGATGAGAGAGTTTTTTCTAACTCATTTGAGATTGTTTTTGTATATGTTTTTATGATTATAGATGTTTGTGTTAAGGGGACCCGACTCCTCTTTTGCGGTCAAAAATGAGTTTTTTAAAATGTTTTAATTAATGTAAAGGAGAGTTATTTCTGTTCTTGTCAAGAAAAGGAGGGTAAGATATGTATATAATGTTTTTGTCAAGTCGTTTTAAATTCAAAGTGTCGACAATGTAATTTTTTAAGTAACATGAGTAAGGGGGGATGCCGTTTTCTTCTAAACGTCACCCAAGTGTTTATATTATCCAAGGATCTTCTTCTTCAACCAAGTATCTTCATCATTTCAACCAGGTATCATCTTCTTCTTTTCAACCAAGTATCATCTTCTTCTTTTTAACCAAGTATCATCTTCTTCTTTTCAACCAAGTATCTATATTTCATCAAAGTATTTTTTTTTCAATAACACATTTATCCAGGTATTCATATCAAAGTATTTTTTTTTTCAATAACACCTTTATCCAGGTATTTACATCAAAGTATTTATTATGTCAAAGTTTCTAAGTTTTTTAATCGTCCAGGGTTTTAAATGTTTAAGTATTTGTTCTTCAACGTCCAAGTCTATAAGTCAAGTTTTTCACAAAGTTTTTTATGTTTTTCTTAAGTGTCAAGTATATATGTCTAGGGGTTAATCATTATCCTCTTCCAGAGGACTAAAAGGTTTGGTTTTTTTGACGAGAAAGAGTTTAATTAACGAATGAGTGCTATTCTGCAGTGAAAGAGCGTTGAGTAAGAGAGTGAATCGCTTATTCGAATGTAAATGTTGGTTTGAAATTTATTTATTTATGAGTTAAGAGTGTTTTTGAGGGTAAATTGTGATTTGAAAGTGGTGTGGTGACACCAGAAGAATGAGTATAATGAGTATGAAAGGGGTTATCCGTAAGGTATTGTGAATGAGTCTTGTCCAGAACAGTACGTTTCTTGACGATAATATTCTGGAGATTGTTGCATTGGTGGTGAATGGGTAGGGTTTATATTCAAAGATCTCAATGATGTGTTTTGTTTGTGAATGTGAGGGGTTAAGTGAAGTAAAGTGTGGTGCTTGTTTCTGCAAATGGCACATACACTGGTAGACGAGCAATGGGTGAACGTGTGTTTGGAGCCCAGACATGCTGTGCACATTTTGTTATTTAGTATATATTTTTTGCGGTCAAGTGTAGAGAGTGTTCTGAAGTATGAGCAAGAATAAATTTTATGACCTGCTTTGTTACAGAATGAGCATGTTGAAATGTTGATAGGGTTAGAGCTATGAGTTGTACTACAATATAACTGATTAAAGGTGTCCCTTTCAAGTGAGTTGGGTAACGAATGATCAGTGAGTGAATGTTGAGTTGAAGGTTGCGTTGCGAGAGAGTGTAGGTTGCATGGTTCATTTAATATGGAATGAAATGAATGGTTCATGGCGACGATCGGAGTGTCATTTCTATCGACAGGTCTTGTGTCAGAGTTTTGTCTAGGGCGAGAATTGTTTAAATGGAGTAAAGTGTGATGTCTTTTTTGACATATGGAGCACGATTTGACTGAAATACAATTACGGATTCTATGTTTAGAACCTAGACACCTGAAGCACATTCTGTTATCTCTAATGTGGTTGTTCCGATCAGGAACGGAAAGCATCCCGAATTGGGGGCATGCATAAATTTTGTGGCCTGTTTCCTTACAAAATAAGCATGTTGGAGATGGGTAGGGGGAACTATGATATGCACTAGACGAGGGTTGATTGCGTTGATCATTGTAATGAGGTGAGTTTTGTTCAGGAAGCGAGTGTTGATTTGAAAGTAAGGTTACCCTGTTAGGTGGAGTAGTCACATTAGAAGACTGATTACGATGATGATGGGATATATCAGTTTTAGGATCTTGGGTCAACAAGTTTTTCAAAACGGTACATTTTTTCTCCAGAAAATCAAAAAAATTATCACTAGTAATTAAATGTTGATCAATCTCTTTTTCTTCAAGAGATCTTTTAGTACTATAGTCTAATTTTGTTTTCAATATGTGAACAATTGAAGCATCGAATACATCTTCCTTACTGATGTTTAAGTTTAATAATGATTTTACTATAGATCTAGTTTCAGATGTGAATATTCTTAATTGCTGTGCGTTACATTTTAATATATTATTATAGGCCGTTAAACGGTTAAAATGGGCAGTAACAATTTGTTTTAAAATAAAGATTTTTGTCTATAATTCATAATGGAAAAAGGGCCAAAGTGTTTTGCATACGGCGAAACAAAACTAAAACTCAGTATTCAATGTAGCAAATAAAATAAAATTCTTGTTTTGCAAGCAAAAAATTATAGTTTTGTATGAAAAATGCGGATAAGGATTTCTATTATTTCCATTCGAGCTTACAATTATTTTCTTACCTTGAGTATTTGGCAATTTTTCATTATTCTTGCTATTTGCGAACTCATCATCTCAATATCACAAAAAACACGAAAACCTTAAAGCACTATTGTTTACACTGCCAATACAATGAATGTTGCACATTCGTTAATTTGGATTTTAAATAATAAAATAACTTCCAATGGTAAAAGCACAAATGTGGAACATTCGTGTTTTCTGTATGGCAGCTAATCTCTAACTGACACCATCGTGAAATGTATCACTGCTGGGAGGGAGAAAGGGAATCAGTAGACACTTTCGCGCTTTTAGCACCCAATACTTATACGCGTAGAAATGTAATATTTGTGATTGCTCCGTGAAAAAAGTGTCAAAAAAGTGGTACGTTAAATTGCCTACAAATCTGTTAATTCCGAGAAAGTATTTTTCAACCATTTACCTTGTTAATGAATCCAATGCCGTCTACGGAAATTTACCACCAATATACAATTCCACTAAATTTTTATGGAACCCACAGTCATCGACCGTTTTGGGTCCAGAAATCTATCGGGTCGGAGCTGCCAATTGTTGGTTCCAGCTGTATTTTTCTTCCCCTACGTCGCAATTTTCGGGTTTTTTTAGTAAAATGCTTATGGCTCCCAGAGCACATGCAAAAATTTTAAGTTGAAAAATGTGTGTTTACACCTTGACGGCAAATGGAGGACTGAAATTTTTAACTCCGTACCGACATCGCTGTGACTTCTCTCAGTCGACAGGTTAGCCAAATTAAATTTACGACGGCTCGGCGAATTTTTCGCGTTACAGATTCCCCCCCTTTCTTCAAAGAAAATTAACCCGGAAGGGTTAATTTTCATCGTCAGGAGGTTGCGTAGAGTATGGTTTCAAGTCCTTGCAGTGCCATACTCCTGCCGTAGCTCCATCCTTATCGTCCAACTCATACGTCCACGGAGATACCCTCTTAGCTATCGAGTCCTATATACTTAGGCGCTAGCTTACGCGTGTAATACCTCGCAGCATCCGAAAGGACAAAATTCCTCTTCCACACTAAATTGTGCGGGAGATACTCCACATGCCTACGACGCAGATTATGGCTATCACAAGCCTTCTGATTGGCATCCTCTAACCGTTTCCTGATGTCAGCGAACTACTCTCGTCACGACTACTCTGGGAAGTACTCACACTATCTCCCAGATCTAAATCTGAATTATCAACATAATCGGCACCAGACAACAGCATAGACCTACCAAAATTAGCGAAATACGGTGTTACCTTCGTGACTTCATGAGTAGATGTTCTAATCGCACATCCTATCTGAGCGAGATGCTCGTCCCAACAACGATGATTATCCGAGACATAGGAAGCCATCATAGTCTTAATCACACGGTTAACTCTTTCACACGGGTTAGCCCTTGGATGATAATTTGCATTCAGCTTGATACGGCAGCTATATCGGGAAGCTAAGCTTCGGAAAAGATTACTACGGTATTGGGGACCATTATCACACAAAATCACCTTGGGTACCCCATATACAAGAAATACTTCATCTTCGATCTTACGAGCAACGGCCGCTGCAGACGCTGTTCTAAGTGGGTATATCAGCACATACTTGGTCAAATAATCCGTAACGACAAGGATGAAAGAATTACCTCGTTTCGACCTAGGGAGAGGCCCCATCAGATCTGTGCAAATCATTTCCCACGGCCTGCTAGGCTTTGGATGAGACGCCATCTTATCAACAGGTTTACCTTGTGACACCTTATGCGCAGCACACACCTCACAACGATTAACATACCTAGCGACATCAACCCTCATTTTCGGCCAGTAAAAACGCTCAGCTACTCTGTGGAAGGTTTTAAAAATACCCGTATGTCCAGATGTGGGAGGGACATGGGCTTCCATGATTATACGCGACCTACCAGCTTTGGGAACTACCAGTTTCCAAGATTCACCAGGCGACAGCGTTCCTTCCTCAAAAGCGATTCCAAAATACAGGAGTCCACAAGCCCAAGGCACCACTTCCAAAACACCGATCCGCTAAGGTTCGAACCCACAATGCAGCCTACAATCGTCGAAAGTCAAATAAACTTACCATATAAAGCAAAGTATTTACTAATTCAGTTACTGTTCTGATACTAAAATTTATACACAGTGTGACCCAATATGTAACTCACCTTTTAAATTTACAATATCTATAAATTACAAATATTATACAATAGATAATCAAATAAAATTTTCAAAATTACAAATTTTTATTCAAACAATAATATCAATATCAGGAATCTTCTTATTCACTTGCTACCTGAAAAAGAAGAGAAAAAAAACAAAACGCATCAAACAATGAACAATCTGTCCGTTTCCTGTATGAAAACTTCAATTCAATATTTAACACTGCTTAACAAAATTCGGTGAATTGTTTACCACTTACGCCCCATAAAACAATTCCCTTCAAGACCTCAAACCCTAGATTACTAAAAACACTTAAATCTGGCACAATCAAAACATATTAAGAGAAATTATTTCCAGGTACGCCCCAATAAAACAATTACACTTAAATCTGGTGCTAAAATAAACTGAAAATAAATCTGCAAATTTAACTTAACAAAAGTTCAAGTTTAATCAAATGGCTACAACTAAAATTTTGATTTTTAAAGTTTAAGTTTAATCAAAGATGCTAAAAAAAATTTAATTCCAAAAGTTTAAGTTTAAATTACGGGATATGTATTGCTGACAATAAAAAAAAATACTAACGGCCCCACGTTGGGCGCCAAAAACATATAACGAGAAAAACCTACAAACCCTCTCAGTGCTCGTTATAGGTATGCGGGTTGTCTCACGTGGTACAACCCGTGCTCGCCAGTCGACTAGCTTCGAGTCGAAGAAGGGGTGGATTCTTCAAAAAATTATTGAGTATACAAAAGGGCGCCAGAAAAGTTTTGGCAAGCACCCAAGACTTCCTAAGTTAGCCCACAACTCCTCAGTGGGTTAACAACACTCACTACACACTCCAAAGGTTAAACTGATAGGTAAATTATCATAAGTAAATAAAAGTCAGCAAATACACCCTGATTGAAATTTTAATTAGTCTTGGTGGACCAAAGGTCTCTTTTCAAAATATTAATTACAATATCACTACCAAAAAGAAATATTACAAGTAACGTCTGAGCTCAGCTGAAGGCTGTAATCTCAGGGTGCAGAAGAGCTGAGGGCCCCAAACTACACCGATGTCTCAATTCAAAAATTCTAGAGAATCGACCAAATTGTTCATGTACAATATTCCAAAAATACAACGATAATATATATATATATATATATATATATATATATATATATATATATATATCAAAATCACCAATGTATAGTTACAAGGGTTCACACTACCGCAATTTATACCAGTATCAAAATAATTATAAATAATTGCCTAAGCCAAAAATTTAAATAACAACGAGTTTAGCGTTGCTGGAGAAAATACAACTCAAAATTATGTACGGCGCAAATTATATACACAAAACCATTAGAAATAGGTAAAAACCACTAAATATCGCAATACTAGGTACGTACCATAGTGTTCCAGCGTATCTTAATCTATGAGCAAGATTTCAAAATTTTTAAATACAAAATTCAAGTATAAGCGAGATTATAGTAATTGCCGCAAGAAAAAAAAGAAATAAAACTTAATATAAAAAAACGGTAATATGTGAAGCATAGATGTGAGTTTACTACTGAGTTTGAAGAAATAAGAAAAGGAAAACTGTTAACTTATCCTTTTCCGGCACCAGAACAGGAACTGAAACTTCTCCAGATTAATCCAGACCTCCTGGAACTGGTCTCACTGACCCATTAAATTCCAATCAGTGATTTTTTTGTTTTAATGTCCATATACAAAAACCCCCCTAAAATAGAGAAACGAATTAGCCGCTACATAGGGTTTACATTTTACCCCGGTCAAATTTTCGACGTACCCCCGTAATATCCCATCATACTGACTATAATAACAATACCCGAAATTCGCAAATAATTACACCTCATGACTTTTAACTGTATAAAAGCCACCTACTCTGAGAATAAAAACTATATGACTGGTTTTTTTCCGCTTAGAAAAAAAACTACGATACCAATAAAAACCCATAATATAAAAACTACGTCGTTGGACACATCCCTGAATGTTTATACAACCCCTGTGATATATTCTTATTTCAATAAAATATAAAGCCATGAAGAATATGAATTAATAAGAATTTATAAAATATAACGAAACTATCCCGCGAAACCCAGATTACAAACTCCAATAAATTACGAATCAAAGCAGAATTTCTACGTTAAATTGCCCACAAATCTGTTAATTCCGAGAAAGTATTTTTCAACCATTTACCTTGTTAATGAATCCAATGCCGTCTACGGAAATTTACCACCAATATACAATTCCACTAAATTTTTATGGAACCCACAGTCATCGACCGTTTTGGGTCCAGAAATCTATCGGGTCGGAGCTGCCAATTGTTGGTTCCAGCTGTATTTTTCTTCCCCTACGTCGCAATTTTCGGGTTTTTTTAGTAAAATGCTTATGGCTCCCAGAGCACATGCAAAAATTTTAAGTTGAAAAATGTGTGTTTACACCTTGACGGCAAATGGAGGACTGAAATTTTTAACTCCGTACCGACATCGCTGTGACTTCTCTCAGTCGACAGGTTAGCCAAATTAAATTTACGACGGCTCGGCGAATTTTTCGCGTTACACATATTCTGTAGTTCGGTGGAACTACTCTGTGTTGTCGGAATATAAACAATTAATGAGAACTTCTCCTTCAGTAGGTTTGTTTAACAGTATTGATTTAAACTATACTAATATAGTTAACACTATCAAAAATACGGCTGAGTCTTTAAATTTAGTTAAGAGTTCAGTCTCCAGTAGAATACGTAATAACAGATGGTTTGATGCGGAGTGTGCTGCTTCTAAACGCAATCTCAAATCATTACTTAAATTATGCAGTAAAAATAATTTTGTAGATACGTTTAGAAGTCAATATAATGATGGAAAAAAGTTGTATAAGACGTTAATAAAAATCAAAAAGAGAAATTTTGATCAAAATTTAATTTTAGCCATCTCTAACACACGAGATCAAGCTGGCTTCTGGAAGGCGATAAATAACTTCAAATTTTCGACCAAAATCTCCTCCATTTCTTTGGAGATTTGGGAGAATTATTATGATCAATTTAGTACACTCAGGATACAGCTGGACATTAACATCGTAAAGACTATACGTACATAAATAAGCCGCCGCGCCGCACACAGGAACCAAACATACTTAATCGTGTCAAAAATATGGCCCTTGGTTTTTTTTTATGGAAATTTCAATTTTTTATGCTGCATTGCCGGCTCTACCTTGAATTTTGCTCTCAAATGAAGAATGTGTGTAGATGAGAGTAGGAGAAGATACCAATTACTAATGGACGATAGACCAACACATAACACAACTGGGCACTAACGTTTCATTTTTCTTCTTTCAAAAAATAGCTGATTGTTATAACCAAATGCGGCCTGCGGCCGCCTCGTGGCCGCCCCTTAGTTTGGCCGGCTAGGATCGACCCTGCCCACACGCCAATTCCATTAGCAATTAATACTCCAAAAAAACCCGCATCTGAAGAATCAAGTCCCACTATAGAAGAAATAAGTTCAGAATCAATTTTCCAAAAACCTTATCCTAATAAAAAATCAATAAAGAAAAGTAACACCAACTCAACAGTGTTACCAGCAATTTTTGTACAAATTTTATTTGAGCCAGCCGAACCATATATAACAGACAATTCTGAAGGACAGCCCTTAAACTACGAACAACTAGTAGACCTGTTTGTAAACACCCTTGGCTCTCATAATGCCTTGGAAATAGTTTAGGACGACACGACAGACTATGGATGTCTATTCACCATGACAGAATTTATCGTATGCTCACAGAAAGACGAATTAAAACCCGTATCACTAAACTTAAACAAAAAATATATAGACATTTGGGAGAAGAAATCAATTATGAATTGATGGCTACACAAAGTGTCTCATCCAATATAGATCACTACTTTTATTTGTTCATTATTATTTATTTTTAATCCAACGCTATTTAAATCGATTATTAATTTTTTATCAGAACACATTTTTGACATTTTATGCCTTCAAGAGACATATTTTGAACAAGATAATTATCATTCACTAATAAATATGAGTGTTGTTTCTTTAAAAACAAGACAAACTGGGATGTCTTCTCTGAAAACATTCAAAAGAAAATGGAAAGCCTTACTATGACCGAGGATATCGATAAAGATTTGAAAAACCTTGAAAATATTATTATTTCTGCCGCAGAATCTAGTATTGGTAAAATAAACCTAGTTACAGGTAGAATTCCAGTTCCGTGGTGGAGTAAAACATGTGAAGACGCCATTAAACCAGTAAGAATGCCTTCAACGTTTCCAAGAGACACTAAACCTTATTGAATTCAAACGACTGCTAGCAATTTATAGATACATAATAAAAACCGCAAAAAGGAATCATGGAGATCATTTGTATCTTCAATCAATAGATCCACTCCAATATCTGATGTATGGAACATTTCTGGTGAAAACTCCTATCACAAAATAACATCTCTAGATCTCAATGGAATAACGGTTACAAATAATAAACAAATTGCAAATATCCTCTCCGATACATATGGTAGTCATTCCAACAATAATAATTATGATAATGCCTTTATTAACAAGAAAGTCTCACAGGACTCAAATTATGTTGGAATTATTGTCAAACGCGATTCATTAAATCATAATATAACTGAAGCTGAATTAAATGAAGTACTAGAAGATTTAAAAGATACATGCGGAGGGCCAGATGACATTTCTGTAGTATTCTTGAAGCACTTGCAAATACCAAATATTACTTGTTCCACCTGTACAATAAAATTTGGACTAAGGTATATCCAGAAAAATGGGATGACGCTATTGTTATACCTATACTAAAGCCTAAAAAACCTAAAATAATCGATGAATCTTATAGACCCACCTCACAAACTACTCGAGAAAATAAGGTTTTCAAACAATTTTGATTGTAGATTTATTGATATTTTGAATTTGAATTTAAATTGTTTGTAAAAATAAGGCATATTTCAGGAGAATTTCACATGTAAATAGATATAAGGAATTATTTTAAAATTTTGAATGAACAGTAAATAACCACTTAAATAAGGTAAAGACATTAAACAGAATATCAATCATGAAATAGGACATATTGTTATGTATCTAGTGCGTTGTTAGTGTTTTGTTAAAAAAATAACAAAGTTAACAACGAGGAGTTTGTTGATTTGGAGAACAAAAGAAGTCGGTGAGTTGATCCAAAGTGTAATGGACGCATGTAAGCATTTTTTATAAAATTTATTAAAATCATTGAAAATTATTGAAAATTAAAGTTGAAATATATTGTAAACGTTAAATTATAACATAGTAAACATTTTGAGAAGAAAATAACGTCAAATATTATTAATTTATAAGAAATACATGCGAATGGAACATTGAGAGGGGACGCTCTATAAATTTTGAAGATATTATTCACATTGTAGCGTTAAATAACTCCTCAAATTTTTTGATACCTGGTACCTGCCGTACCAGCTATTAAGTTAGTTCTGCAAGTGGATGGGGAACCAGCGTCATTTCCAGGAGAGAATACAGGAATATATTGAAACAAGAACTTCCCAGTGTTGTGATCAGGTCATTGTTTATAAATTTATCAGGTTAACCGATTTAAATTCAGACAGAAATTTCTAATTTGGTCAATTTAGCATCGATAATTTCATATGTACAAAGAATATATTCACGTAATAAGTAATTTTAGGTTGTAATAATTTTGTTTAACATAAGATTTTCTTTAAATTTTGTAATGCTTTTCAATTTCACGTCTTCTGGTGATTATAGTTAACTAACATTTGAGTCATCGTGTTTTATTTGCATGTCAAGTGCTAAACATAGGAATTGGCTTTATACCATAGGCGTCACATTGATATGTTTCATACAATTTATTTACAGCTATCAGAGGAGATGATTTTCATAGAATATTTGTTAAGGCGCAAATTTCATATTTCTTTAAATCAATCCGGAACCCAACGGGAGTATAGAGCTCATGCTCTCCATTTAATTAATAATAAAATAAATAAAAAACTTACCCTGAGCTTAGCATTCAATACTCAATAATAAATAAAAATATACTAGACATAGATAAATATATTAAATAAATGAAAATACCATAATAATATATTATAGAAATTATATTATAATATATATATATATATATATATATATATATAAATATATATATATATATATATATATATATATATATAACTAGTGAATATTGGGTTATTGCAGCAAGAAAATGGAAAAGTGTACCCTTAGCGGAAAATGTCCAAGCTTTCGAGGATGATTGTCCTCATCATCAGGGAAAACAACAGTTGAATACTGTGGTCAATGAAAGAATAATTTGAAGTGAAATTCACAACCACGTGTGTACTTACCTCCGAAGTGAGGTTAGACTCCATTAAGTTGTAATAATGCGAACTACAGATTATGAATTGTGAAATACTGTGTAGGAATTGGATTAACGCAAGATCAACCAACCACATGACTACACCAAGTCAAAATGTCGCACCATTTTGTAAAATGAAATGAATGAATTCATATTCAAGCGTTGCTATGTTGAACGCCGGTAAGGAAATTATATAGTTTCCCTCTAAATGGGATGTAACAAAAGACAAACAATGTTGCCAACAGTTCAAAATCGGAGAACTGTAGGACAATGTACCCATTTCAGTAATGGCCTCTGTTGTAGGGCCAACACAATGGTTTAGCAAGAAGATGTATTAGAAGAGAGGAAGAGGGAGAGAGTGCGAGAGATAAAGAGGGGGAACGCTCTCAATTTGTGTAAGAAGGGATGACAAAATTGGAGTATGTAGAGAACATAACTCCAGCTCCAATATAACTTACACTAAGGAAGAAAAGAGACAGAAAACAGTACAATAACAGTAATAATATATAGTAATGAAATATAATATAGTAATTATGTAAAATTGTAATAATTATATAATCTGAATGTATTTACCAACACCAATACATTCAAACTTTAAGTTTTTATTATTATTGAGTTAACGTAATAAGGGTGGTGCTGTTAGGAGTAATATGGTTGTTAAAAGCAACCTGGGGAGTACAATTAGCATCTAAGGCCAACAAAAAGGAATAGATCTCACTCAAGTGGTCAATATCAGTTTTCTTATTTATAACATTGTTGTATTGTGAGATAAAAGCCATTTCCAAGAATGATCAATATGTTTCACTTATTGATAGAGCTGAGCAAACAAAAAATGTATTTAATTCATTTCCTATAAAATCACCATGTAGTAAGGTCGATTTAGATAATCCCAAGAGTGTATTCAGATTAATGTAATATTTTACCCTGAGCTTTGGTGAAGCTTTAAATATTAAAGATTTTTCCACGATATTCGGTAGCGATCTAGGCGAACTAGACCAAACAGCTTGCTTCCTTATGTTGGCTTCTCGACCAATCAGAGAATAAGGTTAGCACAGACCAATTGCGAGGATGTATGATCAGCAATAAGGTGAAAAAAATTGCCCAAAAGAATACCAAGGAAAAGTCTAAAAAACCATCAATGTCACTATGCATATAACTAAAAAGAGACATTCTGAAATTAGCTCGTCGGAATCTCCCGGGGAATCTTCCGATAGTTTGGATGAGATTATAAAATACGATGAAATTAATGACACTGAAAGTTTTGAAACCGACAGGGACAAACACTTACGAGCATACAGATTAAAACAACCAGATAAATCCCACTACGCAAAACATGTACGTGACACCAAACATTCATTGACACCTAACACAGAACTAGAAATACTAGGTACATATTTGCGATAAGGAAGAATAATTTGATCCCCTCGAAGAATTAGAAACTAGAAGACACTTAGGAAAGGTTTTAAACATAGTATTCAACCCACATGTTCATTTGATAACTTCAACAAACTAGGTATAGAAACAGAAATTAATTTGTATAATTTTTCAGAAATTATTAAAAAAGAATTTGTCGAGTTTAACAAACCCAACTTTGAATTATTAGTTGCCAAATCAATTCAACAAAAATCAAAGTCAAATAGTCTTATTTTCACAAAAGCAGATAAAGAAAATACGGTAATAGCATTACCTAAAGAAGATTATATATTAAAAACCAACAATTTTATTCAGGCAAACAATTTTGAGACCCTTAAAAAAGACCCAACTAATAAATTTCAGAAAGAAATAAAATTAGCAGTAGATAACGCTAAATCAATAATTAGCGATAAAGAAAAATATAAATTATTTCTACCCAATCCGCAACACCCTGAACTTTATTCATTAATTAAACTCCATAGAGAGGGGTACCCAATCAGACCAGTTGTTTCTTATTTTACAGCACCTCCATTCAAAATTTCAAAGATTCTCATAGATGTCATTTCTAAATATTGTTCATTCAAACCTCGATTTTTAGTTAAAAACTCAACGGAATTAATTAATAATATTCAAGATATAATCTTCTTCTTACAGTGCCATATCCGTGATCGGACGTAGGCGACCTCTCACTTCCTCTCACTTCTACCTGTGTTGTGCTCTCCAGTTACCACAGATAGAAGGGACCTACAGTTTAACGACGGATCCGAACGTCTATGTTGAGAGGCTGTACTAGGCAGAATACTGTCGGTGGTTTGCCATTGCCTTCCGACAGGTGGCTCTCCGAATTTTTATTTATGATGTTAACTAGGCCCGGGTTTGATCCCGGGGCCTCTCGGTTAGCAGACTGAGCACCATTCCACTAGCCTACGGAGATATAATACTACCCCATAATTCTAAACTCATATCGTTCGATGTAACAAATCTATTCCCTAGTATACCTCCTAAAGAAACTATAACTCTTGTTGATAACTTGTTCACATATGTTAATCCTATAATTCACTCTGATATCATTACTTTATTAAAAGTGTGAATCAAAATTATTTTCATTTCAATGGAGAGGTTTATAGCAGTAAAGACGGTTTGATTATGGGTAACCCCCTCAGCCCCCTACTAGCAGAAATCTTCATGGATAATATAGAATAAATAATTCATAAACACCCCCTTACTAAAAAAATTATGTACTGGCACCGATATGTGGACGACAATTCAGCTAGCTTCATCGGTACAAATAGACAATTAGAGAGCTTCATTACTTACATAAACTCAATTCACAATATTATCAAATTTACCAGAGAGCTTGAACAAAATAAGTTTATAAACTTTTTAGACCTTACAATTTCAAATATAAATAATAAACATGCTTTTTCTATATTTCATAAACCATCAGCACATACAGATATTGCAATTCATAATAGTTCGGTCCACCCATTCAGTCATAAACTAGCAGCTTTCAATAATTATGATACACAGACTCTTAACAGTTCCATTAAATATTAATAGTTATAACAAAGAATTAAATATCATAAAATAAATAGCAGTTAATAATAATTACGATCCAAATTTAATTGACAATATCATAAATAAAAAGATAAAAAAAGGCTTTAGAACAAGTATTCCCTTCTGATAAAAATAATAATAAACAATTTAAAAGCTTAACATACTTTGGAACACCATCCTTAAAAATTAAATCATTTTTAGAAACTTTAGACATGAATATTTCCTTTAAAACTGATTACAATTTATCCAAACTCATTAAAAATAATAAATATAAATCTTCAAAATTAAACAAATCAGGAGTTTATAAATTAAAATGTGGTAATGACAACTGTGATAAAATTTATATCGGTAGACCTTTTAGAAATTTTAAAACTAGAATTTCGGAACACAAACGTAGGCTATGACAACAAAAAAATTAGATTCTAACTATTCAAATCATTTATAAGAAAACCAACACATTTTCGACCCAAATTTTGAAATTCTCCATGTAGTCGATAAATCCTTTAGCTTAAATTTATTAGAGGCCCTTGAGATTAACAAAAATAAATATTCAGGTAATCTTCTTAACGACCAAATAGATATCAATCACTTTCCTTTATTGAAGCTTTTTACCTAGAAGATAGCTTAGGAATGTTTGTAGTGAATGACTTTCCAGGTAATTTCTTCCAATACCTTTGTTAACATTAGTAAATAGAATTATGTCTTCACTGTATATATTAAAATATTTTTATATTATACCTTCATTCGTTTTGACAAAGCTACTGTGTTAGTGAAACGCGTCAACCAGTTTAAATTGTACATTTGTTCAAATAAATGAAGTTTTAAACAAATTATATTGTTTTATTTCATCATTCAGTATCGATCTTCATCAAGTAAAAGCCTCATCTATTCAATTTTATCAACTGAAATGTAACTTCTGTCATTCTGACGATGTTATCTAACATCGAAACAATTGTCAAATTTCTTAGAATTTTTAACTTTTTATTCAGTATATTGTGGAAATATTTGTAAACAGTAAGTTTCATTTAAAAACAGTAGTACTTCAATGGTAGTAAAAACAAGAAAAAATATATCCCCATAGGGTTAATATTACCTAAGGTTCAATATTTGTAATGTCACCGGTGAACATTCTCTTATTAATTTCTCGTAGGAAAATATTCGAATTTTTGAATGGATGAGTTTTCCAGTCAACTCGTTTTGTTATGTTGCCAAATTTCGATGAAACTTTGAAACAATGGCAAAATTAGAGTCCCGATCAAATCGGATCAAAATATTAACATTCCTGACATTAATTTGTGTTTTCGGTGTCACGTCAAAGTTCCCTTAAATATCTGAGAAATTGTACCCACTGATTAAAAATAGTTGGATGACGCAAAACATTGCATATTTCCTCTAAACAAGTGCGCACAGAACCTTGGCTAACGACGGAAAATATATTAGACCTAGTCATTTATTGGTAACTTCCGTAACCGAAGATAATTTAATAGTTTAACAATTTTAAAGTTAACATGTTGATATTATAGCATTAATTAAAAATTGTTATCATAGCATATTCTTACTTTTCTCCTTGTGTTAAGAGCGGAGGCACGAGTCGGCTGTACCTCAAAAGGAGTAACAATTTGAATTATATAGGTATTATGCTAGCGCCTTCGTGACCCGAAAATACTGCCTTTCAGGCAAACCATTTTGACGCATTTGACCACTAACTCAATTTACGCCGATATGACGATAAAAATATCAAAAGTTTCTCATGAGAAGGTGAGTTTCTCATGCGAAGATGCGGGACAAGCGTTTCTGTCGTTTCCTCTGAATTTCGGAAATACCATTTTTAGATTTTCAAGAGAAATCTGTTCACTTTTCTGACGAGAATCGGCTCCCACGAACTCGAAAATAAGCGTCCAGGTAGGCAACACATCACATCTGACGATGATGTTTTTATATCGAAACAATTGTCAAATTTTTTTGAATTTTTAAGATTTTCTCAGTATACGTAGTGGAAATATTTAAAAACAGTTTCGTTTATAACAGCAATATGAGTAGATTTCACAAAGTAAGAGTTTAAACAGTAAATTCAGTATTTGCTCCATAGGAAATAATCAAATTAGAATTATGTAATAGCCATGCAACGCAGTTCGGAACACCCAGATTGTCAATTTCTTACTCAATCAAATGTTCGTAAGCCACGATTTCCCCATAAATCTCGGAATTATTGTAGCGGTAATTTGATCCAATACAGGACCGGTTCTCTTTGTATGACAAAAAGTAGGGAAGCGCCACATTGTGGCGTATACGTAGATCTCTAAACAGTAATTACAGTCTACTGAACTTTTAAATTACCGAATTTGTCTAATAGTCAATACAATAACAGAACAATGATACATAATCTCTTCATATATCCAATAAAAATAATAATAAATTCAAATGAAACATACAACCACAGATTAAATATTTATAATTAACCTCGGAATTACTAGGTAGCTGAAAATGTGTCTTTTTAAAAATGCCAGCTGTAAGAAAACGTCAAAATAAATCTTTATGAATTGAACCTTATTAATGTTGTTTGTCGCCTTCTCTTTTCAACATTATGAGGCTATAACAACTGTCTTTAAATGTATTTGAAAAGAGGACATTACAAAGAAGAAGTAGGTGTCACAACCAAGACTAAATTAGAACCAATGAAAAATAATCTGAAAATGTAATCTTAAATTTTATTTAGATGACATAATTCAATAAATAAAGGTGAAAGGTCAGTTTTTTCTCAATTTGAGACGTTTCAGACCATACTAAATCCAAATCTACTTATACGTAAGCTTTAGCACTTATTGTACTTACGATGAATCTTAAAACGAACGAACGAACACCAGAAGCCAGAGCATAAAGATGGTGTCCCATGCATCCATTTTCCTAATGGACGACATTTTTGGTGCCAATTTTCATCCGAATAATTTTAAGGTACGACGTCGGATATGTTTGACAAATTTTAGCTTTTGTCCGATATCGTAAGGATTTTAACTCCATTATATTTTTGATGATTTTTTTCGTATGATTTTCAACCAATCAGAATGTCCAATTTAGTTAAGTTACCTCGTATAATTTCGATAATACCTGATTATACATAGAGTAGATCCACCAATCGAAAATTTTAAAATAATTTCATTTTCATAGTAACCACATCGACATCAATATACAACAAACAGAACTGTCAAATTGTGACGTTTATCAAAAATGAGTTGATTCGGAGATTTATCATGAAATGCAATAGACAAAAGTATACAAAATACTGAGCCTCATAATAATAATAAGCAAAAAAGTATGTATGGAAAGAATTTCTTACATTTTGCAGTGAAAGAAACTATGTGCTAAATGAATCAATTTCCACTGAAATGATAGCGTTCATTTTGAAAGATTGGGCTTCCAATATGCGAAAATGTAATGGAGAAAATTATAAAGAAAACGTGGTTAAAACGATGTGGAACATCATAAATGATTAAAATATAATAAATAATTCAGAACCTCGACTTCTCGTTCGAGTCTCAGGATGATATTCACAGGATACATTGCAAATGCTCCTAGAAATCATTTGTCGTCCCCCGTACCCACTTAGAAGCCGTCGGGGTGGATGAAACTACCCATATATTTTTATAGTTTAGGGGTAGTTTCAACCACCTCGACGGCATTTGCAATGTATCCTGTGAATATCATCCTGGAACTCGAACGAGAGGTCGAGGTTCTGAATTATTTATTATATTTTTATGGTTTAGGGGTAGTTTCACCCATCCCGACGGCTTCTAAGTGGGTACGGGCGGCGGTAAATGATTTCTAAAGGCATTTGGAATGTATCCTGTAAATATCATCCTGGAACTCGAACGAGAAGTCGAGGTTCTGAATTATTTATTTATTTTTTATCGTTTAGGGGTAGTTTCATCCACCCCGACAGCTTCTAAGTGGGTACGGGCAGTGGTAAATAATTTCTAGAGGCATTTGGAATGTATTCTGTGAATATCATCCTGGAACTCGAACGACAAGTCGAGGTTCTGAATTATTTATTCATTTTTTATCGTTTAGGGGTAGTTTCATCCACCCCGACGGCTTCTAAGTGGGTACCGGCGGTGGTGAATAATTTCTAGAGGCATTTGGAATGTATCCTGTGAATATAATCCTGGAACTTGAACGAGAAGTCGAGGTTCTGAATTATTTACTTATTTTTTTATCGTTTAGGGGTAGTTTCATCCACCCCGACGGCTTCTAAGTGGGTACGGGCAGTGGTAAATAATTTCTAGAGGCATTTGGAATGTATCCTGTGAATATCATCCTGGAACTCAAACGACAAGTCGAGGTTCTGAATTATTTATTTATTTTTTATCGTTTAGGGGTAGTTTCATCCACCCCGACGGCTTCTAAGTGGGTGCGGGCGGTGGTAAATAATTTCTAGAGGCATTTGCAAGGTATCCTGTGAATATCATCCTGGAACTTGAACGAGAAGTCGAGGCTCTGAATTATTTATTATATTTTTATGGTTTAGGGGTAGTTACATCCACCCCGACGACTTCTAAGTGGATACGGGCGGTGGTAAATAATTTCTAGAGGCATTTGCAATATATCCTGTGAATATCATCCTGAAACTTGAACGAGAAGTCGAGGCTCTGAATTATTTATTTATTTTTTATCGTTTAGGGGTAGTTTCATCCACCCCGACGGCTTCTAAGTGGATACGGGCGGTGGTAAATAATTTATAGAGGTATTTGCAATGTATCGTATGAATATCATCATGGAACTCGAACGAGAAGTCCAGGTTCTGAATTATTTATTTATTTTTTATCGTTTAGGGGTAGTTTCATCCACCCCGACGACTTCTAATCGGGAACGGGGGGCGGTAAATAATTTCTAGGAGCATTTGCAATATATCCTGTGAATATCATCATGGAATTCGAGCGAGAAGTCGAGGTTCTGAATTATTTATTTATATTTTTATCGTTTAGGGGTGGTTTCATACACCCCGACGGCTTTTAAGTGGATACGGGGGACGGTAGTTTATTTTTAAAGACAACTGTATTATATTATGCATGTTAAATTTTAAAACACAATTTGTTGCAACTACTTCCAATTTTACTACTTTATCTGCTGGAAATCAACTGCTAACTTCACACCCGTCTTCGAGGGATGTATCGTGCTAACAAACCGAAATTTCTCCCAAAATAACCAAAAATGTATATCTGGATTTATAGGACCCGATGTACTAACTGTAGTGAGGTGAAAAGCAATATGGTACATATGTGAGACACCTCGAGAAATATACAATCAAAAATTTGGTCACTTGTATACACTACGGAGTTCTTTGTTGATTAAAATTTGTGTTGGGTCGATTTCCCGGTGATCCTTGAGGTCTGAAACTTGGATTTGGTCTAATTACAGATGGGCGATTTTGATTTTGTTGGTTATTTTGAAATTGTGGCCTTTGTTGAAAATTTTGGCCTGTTTGGTTATGTGAATTAGGAGTTTGGTTTGGTCCAAAGGAACCCTGAGCTAAATTTTGAGATTGTCTTTGACGTGTGAGACACTCATTTATAGTATGTCCTATTCTATGACAAAAATTACATTGTTTTGGTGAATTTTGGCTAAATCTACGAGTAGGTATATTATTCGTATTACGATTAGTCTGAGGTTTGTGGTTTTCATAGTAAGTTAATTGAAGTTCTCTTCTGATTCGTGAAATAGCTGATAAAACACTTATTAGGTTACTAGCTCTAACAATTTGACCAATTTTTGGATCTAGACCGGTTAATAAAGTATTTAAAGTTAATGATTCTATAACACGTGTTTGTGCTACTTTTTGATCTGTTGTTAAATGCTGTTGTTTACTTATAGCTGAATACATTTTTGCTTCCAGAGTTTGTAATCTCGAAACAAAAATTAAAGGCGATTCGTTTGGTAGTTGTTTCATTCTTTGAAGGTCTTGAATTAATGAATTTGAGTCGCGAGAATCTCCAAAGTGAGTATTTAATAATGTTTTAATTTCTTCCCAATTTGAAGGGTCGCGTGAATTAACTAATTCAGCAGCTCTTCCTTTAAGTTTGTTTTTTATATGAAGAGTTAAAAGTACTTTTTGGTTGTTGCCGGCCATTCTGTAAGCTGTTTTACAAGCATTTATAAAAGTATTTAAGAAAATTTGATTACCGTCATATTCCGGAATTATTGAAAATATTTCGGATAATCTGTAAGGTTCAAGATTTGATGCTTGATCGGTTTGAGCAACTGAAGTATTAGCATTGGCATTAGTGTTTGCTGCACTACGTGTTTCAGGCATTTTGCTTTATATTAAAATGATTGTATTCAAAATAAAGGTAAATTATGACAATAGAACTTGGTAAAAATAAAAAATAAATTGCAAAATATTAAATAAAAATAAAACGAGATGATTCTTACGTAAATAATTTCATTCCTTTTTTGGCAGCTGAAATCCTTATCCGTGAGCTTTGCTACACCTGGTTAGCAGTTTGCGTGTTCCTGGTGCCGGAGAGACCGTCAAAAAATTCCTTAAAGGTTTAGGAACCACCACACTTAGTTAGGCAATCCTTGTTCTAAATGTGTTTAGGAATCCTACTGACTGCGCCACTGTTATATTCACAAAATCACATTAAACTTTTTAAAAACAATTTTTATTGAGTTACACAGTTTTATGTTATATAAAAAGGAATTAATAGGTTAAAATTATAATTGTAACTAACTATTTTACATAAAGTCAAAGAATTTATAGAATTTGTTAAATCAACGTCAGCGTTTATTTTCATGGAGAACTCGATGTAGCGTCGCTCCCATGAAAGTGCAGAAATCATTATTTTTCTGTAACATAATATTTGTGTTACTTAATATGTTTATTTTATAAAAACGCAACGTAGCATCGTTCTCATGAAAATGCGTAAATCGTAATCTGATGTTTGACATTGCGTAACATTACTTAAACATAAGCATTTTTCCTATATAACATATATATATATATATATATATATATATATATATATATATATATATATATATATGTATATATATATAATATATAATATATATATATGTATATATATATATATATATATATATATATATATATATATATATATATATATATAGACGAAAGTAGTTCGTTGCCGAAACTAGTTAGGGTAACTTGAAAGAAATTGATCCTTATACTGAACGTTCTAATGTTGTATATAGATTAACATGCTCTACATGCGAATCTGTATATGTGGGTCAGACTTCTCAACAAATTACTAAGCGCTTAGCTCTATATAAGAGTGATTCAAGATTACACCCAGAACGTTCAGCATTAGCAGAACACGTTTTCTCAACAAAACATATAATTGATTATAAAAACTTCAAAATTTTATGTAAAGAAGACAATTACTCTAAAAGGATTTTCCTGGAAATGACATTCATTGCTCAAGAGAATAAAAGAACTGATATTCAGAATCTAAATTCAATTTATAGTTATTTATTATCATTCGACAAAAAAGATAATAATGAAGATCAAGGCGTTATAGAGGATAATTCTGTTTATTGATTTACTTATATTTCATTTAAATATAATAACAGTATAGTAAACATTTTATTATATATTATACTGATGTACTGAATATATATATAAAAAAATGTTTTCTATGACAACATCAACTTGTCACAAATTGTCATCAATTTGATAACATGCCAATTTAAATATTTTAACGATTAAATTATACAATGATGTTTCTTCATATAAATAGATATTATATTATTGTGAATAGCTTCAATTAGTGTAAGTAAAAAATATTTTTATTTTAAAAAAATATTTTAAATTTATATAATATTTATTTTGTAGATTCTTTGATAATGATAATAAATTATCGAAAGCTTAGGATTAACTAAACAGAGTTTTCTTTATCACATTGCCGCATTCCCCAATAAAAAAGTTACTATATATATAAATATAAAACTGGTGAATATTGGGGAAAGCAGCAAGAAGAAAACGGAAAACGTGTACTCTTAACGGAAAATTTTCAAGCTTTCGAGGATGATTGTCCTCATCATCAGGAATACTGAAATGGAAAACAGCATTAAGATACTGTAGTTGATAAGTAATATATAATATAGAAGAAATCGCAACAGGTGCGAACTTACCTCCGAATTGAGGTTAGGATCCATTATGCTATATAAAAATAAACTACGGACATTCAAATATGAAACAGTTCACTAACAAAGGTTTAAAATAACACAATCACAATCAGATGACTAAAAAAGCCAACATCTAACACCATTTTGCAGACAAACGAAACACGAGTGCTTTTTTATTGTCAAAAGCCGGCAGGAAACTGATATCAAATTCTTCTAATTTGGAGGGATTGAATTGACAGGCAATGATGCCAACCAATAGTTGAGTGGATGAACGTGACAACAAGTACCATAAGAGAATGGTCTCCGTTGTGAAAGTTCATATTAAGGATGGAAAAGAAGAATGCAGAGGGGTTGAGAAATTGCATTCATAAGAAAGAAGAAGAGGAAATTGATATATCCCAATGGTAAGAGTTTTGTATAACAACAAAACATATACCTTGGAGGACAAAGTTAAAACACAACACCAGCCAAAAAAGACAAAATCAAAAGCAATTAAGTAATAATAATATTGTAATATAGTAATTATTAAAGTAAAAATAATAATAATTATGTAATATATATATATATATATATATATATATATATATATATATGTATACTAAAAAGGTGATAATGGGTGCTTCTACCAACACCAATGCACCCAAAATAAAAGAAGGCTTCTTTAAAATCAAACCCACATCTGATCTTAACACAATCAGATAAGGGTAATGTTACTGTCGTCATGGACAGGCAACAATATATTGAGTTGTCGTATGACATTATTTTGAACAATCATTCATATGTAGAGTTAACCTCTGATCCTACCTCTTCTATACAGAGAAAAGGTAACAACTTAGTAAAATCTCTTTATAATAAACATCAAATTGACTTAGCATGCAAGAAAAAGCTCACGAGTTACAATGGTGTTCCCCCTAAGTTTTATGCACTACCTAAAGTACATAAACCAGTCCTTTCTGTGAGGCCAATTGTGGCATCGAGAGGAGCCCCCACTGAACGCATTGCACAGTTTTGTACAGACATTTTGACTAACGCTTACGATTATGATAATGTTTATTATATTAAAGATTCTTTTGGAGTCTCGGACAAGTTTGACAATTTTATTATTCCTGATGGTTATGTTCTGGTCAGTTTGGATGTGGTCTCGTTGTTTAGTAACGTGTATCTTGATGCTTGTTTGAGAGCTATCGATAAGAGTTGGGAACGTATTAGTGTCCATTGCTCCATCCACAAGGATGCCTTTTTGAACTTAATTGCTTTTCTTTTTGATAGCACTTATTTTGCTTTTAATAATAAACTTTATAAACAAACTTTTGGTACTCCTATGTGTGCCTCTATTTCACCTATCTTAGCAGCATATGTCATGGACGATTTGCTGAATATTGTCATACGAGTACTTTCTTTCACTCCTTTGTTCATTAAGAAGTATGTGGACGATATTATCGTGGCACTTCCTAGAGAGGGCCTAGATGAGATTCTTCAGACTTTTAACAGTTATGATCCTTATATACAGTTCACATTAGAAAAAGAAGACAACGAAAATTCCGAACCTTTCTTAGACACTAAGTTCATTCGTAAAAATAATACTATTATCATCGATTGGTACAGGAAACCTTACAGTTCTGGTAGATACTTAAAGTACCATTCTTACCACAAACATTCTATGAAAGTGAACTTGGTAAAACAAATGAAACTGAGAGTCCTTAGAATTTCAAACGATATCTTCCACAATAAAAATCTTAACATTTTATTCAACCTTTTCTTGGATAACTCTTACCCAAGAACTTTACTTAATAAATTATTGTTCAGCACATCTAATTCCATGGAACTGCTGACTGATGATAGCCATCCTAACTCGGCCCAAATGGATGTTGGCGCTGTTACGACCCATACTCCTCCAATTTTCGCTTCCTTTCCATACATTAAGGACATTACTCCGAGACTTGCCAGATTGTTCCGGGCATATGGTAATTTCAAGATTGCTAACAAAACTGCTCTAACAATTAGATCAATTTTTACTAGAGTTAAAGATAAATGTCCGTTGACCTCTCTTACCAATGTTGTGTACAGCGTTCCATGTGGGGACTGTGATAAACAGTATATTGGACAGACTTTAAGATCACTTTCTAACCGTATTGTTTCACATAAGAGTGATTGTAGATTACATCCGGAGCGTTGCGCTTTAGCAAACCATGTTCATTCTCTTGACCATCGTATGAATTTTGAGGCTGTAAGGGTGTTGGCGACAGAGTCTAACAAAATTAGGAGATCATTCCTAGAAATGGCTTTTATTTCACAATCTTACAATGTAATTAACAAAAAGACTGACACAGACCACTTGAGTGAGATTTATTCCTTTTTGTTATCCCTAGATTACAACTATAACCTTCTTTCCACTAATGACTATCACGTTCCCTCAATTGACACTACCCTTTTTGCGGATAGCTAACATATCTCTAAAAACATCTTTTATTTTGGGTGCATTGGTGTTGGTAGATGCACCCATTATCACCTTTTTAGTATACATATATATATATTACATAATTATTATTATTTTTACTTTAATAATTACTATATTACAATATTATTATTACTTAATTGCTTTTGATTTTGACTTTTTTGGCTGGTGTTGTGTTTTAACTTTGTCCTCCAAGGTATATGTTTTGTTGTTATACAAAACTCTTACCATTGGGATATATCAATTTCCTCTTCTTCTTTCTTATGAATGCAATTTCTCAACCCCTCTGCATTCTTCTTTTCCATCCTTAATATGAACTTTCACAACGGAGACCATTCTCTTATGGTACTTGTTGTCACGTTCATCCACTCAACTATTGGTTGGCATCATTGCCTGTCAATTCAATCCCTCCAAATTAGAAGAATTTGATATCAGTTTCCTGCCGGCTTTTGACAATAAAAAAGCACTCGTGTTTCGTTTGTCTGCAAAATGGTGTTAGATGTTGGCTTTTTTAGTCATCTGATTGTGATTGTGCTATTTTAAACCTTTGTTAGTGAACTGTTTCATATTTGAATGTCCGTAGTTTATTTTTATATAACATAATGGATCCTAACCTCAATTCGGAGGTAAGTTCGCACCTGTTGCGATTTCTTCTATATTATATATTACTTATCAACTACAGTATCTTAATGCTGTTTTTCCATTTCAGTATTCCTGATGATGAGGACAATCATCCTCGAAAGCTTGAAAATTTTCCGTTAAGAGTACACGTTTTCCGTTTTCTTCTTGCTGCTTTCCCCAATATTCACCAGTTTTATTCCTAACAGTCAGCAAAGACTATCTTCCTTATATATATATATATATATATATATATATATATACATATATAACGGATATTTACGGATATTTTGGTGGGGATGTGGCAATAAAACACCAGAGTACACTCTTTCAGATATTTAATCCGAGCTTTCGAATAATTTTCTATTCATTTTCAAGGACTGAAATGGTCAATGTTATTATCATTAAAAATAAAATGTTAACTACTTACTTAAAATATATCGAGAATTTTGGTCAAGTTGTAAATTTCTATAATAAATTATTTTAAACATAATTCAACGAAAAACTCCAAACAAAATATTTGATCTTGAACAACTATAATTTAAATCTTTTTATTTTCAATTTAAAGCTCAGATTAAATATCTGAATGAGTGACTCACCAAAATATCCGTTATAACTAAGTTGGAAAATATATATATATATATATATATATATATATATATTATAATATTTTTAATGTTCTACTGTTTTTATAATTATGTATTATATGATTTTATTTGAAATTTGATTATTAGATGCTGTTGTTACAATCGTGGTAGTAACTACACTAATGTGAAAACACCTTTATCACTGAATATAACCTATTTGAAATTTTGACAGGAATTGTCAAATTATTATGCCCGGCTCAGATGAATATGAAATTTTATATTCTGAAAGATAAATTACTACAAAATCGACTTACTCGCTCTTACCTCAGGGAGGGTTCAAAGATTAAAAAAAATTAATAATTTAAATTTTAAATTTATATATTTCCAAAGAATATTCCAAAATTGTCAATTATACTATTGCAAATCTATAGTGACTGCTTGTTCAATATATTCTAAGACCATTAAATTATCTAATGACATCTACAATTTTTCTGTCACTGAAAATTAACTAAATGTCACTGATTATATCAAAAGTTTTATAGGATCCAAAATTTTTCAAATTCAATGAAATAGGAGTTGAATTAATACCAAAGTGAGTTGGAATCAAAAATTATATATTATATACCATCAGATAACAAGTGAAAATGAATTATTATTCCCAAAATATAATAAGGAACAATAATCGTACTTTCTACGAACCTTAAAATTAAAAAAACAACCTATATACTAGAAGAACAACCTAATTAACTACTTATTCTAAACGTTCAAATCGTCGAAAATTACACTTGACGTGTATAAATGTCAAATAACTATATGCGATAAAATTGTCTATTCAAAAAATTTTCTCTTCTCTTCAGGTGAAATTATATATATCTTTAACGTTAATTTTGTCAGTATTCAAAAATGTGATATAGATGCATCTATCTTAATTTTATTTAAAGGCCTGTTAATTCTTGAAAAATAATTTATAAAATCTGGACTGGACTCACCAACTAGGTATCAGGATCACTCGTTCTGATTCTAAGCACGTCTTTTAGAATCGCCGGAACCACTTTTCTAAATTTATAATTTAGAACCCGGAAAAATCACTAACACTATTTCAATATAATTATTTAAGGAATTATTCACGCACTGATCTTATCATGCTAATTATTATAATCTGATGCTATTTTAATATATCAATTACTATTATATTATTCAGCAAATTTGAGAGAACTCATATTAGATGTTCTCTCGAGAGGGGTTCAAAATCAACTAACTAAACTTTTTCCATAAAATAATTCTCTTCTCCTTTGGTTACCAAAGAATTCCTTTTTTTTAAAAAAAAATACAAATTTATGTTTCCATATAACAAAGAGAGATTTTCATTCTTTAATTCTAATTGTAATTTTGCTACCAGCGACATCTGTATTCTTTTTTTAAAATCTTTATAAAATCTATGTATCATTAAGTATCTTCTGCATTATTGTCATTCGAAATTGTAATGTCAAATTTTATTTGCATATTGAATCTTTTAAATTATTTATAATACATTGTATATCACTAGTATTACATCCAAATATGTACATTTTTCTTTATTTCAATGTTTTCTTTAGAATTTAGATAGAGTATATGTATTAATATATATATATATATATATATATATATATATATATATATATATATATATATATATATATATATATATTATATTCACAAATTCACGTTAAACTTTTTAAAAACAATTTTTATTGAGTTACACAGTTTTATGTTATATAAAAAAGAAGTAATAGGTTGAAATTATAATTGTAACTAACTATTTTACATAAAGTCAAAGAATTTATAGAATTTGTTAAATCAACGTCAGCGTTTATTTTCATGGAGAATTCGATGTAGCGTCGCTCCCATGAAAGTGTAGAAATCATTATTTTTCTGTAACATAATATTTGTGTTACTTAATGTGTTTATTTTATAAAAACGCAACGTAGCATCGTTCTCATGAAAATACGGAAATCGTAATCTGATGTTTGACATTGCGTAACATTACTTAAACATAAGCGTTTTTTCGTATATAACAACTCCCCCCTTAATTAAAATTGTTGTTTAATAAACAACAATTTTGAGAATAAAACCCAAAATACATAAAATATAAAATAGACAATACAATATATACAGAGATTTCAAGATTAAAAGGAAAATACGCAAACACTTCCTCAGAGGCTTCGGTGTCAAGTTTGGGTCTTCTTTTTGGCAGAATGTTATGAATTTTGATAAAAACATCATTTGGTTGGTCCGGAACAGGCTTTCCTGACGATTTGTTGAATTTAATATTTCTACACTTATAACAGGTGTAGAGGACGATCAAGGCAACGATGAGTGAGATCGTAGTATATGTGAACCACGAAATATTTTTCTCAACAAACGGTTTGTTTATGAGTTCATCCAAACTTTTTGAGTATTGGTCCAGTTTGTGCTTTGTCACTTGCAGATCATTCTAGTTAATGTTATTAAGATCTAGTGGTTCTATTTTGGGTACTTCTACTTTGTTTGGAATGTCTAGGCAACAGTTGTAATCAACCATTACGGGATGAAGTACATGAGGAATGTTTATAGTTTTTCTGGTACTAGCATGTATTTTAGTAATGCCAACAAAAGCGGAGCATCCTGAGTATAGCTGTAAAATAGAATTTTCATTTACGGTTAATGTTTTCGTTTTTGTGTCTGGAAGACTTATGGTCACGTGTACCGGTTCGGCAATCGACACTAGCCACACGTTTTCTTCGAGTTTTTGCACATTATAACCTTGTCCGTTGACTACCGCACTTTTACAATTCGCAGGAAATGTCTTATATTGTCTTAACAAACGGGCTTCACATATCGCGTTATCGTCTATAGGGTACGCGTAAACATCGCGACACAACTTTTGATGCGTAGATAACTGTTTACACTTTTGTAAATCGTGGATTGGAATGTAGGATAAAGAATCATCATCTCGCGCTAAATATTTTTGTGAAAATGATAAAATGTGGTGAAATCCAGTTCTATTATCATAAATTGGTATTGGGTATAGGTGGAATAAAGTAAATACTTGTGGTTCAATCAAAGGTATTTTAAGAACGAAAACAAGATCTGAATTTGTTTGATATGCTTCGAGATCGATTATTTCCAAATACTCTGAAATTTCAGAATATTTTATTGGTAGCGGTAAACCTTTTCTTACTGTATTTTCTGATATTTTCTTAAGAGCAGTGATCAAATTTTCTGGTTCAATAATAGAAGTATGAATTATTTGAAGCTGTGCAAAAGTGATAGAGTTTAGAATATCATTAATAGTATTTTCAAGATACGAATATCTCTCCATTAGTTGTTCGCAAATTTCAAAGAAATTTAATTTGGTTTCGATAAGCGCAATTTCGTTTGTTGATTGTCGAATGGTGGTTTCAATTTTTTCTATATCTGATTTAAATATTTTCTCATTTAATTTTAATTGTCCTATGGTACTGTTGAGATTTGTTATGACTGAGCTTGTGATTGACATTTGATTTTTTAATAAGTTTTCTATCTGGTTTTGATCAGTTTTTAATTTATTAATGCAGTCCATATAATATTCACCGTCAGACGCATCGAGATTTCCGGTTATTGATTTAAATATGGTGCCAATACCATTAATTAACCCTCGTTTTTGTCTTTTAACATCGAAAGATATTTCACTAAATTTATCGCCAATAGATTTTGTAATTTGTTGCAATAATGCCAAATGTGATTTTACTTCGGATCGGAAGGACTTCATACTGGAGTAGTTTGAAGTAAAGGTATTTTGAATTGTGTCAAGAATTCTATTATTTCTTTCAAAAGTTTGTTTAAAAGCTGATATATTTTTATGCACTAATAAAGTCCATTCGTCGTTCGAAACCATTATTTTGGTTTCGTCGTGGTAGTAGATTCCAACTGTATTGTTTATGGGTTCGATTTTATATTGACATGTTGCTGTTCCGATCAGCAGCAGAAACCTGAAAATAAGTTAATTTTCAACATAGGGTTTCATAAGATCGAAATTTATTTTTGATTTGTTATTTGTTTCTAAATTTAATACTGTTGCGGAATTTCTGTGTATCTCTAGTATTTCAAAAGGGCCATTAAACTTATTTTCTAACTTGTTTTTTATTTGAGTTTCTTTTACGTAAACTTTGTCACCTACTTCATAATTTGGTTTGTTTTCGGAGACATGTTTGTCAAATCGGTCTTTAGCTTTTTCTTTTTGCTTTATGGTTTTTTCTCTCGCTATTTTATAATAATAGGATATGCGGTTATTTAGATCTCTAATATATTTAGTAATTAATTCTTGTTCATTGTATAATTTTTCGGGAGGTCTACTGGACGTGTGTCCAAATACAAGTTCGTATGGTGTGAATCCGTGTGTTTTGTTTATAGAGTTATTATAAGCGATAATAGCAAATGGTAAAATACTGAAGGGGTGTTCATTGGGGTGGTCTGCTAAATGTAATCGAATCATTTCTCACAGAGTAGCATGTAATCTTTCTAGAGATCCGTTACTTTGCGGATGACCGACACTTGAATATGTTAACTTAATATCGAACATATTACAAAGGTCTTTCATTAACGCATTATTGAATTCGCGACCGGCATCGCAATGAATGCGAAGTGGTGCACCACAATGCTGAAAATAAGCTAATAATGAAGTGACAACGGATTTGGCACTTTTATCTTCAAGCGGATATGCTTGAGAAAATTTTGTTAGTTCGTCTCTTATTGTAAGAGCGTAATTCTTTTGAGGTACCTCTAAAATATCAATATTAATACGTTCAAAAGGTGTTTTAGGCGTTTCAGTTATAACGAGGGGACTGTCCAAATTTTTGCGACATATTTTTGTCTCTTGGCATGCCCGGCATGACTTAATATAATTTTCGACATCTCGATTGAGGCCGGCCCAATTATATTTTTGTCGTATTCGCCTAATAGTTTCATTAATTCCGCGGTGAAGGTGGCTTTTGCCATTATGGAATTGATCTAAGATGATAGGTATTTGATTTTGTTCTGGCTCTTTAGTAATATTTTGACAAATAGTGAATTTCACGTCAACTTCCGAAAGTAGAAATGATAGTGTTTCTAGTATTGGTAGGTCAGGATTATTTTCGATAAAATATTTTTCTGAAGGTTTAAATAAATCTCGATTTCTGTAAATTGCAGCAAATAAGTATTCACTAATACTGTCTGGATCCCATGGTATAGCAATAATAAGGTATTTTCTATTTTTGACAGTTTTACTGCTAAGTACATTAATTTTTGCATAAGAAAAGTCGGGGTTTTCCTCAAATATATCCTCAATTATTTTTTCATGAAAATCTTGTAAATTGTTTTGTTGAAAGAAGGTTAAAATGTTTTTATTTTGTTTGTCTAGTAGATGATTATTGGAATATTCAATTCTAGAATAGTCAATCAGTGATTTTGTTTTATAAAGTTCCTCAAAAGACAAAAATTCTTCTGCAGCGGCATCCCAGTCAATTTCAGGTTTATTTTCAGTTTGTTGGGATGGCCCTGCATCTTCAAGAGCGGGATAAATTGGGTAAGGTAAATATTTAAAGTTTCCTAATTTTGAGCGAAATGAATCAAAATCATTTATGTGGTTAATTTTTATTCGAGAAAGGGCATCGGCATTTTTATTGGATTTGTCAGATTTGAATTCAATTTGATAGTCGTATTCCTCTAATTTGAGGCGCCATCGTGCTAGACGACTACCGGGGTCTTTTATAGAGAATAACCAAGTAAGTGGACGGTGGTCAGTTATAAGGGTAAATTTTCGGCCATATAAATAGGGTCTAAAGTGTTTAACTGCCCACACAATTGCCAAAAGTTCTCTCTCTATCGTAGAGTATTTGGTTTCTGCTTTGCACAATGTTCTAGACGCATAGGCTATCGGTAAATCCTTACCTATTGGGCCTTGTGACAAAACCGCACCGATTGCGAATGCGCTAGCATCGGTAGTTAAAAGAAATCGTTCTTCAAAGTTTGGGTATATCAATATCGGAGTAGAAGTAAGAGCATTTTTTAATTCTTGGAATGACTTTTGACATTCGGAGTCAAAATTAAATGGGACAACTTTTTGTAAAAGTTTTGTCATTGGTTTGGAAATTTTAGGGAAGTTCGGTATAAATCTTCTGTAGTAACGAACGAGTCCCAAAAAGGATTTTATTTCCTTTTGGTTCGTAGGTTGAGGAAATTTTTGGACGCATTCAATTTTTGCCGGAAATGGCTTAACGCCATCTTCCGTGATTAAATGTCCAAGGTAGGCGACTTCTTTTCTCAAGAATTCACACTTGTCTGGCTGAAGTTTTAAGTTAGCTTTTTGAAGTCTCTTGAATACTTCTGTTAAGCGGGTAATATGTTCTTGAATTGTCGGTGAATAGACGATGATGTCGTCCATATAGACAAGACATCGCTCGTTTTGAATTCCAGCAAGGACATTGTCCATGACCCTCTGGAATGTTGAAGGTGCATTTTTTAGACCGTACGGCATTCTGAGGAATTCGAAATGTCCGTTTTCAACTGTGAAGGCGGTCTTTGGTATATCTTCAGGCATTATTTCAATTTGTTGAAAGCCTGATGCAAGATCTAGTGTCGTGAAATATTGACACTTACCAAGCTGGTCCAATAAATCTCCAATGTTTGGTAACGGGTATTTGTCGTCTACAGTAACCTCATTCAGTTTTCTGTAGTCTACGACAACACGCCATTTTTGTTTACCTGATGCGTCGAGCTTCTTGGGCACAAACCACACGGGACAAGGCATGGAGAATTGCTGGGTTGTATAATGTTTTGTGAAAGCATTTTATTGATCTGATCTTTCACCTCTTGTTTATGAATTTGGGGATAGCGATATGATTTTACATAAGTGGGCTTAGAATTTTGCGTATCTATGGAATGTTTTATTTCGTTGGTGAAAGTAAGTATGTCTCCTTCTAAATAAAAAATGTCAGAAAAATCATGACAAAGTTGGGAAATTAAGTCTCGTTCTTCTTCATTAAGATGATCAAGTCTTAGTTGATTTTTTAATTCCGATATTCTATCGGTGCACATTTCTTGGGTAGTTAGTTGAATATTATTTACAGTATTTATTTCATATGGTTCTAAGGTAAGTTTTGAAAATGTTACAGTTTTAGGTATACAATTAACATTTAATACTGAAACAAAAAATTCTCCTTTTTCATTTATTTTAACTAAAGCGTTTGGTAGTTTAACTTTCTCTACTTCTTGACCTACCAGTATAGCATCAGTATTAACTAAATCGCATTTTAGTTTAAATATTTGTTCAGTCCTAGGTTCAATGGAAATTGTATTTTTGTAAATTTGTGGAAATTGGTTTTCGATTGAAATATTGGTAGTTTCATTATCTGTTACTTTAAATAATGGTACAATTTTGAAATCAGTAATAAGTTGTTTATTTTTTAGATCAACTATACAATTATAATGTTCTAAAAAATCCATGCCTAATAATCCATCAAAATCAATATCTAAATTACAAATGAATACTCTGTGTGGATCGTTAGGTTTAAATGGAATAAGGGTTGATTCGTTAACTCTTATTTTTTGGTTCGTTATACCTTGAATAATTACATTTTCAGGGGATCGATTTCTATAATTTTCGCAAGTTTTGGGTTTGAAAATTGATAATCCAGCACCTGTATCAATTAGAATTTTATAAGTGTTTGTTCTGTCTTTAATATAGTATAAGTTTTTAGAATTTACCGGTAAGGTATTTTTTACATGAACATCTGTTCGAGGCAGTCCGATTCTGGACTGTTCAAACTCATGGTTTGAATTTGTGAACTGAGGTCTGGGATCGACAAATTTGAAGTTTGGTCGTTTAGCGGATCTGGGGGTTTCGTTTGTAAAGGGCCTTGTCGAAAATCCTGATAATAATCATGATTTGGATTTAGGAGGTTATCAGAATCAAAGTTATAAACATTTTCATTATTATAATTAAAATTGTCTTGTTCGATATGGCTATAACCGAAAGTTTCGTCTTCATTCGTATTGCAAACTGGTACACCATTATCAGAGTTAGGATCACTATCAGCAGTATAATAGTTTTCCTCTATTTCACTATTAACAGTATAATAGTCAGGAGCACTGGGGTTAATTTCTTGGTAATATTCTTGATAATCAAGTGAATTATCGGAGTATTGTTCTTGATTTTCATAATAATTTTGACTATCATCTGTATAATAGTCATAACTGTTATGAGAGTGTTTGTTAAAATCGCGATTTCGATTGAAATGAAAAGTTCTTTGTTGATTAAAATTTGTGTTGGGTCGATTTCCCGGTGGTCCTTGAGGTCTAAAACTTAGATTTGGTCTAATTACAGATGGGCGATTTTGATTTTGTTGGTTATTTTGAAATTGTGGCCTTTGTTGAAAATTTTGGCCTATTTGGTTATGTGAATTAAGAGTTTGATTTGGTCTAAAGGAACCCTGAGCTAAATTTTGAGATTGTCTTTGACGTGTGAGACACTCATTTATAGTATGTCCTATTCTGTGAAAAAAATTACATTGTTTTGGTGAATTTTGGCTAAATCTACGAGTAGGTATATTATTTGTATTACGATTAGTCTGAGGTTTGTGGTTTTCATAGTAAGTTAATTGAAGTTCTCTTCTGATTCGTGAAATAGCTGATAAAACACTTATTGGATTACTAGCTCTAACAATTTGACCGATTTTTGGATCTAGACCGGTTAATAAAGTATTTAAAGTTAATGATTCTATTAGACGTGTTTGTGCTACTTTTTGATCTGTTGTAAAATGCTGTTGTTTACTTATAGCTGAATACATTTTTGCTTCCAGAGTTTGTAATCTCGAAACAAAAATTAAAGGCGATTCGTTTGGTAGTTGTTTCATTCTTTGAAGGTCTTGAATCAACGAATTTAAGTCGCGAGAATCTCCAAAGTGAGTATTTAATAATGTTTTAATTTCTTCCCAATTTGAAGGGTCGCGTGAATTAACTAATTCAGCGGCTCTTCCTTTAAGTTTGTTTTTAATATGAAGAGTTAAAAGTACTTTTTGGTCGTTGCCGGCCATTCTGTAATCTGTTTTACAAGCATTTATAAAAGTATTTAAGAAAATTTGATTACCGTCATATTCCGGAATTATTGAAAATATTTCGGATAATCTGTAAGGTTCAAGATTTGACGCTTGATCGGTTTGAGCAACTGGAGTATTAGCATTGGCATTAGTGTTTGTTGCACTACGTGTTTCAGGCATTTTGCTTTATATTAAAATGATTGTATTCAAAATAAAAGTAAATTATGACAATAGAACTTGGTAAAAATAAAAAATAAATCGCAAAATATTAAATAAAAATAAAACGAGATGATTCTTACGTAAATATTTTCATTCCTTCCTTGGCAGCTGAAATCCTTATCCGTGAGCTTTGCTACACCTGGTTAGCAGTTTGCGTGTTCCTGGTGCCGGAGAGACCGTCTGCTTCTTGAAGATCTGGAGCTGGTACTTGAAAATTCCTTAAAGGTTTAAGAACCACCACACTTAGTTAGGCAATCCTTGTTCTAAATGTGTTTAGGAATCCTACTGACTGCGCCACTGTTATATTCACAAATTCACGTTAAACTTTTTAAAAACAATTTTTATTGAGTTACACAGTTTTATGTTATATAAAAAAGAAGTAATAGGTTGAAATTATAATTGTAACTAACTATTTTACATAAAGTCAAAGAATTTATAGAATTTGTTAAATCAACGTCAGCGTTTATTTTCATGGAGAATTCGATGTAGCGTCGCTCCCATGAAAGTGCAGAAATCATTATTTTTCTGTAACATAATATTTGTGTTACTTAATGTGTTTATTTTATAAAAACGCAACGTAGCATCGTTCTCATGAAAATACGGAAATCGTAATCTGATGTTTGACATTGCGTAACATTACTTAAACATAAGCGTTTTTTCGTATATAACATATATATATATATATATATATATATATATATATATATATATATATATATATATATATATATATATATATATATATATACACAAGAGCTTTTTATTTCAAAATCAACAGTGTATCACAGTGAGGGTACTCAAGTGGATAATTATACCAAATTTTCAATTCAATGTATATTTGCAACAATAACCAGAACATTTCGACTTCACAGTGATTTTATAAAAGATGATCAAAATTGCCTCTATCTGCAACAACACAAGCATCGAACCCTCTGAGTAGTTCACGTGTGCATGCCGTGTGTCATCTCTTGCGTAAGGTTATTCCAAGCTTGTCTAATTTTATTTTTAAATTTTTAAATCGTTCGCGTCTACAGGTTTTTCATGATAAACAAGCTCTTTTAAGTATCCCCATGGAAAAAATTTAGGGGTGTGAGCACCGGCGATCGTGGAGGCCATTGAAAGGGTCCATGGGTTTCAATCCATTTGTTTGGAAATGTAGCATTAAGATAATTTACTACACAATACCGCTATTATGGGAGGGGAATTTAGATATCTCTGACCATTGAGATATCCTTAAAAAAATATGGGCCTATTAACCGACCATTGAATAATCCACACCAAACATTAACTCCCCGTCTGGTTTGAAAGCGAGTTTCCCTTACCCACCGCGGAGTTTTCACTGACCATTATTGAGATTTATAGCGATTCACGGCGCCATTATTATGAAAACGCGCTTCATCACTCCACAAAATTTTACTCAACACATTGGGGTATCTTGCATCATAACTTGCATGATGGCGATAAAGGTTAATCTCCGATCCAGATCGGTGGGTCGCAACTTATCAGTCAAATGCAATTTAAATGGATGTTAATGGTGGGTTTTTAAAATTCTATGAACTAAACTTGAAGAAACACTTATTTCTGCAGCAATGGTTCGGATGGACACATGGGGATTAACCGCTACATATTCTAAAACATTCACCACATTCTGTTCGGTCTGCATTGGTTTGTTATGATTACTATGCTTTGAGTTTGGAAATGAACCTTGCCGCATCTTCTCTTCAACTATAGCAAAAGTCATATGAGAAGGCGTTCTTCTTTCGGGAAAATGCTTCTGGTATAAGGCCTGAGCATTTCGAAAATTTATCCTACACTCACCATAGATTAGCAACATATCTACATATTCATTCGGTGTGAATAGGATTGGAATTTTAACGGAGTTTTCACACTATGTATTGTTTTAAAACGGTATTAGGTATGAGTATTTAAAAAGTGACAACAATCAATATGACATGAGATTTTACTTATATCAATCAAAAAGCGATTAAGGTAGAATTCGAACGCCAACTGTTTCCTTTAACTTTTATAAAAACTAGTTAAAAAGTAAAAATAGGCTTATCTGAAGTGGATCCGGACATGATAATTGCGGCAATTAAACTATCACTGGTTATTGTTGCAAATAAACAATACATTGAAAATTTGGTATAATTATCTACTTGAGTACCCTCACTGTGATACACCGTTGAATTTGAAATAAAAAGCCCTTTCATTTGAGCTAAGTTTGATCCCCCCTTCCATTGAATTTTTTCATTGCAATGACGTCCCCGCTTCTATAATGACGTCACAGATACATTGTATACCTCGGATGTCCCAAAAACATTGGGACACCCTGAATATGTATATATATATATATATATATATATATATATATATATATATATATATATATATATATAGGTGGGGATAACGGGGATTTCAGTCCAAAGAATCAACGCCAAGATCTTTTATTTACAAAATGCCGCCAAGCTTTCGTGTCCTTTTGACACTTCTTCAGGGCACTATAATACATATACAAATATAAATATGATTTAAAAATAGAGAAATAAATATAAGTACTTACATGTAAAATATTTTAAGTAAATTCAATATAAATAATCATTAAAAAATTTGTAAATGTAAAAATAAATATAATTATAATATACTTGATGTCATATTTCACATAAGACAAATCGATACATAATTTGTTTGTTCGTTACTTAGTTATTTTAATTTTTTTAGGTTACTTTATAATTATTTAATGAAGTTTGAATTTGAGGTTAGATTATAACCTTATAAAATGACTTTGACAGATAATTTGTTTTTGACGTTAATAGAAAAGGAGATAAGGTTAGATTATAACCTGTGAAAATGACTTTGACAAATAATTTCTTATATTTTGACCTTAATAGAAGTGAATTTAATTTTTATGAAATAATCATATAAATAATGAAAAATTATCTATTTTGTTCAATATTCAAAAGGTAGCTATAAATATTACTAAGATTTTCAATGTCACTTTTCTTATTCATACTATTATTTGCCTTGTTGATTTCAACCATTTCAAGAAAATATCTTTTAGACATATTTTGTTCAGTATGTAGAACTTTAGCTTCATTAAATAACATTTTATGGCCTGTTTCGATCGAATGCTGTGTTAATGCACATGATTTTTTGTTAAGTTTTATATCACTTTTATGAGATGTGATACGATTAGTCAAATTTCTAGAGCTGGTACCGATGTAGTTAAGATCACAGTTATTGCATTTTATTTCATAGACTACATTTGATTTTTTTAAGTCAGGTGTAGAATCTTTCAATTTACTATTCAAATTTCCAATCGTTTTTATATTTTTCTGTGTTATCTTTATATTAGTTTCATTTTTGAAAAGTTTTATTATGTTCTTTGATAAATTTTCAATATTTGGAATTGATAGGTAATTAATATTTTCTACATTTGTATTCCTATCTGTTTCATTGCTAGAGATATTATCATGAATAGTTCTATCAGAAATAGTGTTGAAAAGAATTCTATTTAGAAGTGATTTAGGATAAGAATTTTCTAATAAGATATCACGTAAAATTCTTAAATTTTTTTGTTTTGAAGAAGGGTGAACTAGTTTTTCAATTCTATTTTTTAAACAAATAATGAGATTAATTTTCATTTTCTTTGTATGAAAAGAATGATAGTTTATATACCTTCCTGAATTTGTTGGTTTCATATACCAATCGGTAATCAAAGTGTTATCGTTTTTACGGATTATTTTAGTGTCTAAAAATGGAATACTATTATTTTTTTCAAATTCAACTGTAAATTGTAAATTTTCATTATAACTATTTACTTTTTCTAATATTTCATCTGATTTATTAACTGGTATAGCACAAATTATGTCATCAACAATTTTTTTTAAAAATGGTATATTAAATGATAGTTTTGGGAGAATATCTTCAAGAAGATCATCCATTACATATTGTGCTATTATTGGAGAAATAGTAGCTCCCATTGGTGTGCCAAGAATTTGTTTATAGTAACATCCTTGAAATGAAAAATAACTTGAGTTAAATATAAAGTCGATTATTGATAAGAATTTATTTTGTGGAATGTTACAATAATCTTTAATTTTATTCCATCTCTTGATGATACTATTCGTTACTAATTTTATAGGAATATTACTGAATAAGGATACAACATCTAGACTGATTAATATGTAATCTGGTGGAAGTTGTTTTTCATTTATGAATGAAGAAAAATCAAATGAATCTTTGATATAAAAATTATTTTCAAAGTTATATGCGTTGGTTAGAATATCGGTTATCATTTTTGCTATTTTACTGTTTGGTGCATCAATTGAAGAAATAATAGGTCTGAGTTTCATTGTGGGTTTGTGAATTTTAGGTAGGCCATAATATTTAGGTGATACTGAACTGTATATCATATATTTTTTAGCTTCTTCTTTATTGATCATTTTTAATTTTTTTAAATCTGATATCAAATTATTAGCTTTTTGTTGTATAGTTACAGTAGGATCTCTATTAAGTTTGATATATGAGTTAGGGTCATTGAGAATATCATAAGATTTTTCAAGATATTCTTCTTTATTCATAATTACTGTGATATTACCTTTGTCTGATTTTGTTAGAATAAGATTCGGATTGTTTTTAAAAAAAGTTTTAGTTTTTTGGTATATAGAGTTCAAAAAATGGTTATTGTTAAGAGGTTTTTGGAAAAAATATGTCTAAAAGATATTTTCTTGAAATGGTTGAAATCAACAAGGCAAATAATAGTATGAATAAGAAAAGTGACATTGAAAATCTTAGTGATATTTATAGCTACCTTTTGAATATTGAACAAAATAGATAATTTTTCATTATTTATATGATTATTTCATAAAAATTAAATTCACTTCTATTAAGGTCAAAATATAAGAAATTATTTGCCAAAGTCATTTTCACAGGTTATAATCTAACCTTATCTCCTTTTCTATTAACGTCAAAAACAAATTATCTGTCAAAGTCATTTTATAAGGTTATAATCTAACCTCAAATTCAAACTTCATTGAATACTTATAAAGTAACCTAAAAAAATTGAAATAACTAAGTAACGAACAAACAAATTATGTATCGATTTGTCTTATGTGAAATATGACATCAAGTATATTATAATTATATTTATTTTTACATTTACAAATTTTTTAATGATTATTTATATTGAATTTACCTTAAATATTTTACATGTAAGTACTTATATTTATTTCTCTATTTTTAAATCATATTTATATTTGTATATGTATTATAGTGCCCTGAAGAAGTGTCAAAAGGACACGAAAGCTTGGCGGCATTTTGTAAATAAAAGATCTTGGCGTTGATTCTTTGGACTGAAATCCCCGTTATCCCCACCTATATAGCATTTTTCAGTCGTTATATAAAAAATATATATATATATATTAGTATTTTACAAATTCGTCTAATTAGCAGGTGGTCCTGCTCTGTATGGTCGAACTATTCAGAAATTAAGTTGTTAAAGCCAAAGAGCCTTCGGGCGGAACAAGATTGTCATGAACGTAGCATAAAACAAACAAAAAATAATGAACAGAAAAAAGTAACCCACTAAAGTTTATCTTCGCTCATATTTCAAAGGGTAGAATGAAAGATCAAATAATGTTTATCTTCGACAAATTGATGTAATGGTTAAAACAAGGATAATCAGCGTATTATGGTTTCAAACAAGGTTATTAGAATTGGGCGAAGTATCGATGCTAGATTCAATATCTTTTTTATGTCAAGGTTATTCGCTCTAAAAGTGAGGAATTTATCAGAAATTGTTTCGTAACGTCACTTTAATTTCCCAATAAGCCACACTGTTGTCACTGATTCCGTGACAATTTTGAGGATCCTGAAGATAAACAATTTTTGCGTTGATATTTAATCGTAAATGGTAATCGAAATATATGGAAGACAATGGTTGTTCTCCTCCTAATTTCAGATACGAGTGTGTTAATCATCTTTGAACTACAGATAACCCACAGATAGATAAGACACTGATTGTGGCGCCATCTAAAGAGCCTGTCGACTAAACAATTGAATGATGTTGAAAATATTTTTATAATTTTAAGTTTCGGCGGTATATTCAAATCTACTGCATTTTAATTATTTTATTTCAAAATAGCAATTTATAGTCCATCATTTGACATTTCATTCAAATTAACTCCATTAACTCAATAATGATTAGATGTTAGTTAAATTACAGGAAATATCAAATGATGGACCATAAATGCTCAAAATGGAAAAAATAAAAGAATAATCATATAATGAGTTTATTTATTTTGGTATAAAAATACACAACAAATAATTTCTTTCACAAAGTACTTTTCTTAATCGACAGAATATATAATGTAAAAACAATGCAATAATTTGAGTAACATACATTCTAGATTGGAGTATCATTAGATTTTTAAATGATGTTAAATCAAGATAAAAGTAATTATTTATAAGTTTATATTAATTCATTTATTTATTATTATACTCCTATAAACACACATAACTGGACAAACTAGTGGAATATAACTGCTAATCACTTAATCAAAAAAAGTGTTAGCAAAGAGTAGTAAACTACTATGTTTGGAAACTTTCTGTGAAAGAAAATATTTGAGTATAATTACTGTGACAGTTAGAACAAAAGTAATTAAGATATTTTTAAAGGAAACGTAGTTAACTACTGCCCAGCTCTGTAAATACAAGGTACCAAGTAATAACATTTTAGAGTTGCTAAACAGCACTTATGACTGTACAAAATATAATATATCTAACATTTCATTTCCACTTACATTTCTTTAAAGTATCAAATAGGTCTTCACGGCTCTTAAAAATCCCATCGTCTTGTGGAAATCCTTTCTCGTTTCTGGATGAGCTTCTACAATTAACAACAGTTATATAAGTAAACGCACAAAATAACAATAGTAAATAAGTAAACACACAAATATGCTTGAAAATTTATATCAACAAAAGAAAACAAAATGTGCTTACTAGACCAAATACTTAGGCGTAATGGGTAAACAAAAATTAATGCTGACTTTCCCATAAATTCCCATACCATGGGCTATATATGAAAATCATTTCTTAAGGAGTAAACTCAAAATATAAGTACTTAGTGAAAAAATAGTGTTTTTGCTAATTCTAAAGCATTCATTTTTACTTTATAAATGTCTTTAATTGAATGTATTGGAATTAACTTTGGGATTAAATAAAACTATCAATTTTTACTACTTACTGATCAATTAAAATAAATGAAAAACGTATAATGAACAAGATTGTCAATTTTACATATATACGATTATGAACATTTACATATTTAGTAATTTATTTCTTAAAACTATCTACCTACGTCTCAAAAATGAAAGGACTTTATGCCGATTAATGGTTTTTTCGCTTCGCAACACTTTTAGTGAAGGTGGTAAGGACTCAAAACCTTCCATCCCATAGCTGGTGGAGGGAATAGCTTCTACGTGTGGTGAAGGTGGAAATGGCTGAACACATTTACAGGTGGAGGGAATAGCTATAACATTAAATAATATCCAGATTCTTATTTTTTCAATGCGTACATTTTAAAATGACCAAAATTGTAGCAAGCATATTGATTGAAATTAATTGTCTCGACCCTTGCTCCGCGGAATCTACTCATATTACTGATTTCAATGAAACTTACTGTTTCTAGATAATTCCACAATATACTGACAAAATGTTAAAAATTCTAAGAAATTGATAATTGTTTCATCGTCAGAATGACAGAAGTTACGTTTCATTTGACGCCTACTTGATGTTTAGTAGTTATTTTTGGCTAGACCAAGAAGTGACCTACCTTGTGATTGACTACAAGAAGTATGATATTATATTAACATATATTAAATCATTTACAAGGTAGGTCACTTCTTGGTCTAGCCAAAATTAATTATTAAACATCAGGAAGGCAACAAATGAAATGTAACTTGTGGCATTCTGACGATAATATTTAATATCAAAACAATTGTCAATATCTTAGAATTTTTAACATTTTTTCAATATATTGTGGAATTATCCAGAAACAGTTTTATTAAAAACTGCTATTTTGAATACAATAAAACTTACTTTCAATTTCTGTTAATTTCCTCTCATACTTTCTGGCGGGCATTTCAACTTTTCCAACTGGAGAATAATATGTATGGCTGGAAGACATATCTAGAAAAAATGTATGTTATTAAACTCTTTTTTTCCAATTACCGATAATAAATACTTCTTTTAGGGATCGTCTCCTGTATAGGCCCCTCTACTTTGACGGAAAACAAAAAACTGTCTGTTATATATTCATTGAATAATCTAAAATATATACATATTTAATAACATTAAACAAATTTATATATAAAAAAAATCCCAATGGCACAGGACCAATTGGACATGCTTATTTCAGTAACATTTTTGCATAATACCCAAAATAAAAAAATAGCTACAAAAGCGTCAAAATGAAAAACAAAGGAAAAACGATTTTTTTTCAACTTTGACAGGCCGCCATTTTGTTTTTACTGGGCCGATTTGGCTCATTAACAAAGTCGTCCAAGATTTTGGTCTAACCGATTTTTGTAGCGCGTTTGGTTTCGATCCGTCAAAAAATACGCCCTCTATCGTGCTTACAAATACCGTTATAACACACACATATATTATATATTGTTATGTGCTTTCTTTCCTCAGAAGAATTACGGACGTCACTATGACTCCCGTGGCTTTACTATCTACCAGATTTTCTCGGGCGCCAGATTTTTGGGATGGTTTACTCCACCGAACTCTCGGAAATGGTAGCGTCAAGAGTTACCAGGGTAGCAACAGATGGAGGTTAAGTAATTCCAGGGGTCTGTTGTTTTTGACCTCTATGCCGTGCGAAGTGGGAAACAGGCTTTAATTGTTTACCACTATCGGAAAATGAAACTACCTGTGCTTTATAAAATTTCACAATTTATTTCGGTTTCGAAAGAATTTGGGAAAAAAAGGAAAATAAAACGAACCCCTTTAACTATATAATTAAACAACTAAATTTTGATGAAAGCCCTTCAGTATTTGCGATTTATATTAAATTACTGCCCAGACCAAAGCACTTTATTACAGAATAAATGTTTTACGCTTACAAGCCTAACGTGCAAAGCTCTAATAGTTTTCGGCGATCGCCGGTGAAAATCAGCGAAAATTTACTAGCAGTACGGTGAGAATTACACAGAGAAAGCGTTATAAAGGCACTAGCAGTGTTCTACGGGAGCATTTCTTGGCATTTGTGTACGGTTTAAGATAAAAGAAACGGTAAATAATAGAGTTACCTCGGTTTTTATGCAGATATTTCCCCGGCCGTTGGTGCTAAAATCAATCGTGCAAAGATCAGTTAGTCGGCAGAACCCGAAAACCTCCCCTTGGCGAACCTGCTATGGCAGCGAACGCTCGCGAGATTATTTCGTTCCACGCCTTGGAAAACCCTCGAAGATGTCCCTGCTATGGCAGCGAACACAGACGAGATTCCTCCAAGTTGCCTATTATGAAATATTTTAAAGTTACGCTACCAAGGCCTAGAATAGAACGGCGGTGATTAATAAATTTCCCTTGGTTTTGTGCGGATTTTACCCCGGCCGTTGGTGCTAAATCAATCGCTCAAAGAACAGTAAGCCGGCAGAATCCGAAAACCTCTTCCTGGCGAACCTGCTATCGCAGCGAACGCACGCGAGATTATTTCGTTTCACGCCTTGGAAAACCCTCGAAGATGTCCCTGCTATGGCAGCGAACACAGACGAGATTCCTCCAAGTTGCCTATTATCAAATATTTTAAAGTTACGCTACCAAGGCCTATGGTACTAGATTCAACACACCCCCGAAATAATTTGAGAGTCCCTCAAGAATTTACCTGCTTTGCAGCGAGAATGCTTGAAAGTTTCCCGACGTTATTTCCTTTCCCTAGTGTTGTATACCGGAATTGGGATTCCCGAAATATCTTGAAAATCCCCCAAGAATTTACCTGCTTTGCAGCGAGAATGCTTGGGAATTTTCCAATTATATTTCTTTCCCCCCGAAGTTACAGCCAACAGTAAATTCTTACTTCGGAATCGTACACAAATACGCGGAAAATCACTCAAATTAAACAAGCAGTAAGCAAAATAAAATCTATTAATACAATTACTAAATACGCTAGAAGCAAAATAAATCTCAACACCAGAATAATGAAAAATAATTTCTAAATTCGCTTACCTCGCTGGCGAAAATCAGTCGGCGTTTCGGTTACGGCGGAAAACGGTGGAACTGTCAGAGCACAGAGTTAAAGCAGCACAAGAATCAGGAGTCAAAGAGAGCTATTCCGTTCCGTTTGCCGGTTTTATACATTCTTTCTCGACCCCACTCAGGAGGTTCCCTACTTAGCAATCTTAAGAACGGCGTCGACTGGCGTGCGCGAGCGATGCAGTAAGAAATACACATTAAATATATACCGGATGTATCAATATACATATTTAAAATTATTAGGAACAAATAAATTTACAGCTTTTGATGAAAGAGGGGTGTATAAGCAAATAATGACGGAACTTAATAATAAAATGAGAAATAAAATATATACAGTTGAATGTCTGAACGGAAAAAAAATAGTAACATCGTTACATCCCCCTCTTTCTTCGGTAAAAAAAATTAATAAGTGAAAGTGAAGCTTTCATTATATATTTTTTTTTCAATCTAAACCTAAAACGAATATTTTTCACACAAGACTAAACTTCTTTACCCAAGAAAACTTGCAGCGGCGTGGATTCCAAACCTCGCTGGCGTTACTGGAGTCTGGAACTCCTCGTACTCAGACTTGGATACGGGCAGGAAGAGCGTTGCCTCACTCCTCTACAGGTGGGGCGGTTCCGAAGCATCGAGTACCGCTGACGAACGCCGGTGATGTCTTCTGGAGTTTCCGGGGAACAGTCACATAGGTTGCATTGAGTGCCAACATCTCGGCGGGATCGGGAAACTATGAGTGCTTGAGTTGCTACAGAGCGTCTTCCCGGCTCAGGTGAAGAACGGGACATGGATCGGCAAGTAGCTCGGCTTACAGACGGTTGATTCCAGCGGGAACAACGTAAGGACGGCTTCATAACAGTAGTCCTAACTGTCGGCATCTTGCACAAACAATCTCGGGACATCTGACCAAAACGTCCGCAACGGGAGCAAAATAGGATAGCTTTTCTGCGAGTACAAGCGTCACGGCGGTGTCCGGGATATCCACATTTCCAACATAGATCCCTCTCAATGGGCAAGTAAATGTCATCGCATGTTGGCTCGCTCGATAACTGGCATGTATAGCTGGACTTCTGACCGGTCCCTCGTCTAATTTCTTCCGGTATTTTGTCTAGTAACGAGGACGTACTGGGCGCTGCAGGAATCTCCGGGTCCATTTCGTTACACTCGGGCACCGGGCTCACACCCTGCGTTACTTGGACTGACGGTCCGGCGGTCGTATCTAGATTGGCACTAGGTAGGTCCTCTGGCGGGGCCGATTCGGGCGGGAGGTCATCTTCATCCCAACTCTCCATCCTAGTTATGTCTAACACTTCAAATGAGGACTCGGAACCCATGGTGTATAGAGTAAGAGGCCGAAAATCTATAAACGAAAAGACAGTTTAATTCTAGCCGGAACTGTATGCACGAACAAAGTTTCGGGTGCGGGAAGTGCTACACTTAACGTGAGTCTGACTGACACTAGGTTCAAACGGTTCTCCCCATAAAACAAAAGAAAATTCTTCAAAACATCCCCTAATTACAAAGAACTAAAAAAAAATCCTACACAGAACACGCGGACGCACTCACACAGTGCTAGCGTTCGTTAACCGGCGGTAGGTATACCTTACGCAGAACCCCTTGGTCATCGAATAGGTACACCCTACACCAACGTCGCGGATCGGAATTTCCGGGCCGGAATGGACGGCTACGGTTGACCCATTCGGTCGGCCACGGATGGTCCTTGGCTTGTTGGAGGGCGAAGGAAATCAGCCGTTGTTGTTCCGTTGGACCTGCTGCCAACCGGGGTGGAACAGATGGGGCAGGAGGCGGCGGAAATAATGGGTCGAAGGCGTATTGGACATCGGACCGTTGGGTAATTTCTTCGCTGCACTTGACCCATTCATAATCCTCTGCCGGCAGGATTATCTCTCTCCGGATAACGGTTTCCAGCGTGACCGCCTCCACATACGTGCCGGCTTCCGGATAGGGGGGTGACGGCGGCGGTGTGTTGCCCGGGACATACGGCGCTACAGCCATCAGGTCTTCCATGGAGGAACGCTCGGAATCCGGTACCCATTCGAAACCGAATTCAAAGTCCGACACGTCCTCCCAGGTCGGGACAAAATCTTCCGGGAACAGGGGCGTTTCCGGGAACGTCGAGGTAACAGGCGAGGGAGAAGCTGCGGGGCTGGTCACAGGGGAAGTCAGATCTATGATCTCTTCTTCCCGTTGCAGGTGTTCTCTTACTTCCGGGGTACATTCCCGTACCTGGGTATCTCGGCTTCTTTCTGGCTGAGGTCGTTCGGCTCGGTCTGTTACCAGGTTTCGGAGAAGTGCGGGATCATTCCCAAGAGGCGGTACTTCATAGTTCGGTTTCATTCTGAAAAGTACTAATTACTAGCGTTTCATGAAATCGGTTTCAAGTCTTTAATATGTATCCGATAATAACGCCTGCCTTGTGCATCTTTTAAATCGTACACAACGGGGGATAGAACTTTCACTACTTTATACGGACCGGAATATTTCGGGGCAAGTTTCGCGGCCACATGGTCTGCGGCGGTTGACAGGGTATGTTCTTTTTTCATTACCGAATCACCTACCGTACATCTCCAGTCCCGGCGGCGTAGATTGTAATATCGGCTATGCGTCGTAAAGGCTCTAGACAGATTCAGTCGGACTAGTTCGAAACATTCTTGCAATTTGTTCAAGCTAAGTAAGTGCTGTTCAGAGACTTCATTTTCGGCATTTCCGGCATCATTGGGTGTTTCAGATTCTTCTTTCGCATGATCTTGTTCCACTTCTCGGCGTAGTGTATTCGGGACGTTCAGATCTCTTCCGAAATTGAGAAAGGCGGGAGAAAAGCCGGTAGAGTCGTGCTTAGAGTTATTAATCGCAAACTTCAGGTCGGATATTCTCAGATCCCAATCTCGGTGGTCTTGTTCACAATACTGAGCTATCATGGTCTTTAAAGTACGGTTAGCTCTTTCAACAGGATTAGCTTGTGGTGTATATGGCGGGGTGAATCGATGGCGTATTCCTAAGCCTCTCAACATTTCCTTAAAGAGCTTACTATCATATTGTGTCCCATTGTCTGATAATACGGTGCGAGGACATCCAAACGTGGTCAGAACTTCTTCGTAAAAAGCGTTACTTATCGAGCTAGCGGTCGCTTTTCTGATCGGTTTACACTGTACTCATTTTGTGAAACGGTCCTAGAACATGACTATGTAGCAGTTTCCTTTTTTACTGCGCGGCAGCGGTCCAACAAGATCGGTACTGACAGTTTCCCAGGGACGTCGATTTCGGGACGGTTGCATCTTCCCAGCTAACTGCTGTTGAGACGGTTTGTACTTTAAGCATTGCATACAGTCACGGACGTACCTGGTTATGTCCCTAAACATTCCTGGCCAGTAGTACATCTTAGCAATCTTCGCTATTGTTTTTGCAATCCCTAAGTGTCCGGCGGTAGGGGCATCGTGATTTTCCTGTAAAACACGGGATCTTTGTGACTTCGTCACACACAGCTTCCACGGGTCAGACAGTTCAGGCTCACTCAGATCATTCAGGTCCCAAAAATGTCGGTACATTCGTCCTTCTTTGATGCAGTAATCGGGAAATTTACCTGGGTCTCTCAACACTTCCTCTTTCTTGTTTCGGTACCAGGAACATTCCTCTGGAATATCGGCTATGCACCTTCCGCTGATTGCTCAGGAGTGTCCGGCAGCGGGTTCCTAGACAGTGCATCAGCTACTCGGTTCATGGCACCTCTTCGGTATTTGATCTCGAAATCGTATTGCTGCAAAAATATACTCCAGCGGGCTAGACGACCAGATGGACTAGATATAGAATGCAGCCATCGTAAGGACTGGTGGTCAGTTACCACCGTGAAATGATAGCCTTCTAGATAGGGGCGCATCTTATCAATCCCCCAAACTATGGCAAGGCATTCTTTTTCTGTCACTGAGTAGTTCTTTTCAGCTGGACTCAGGGTTCGGCTCGCGTAAGCTATCACATGTTCATTACCATCTATCTGTTGCGTCAGGGCCACCCCTAATCCATGTTCGGAAGCATCGATTTGCAGCGTAAACGGTAGACTGAAATCTGGGCAACTTAAAACAGGCGCTTCAGACAAACAGGTCTTGATTCTGGCAAAAGCACATTCTTGTTCTTCAGTCCATTTCCAGCGGTGTGCCTTACGTAGTAACTTGGTTAATGGAGCTACTGTCTGAGAAAACGAGGGCACAAAACGGCGGTACCAAGAGGCTACTCCCAAAAATCTTCGTAGCTCACGGACGTTTCGTGGAGCTGCAAACTTCGAAATACTCTCTACTTTTTCGGGATCGGTACTGATACCTTCTCCGGTAATGACATGACCTAAATATTTCATGGATGGTAAACAGAAATGGCATTTTTCTGGGTTTATTTTCAGCTTGGCGTCTCGGAGACGGCGGAAAACCACACCTAGATTTTTCAGGTGTTCTTCGAACGTTTTTCCTAGTACAATAATGTCATCCAAATAGGCGAATGCATGCGGATCCAAATCAGGTCCGATAATTCGATCTACTAGTCGCTGAAAGGTGGCCGGCGCTGAATGTAGACCAAACGGCATAACTGTGAAATGGAAAAGTCCACGCCCTGACACGGTAAATGCAGTGATGGGTTTACTTTCTGGAGCTAAAGGGACTTGCCAATATCCACTCTTCAGATCTAGACTGGAGATATACTTTGCGCGTCGCAATTTATCCAGGATAGCATTTATGAATGGAAGAGGGTAGGCGTCCTTCCTTGTGACATCATTCACCTTCCGAAAGTCAATGCAGAAACGGTTTTTCCCATCCTTTTTCTTAACGATTTCCACCGGAGAACTCCACGGACTGCTCGAGGGTTCTATCACCCTTTCCTTCAGCATCAGGTCCACTTCAGCGTTACAAATCTCTTGCATCCTTGGGTTCTCTGGACGGTATCGTTGCTTGATTGGAGTTGAGTGCAGTAGGTGGATCTCGTGTTGCACTAGGTCTGTCGGTCCTTGAACTTCCTCAAATTTCGGTAATTCCATGTCGAGGAATCTTCTCAACGTTTCCTCTTGTACTCCTGTTAGGTTTCGGTCCTATAACGGCGTTATAGTTTCTATGGGAGATTCTTCGGTAAGTAACTCCCTACTGTCATCAAACTCTCCTAAATCAGACCGGGTCAAGCCGGTAAATGTTCCAAGTTCCTGGCAGTTATCAGTATTGTTATCAGAGTTTACATCTTTGCAGATTCTTCTAACAGCGGATTCTCGAGGATATTCTATACTAGATCTCCCTCTATCACCTTGGGATCTGTCCACGGCTGACTGGGAGATATCAGTCAATATCCTATCAGGTTTCACTCGAGAATATTCAGTATCAGATCTCCCTCCATCACCTTCGGCTTCGGGTCCGTTCAAGGCTGACTGGGAGATATCAGTCAATATCCTATCAGGTTTCACTCGAGAATATTCAGTATCAGATCTCCCTCCATCACCTTCGGCTTCGGGTCCGTTCAAGGCTGACTGGGAGATATCAGTCAATATCCTATCAGTTTCTCCTAGAGGATATTCAGTATCAGATCTCCTTTCATCACCTTCGGCTTCGGGTCCGTTCAAGGCTGACTGGGAGATATCAGTCAATATCCTATCAGTTTCTCCTAGAGGATATTCAGTATCAGATCTCCTTTCATCACCTTCGGCTTCGGGTCCGTTCAAGGCTGACTGGGAGATATCAGTCAATATCCTATCAGGTTTCACTCGAGAATATTCAGTATCAGATCTCCCTCCATCACCTTCGGCTTCGGGTCCGTTCAAGGCTGACTGGGAGATATCAATCAATATCCTATCAGTTTCTCCTAGAGGATATTCAGTATCAGATCTCCTTTCATCACCTTCGCCTTCGGGTCCGTTCAAGGCTGACTGGGAGATATCAGTCAATATCCTATCAGTTTCTCCTAGAGGATATTCAGTATCAGATCTCCTTTCATCACCTTCGGCTTCGGGTCCGTTCAAGGCTGACTGGGAGATATTGGTCAATATCCTATCAGTTTCTCCTAGAAGATATTCAGTATCAGTAAAGCTTACTGTAGCGGTATCTGTAACAGCACCATTTTTCCTCGCAGTATCATTATCAGTAAAAATGGAACTAGCGGTGTCAGTAACGGTCATTTCGCAGGACAACCCATGATTATTCTCCCCTGGCGGTGGCATTACTGTGTCAATGATTCCTATGGGAGAGGACAGTGTATCTGGTTCTTGACAGTTTACTAGCTTTCCGTCCTGGTAGAACTTCCCTGTACCTAGTTCTAAGCAGAAATTATACTTCTTCAGTGTATCAAGACCAAGAACCATATCAGCGACCAAACCTAGAAAGTGTTCCAACGGTTCCTCCATGATGACGTCATTTATCGTAAGCTGCAGATCATAGATGTCTGTGATAGAAACCAAATTTCCATTTGCTAAACGTGCTCTTGTCGAATGACTTATCGTTCGCTTTCGTTGGGAAAATTGCTTCGCTACTGCATCACCTACATACGATCTGATAGCTCTTGTGTCCAGCAAGGCTTTAAACTTGAAGTCTTCCATTTGGACGTCAATTTGGGGTCGCGGATCTGACGGTTCGGAAGTCGGATGTTCTTGAGAGGCTAAAAGATTAGGAAACTGTGACGGCCTCCCTTCGGGACAGTTTCGGTTTAGTTTTCCGGCTTCGAACAGAAACAGTCTCGGGTAAGGACTCCTTCCTTACGGCAGCGGGAACAGAATATTTTCAGCGGATTTCTACAGTTTGCTCGGACGTGGCCTGTCTCACCACACCGCCAACACAGTGTATTAGAATTTCTCGGTATAGGTGTTCGACTAACTGGATCAACTGGGCGAGAGCTACTGGTACTAGTTATGGGTTCTCGGGGCGGACTGGAAGCTGCATTTGGATTCCGAGATGTATTAGCCGGCGGAAAACGTGGATTTGTTCCTCTTCGCCATCCTCTGGTGCTAGGAATATTTTGGAGTTATTTTCGTAGCAACTCGAATTCCTTGACCTCTTGACAGAAAGTAGTAAAATCCTTAAAGTCCGTTTTACGGATCTGCTGTCGATATTCAGGTAGCAGATTACGATATAGCCAGGCTAATTGTTGTTCATCGGAGAGTTTCTCATGTCTACGCATCAAAGTTTGTAGATCAGTGATGTATGCCGATGCCGCCTCATTCCTCCTTTGCAGACGCTTGCTAATTTCCGCCTATAGGTCTACTTCATAATTAACCGGATAGAAGAAAACGCGGAAAGCTCTTTCAAAATCCTTCCAGTTTGTCCATCGGCTTCGGTTGTTGCGGAACCACCAGACAGGAACTCGGGTAACACCGGTAGTAACTTATCTTGCGGCACATTCTTAGCAGTGCAAATTTCTTCCAGTCGTTCCAGAAAATTTGCCGGATCATCGCGATCTCCAAAGGATACTTTCCAATCGTGCACATTCAACGGAGAAGTAACGGGAGTAGTAGTAGTAGTAGTCATGGTTATTACGGAACTCGTGCCTCCAGTGGTTACTGCAATACGGTCAAGCTCTAGAGCTACCGGACTACTTGGGTTTAACCCTTCGCCTCCAGCCGGAACGGAATTAGTACTCCTTTGTACAGCTGATGATTTTTTTAGAAAACTAGCTAGTCGTCGGCGCTTCTCTCTTACGGATCCAGTTGGAGACAGTTGTCGTTTGGTTAGCTCATCAGAGAGTTCTTCTTTCTTCAGAGAATATATCCAGCCCACAAGCGGCTTATCAGTGGTTTCCTGTGGGGATGTACGTTTATCGTGACTATCCGTGGAGTCGCTGTATTCACTAGTTGACATCAGATGTAATCCTCAAATCGGCTCGGTCGGTATATCCAGACAAGCAAAATACCCAACGCCGGTTCACCCTCGTTGGCGAAAATTTAAACTAGTTACCTCGAATAAACAAGTACAGTTCGGATAATCAACAATAGAGAAAATTTCTTCAATCAACAACAAATCAATATTGTATTTCAGATAAAATAAAATAAAACTTAAGACTTGGCGGATCTTTAAACGTAGAAACCAATACAAAATTTCTCGCAACAGGAAATACAACTCAAGATACAAATGTAAATTTAGAAATTGAAATCTTCAAGATACTTTCTAGAAAACAAATTCTAAGTCAAAATCAGCTTTTATTTCTATTCGATACCCCTAACTGTAATATCTATTCAAAATTGTATGGTCAGTAGTGAACGATGATACCGAAATTGCAGGACAACCAGTATAATATATTATTGTTAACAGTAAATAATTATTAAAATATTAGCAAATGAAAAGTCTCAGTAAATAAAATCACCCTTTGTTTCACAAATTTTGAGTTGAAATCGGCTTTGATTTCTATTCGAAACCCAAAATTACAATACCTATTCAAAATACTATTATCACTAGTGAACGATGATAACAAAATTGTAGGACAGCCGGTATAATATACTATTGCCAGCAGTAAATAATTATTAAAATATTCGCAAATAAAAAGTCTAAGTGAAAATCACCTTTTCTTTCTATTTAATACTGAAAATTGTAATCCCTATTTATTGGTATAGCCGGTATAATAATTATTAAAATATTTCCATGTAAAATCTATTGATTCTATTTCATTAGCAAAATTACTTCTTTAAAAACGATCACAATTCAATATTTCAGTTAACAACAAACAAAACCAAAAAATAGAAAGCAAATATCGTTAACAAGAAACGACTAAAAAAGAAACTGGTTCTCCTAATTTGAAAAATATTTCTATCGGCAATATTTTATTGCAACTTCCAAAATATATTCTTTTACGCACTAAATTTAACAAATTAGATCCTACGAGATTTTCGAAATGTTGGTTGAAAATTTTAATTATGGATTTATGAAGGTTTCCACACTCGTGTTTCTGATTCGGAATTTTAACATCAAAATTCTCTAAATAATTCACAATATGCGGATGAAAATCTTTAATACAGTTACGACAACGGCTCCTGTTTCTATAACGACGGTCTCTGCTCCTTCAACAACGGTATTTGCTCTTACAACTACGGTTCTTGCTTCAATGACAACGATATCTGCTCTTACAATAACGGTCCTTGCTCCTACAACAACGGTTTCTGTATTTTTCTTACAACAGCGGTCCCTATATTTTCTAACAACAAGAGTTACCACGGTAGCAACAGATGGAGGTTAAGTAATTCCAGGGGTCTGTTGTTTTTGACCTCTATGCCGTGCGAAGTGGGAAACAGGCTTTAATTGTTTACCACTATCGGAAAATGAAACTACCTGTGCTTTATAAAATTCCACAATTTATTTCGGTTTCGAAAGAATTTGGGAAAAAAAGGAAAATAAAACGAACCCCTTTAACTATATAATTAAACAACTAAATTTTGATGAAAGCCCTTCAGTATTTGCGATTTATATTGAATTACTGCCCAGACCAAAGCACTTTATTACAGAATAAATGTTTTACGCTTACAAGCCTAACGTGCAAAGCTCTAATAGTTTTCGGCGATCGCCGGTGAAAATCAGCGAAAATTTACTAGCAGTACGGTGAGAATTACACAGAGAAAGCGTTATAAAGGCACTAGCAGTGTTCTACGGGAGCATTTCTTGGCATTTGTGTACGGTTTAAGATAAAAGAAACGGTAAATAATAGAGTTACCTCGGTTTATATGCAGATATTTCCCCGGCCGTTGGTGCTAAAATCAATCGTGCAAAGATCAGTTAGTCGGCAGAACCCGAAAACCTTCCCTTGGCGAACCTGCTATGGCAGCGAACGCTCGCGAGATTATTTCGTTCCACGCCTTGGAAAACCCTCGAAGATGTCCCTGCTATGGCAGCGAATACAGACGAGATTCCTCCAAGTTGCCTATTATGAAATATTTTAAAGTTACGCTACCAAGGCCTAGAATAGAACGGCGGTAATTAATAAATTTCCCTTGGTTTTGTGCGGATTTTACCCCGGCCGTTGGTGCTAAATCAATCGCTCAAAGAACAGTTAGCCGGCAGAATCCGAAAACCTCTCCCTGGCGAACCTGCTATGGCAGCGAACGCACGCGAGATTATTTCGTTTCACGCCTTGGAAAACCCTCGAAGATGTCCCTGCTATGGCAGCGAACACAGACGAGATTCCTCCAAGTTGCCTATTATCAAATATTTTAAAGTTACGCTACCAAGGCCTATGGTACTAGATTCAACACACCCCCGAAATAATTTGAGAGTCCCTCAAGAATTTACCTGCTTTGCAGCGAGAATGCTTGGAAGTTTCCCAACGTTATTTCCTTTCACTAGTGTTGTATACCGGAATTGGGATTCCCGAAATATTTTGAAAATCCCCCAAGAATTTACCTGCTTTGCAGCAAGAATGCTTGGGAATTTTCCAATTATATTTCCCCTGAAGTAACAGCCAACAGTAAATTCTTACTTCGGAATCGTACACAAATACGCGGAAAATCACTCAAATTAAACAAGCAGTAAGCAAAATAAAATCTATTAATACAATTACTAAATACGCTAGAAGCAAAATAAATATCAACACCAGAAGAATGAAAAATAATTTCTAAATTCGCTTACCTCGCTGGCGAAAATCAGTCGGCGTTTCGGTTACGGCGGAAAACGGTGGAACTGTCAGAGCACAGAGTTAAAGCAGCACAAGAATCAGGAGTCAAAGAGAGCTATTCCGTTCCGTTTGCCGGTTTTATACATTCTTTCTCGACCACACTCAGGAGGTTCCCTACTTAGCAATCTTAAGAACGGCGTCGACTGGCGTGCGCGAGCGATGCAGTAAGAAATACACATTAAATATATACCGGATGTATCAATATACCAATTTAAAATTATTAGGAACAAATAAATTTACAGCTTTTGATGAAAGAGGGGTGTATAAGCAAATAATGACGAAACTTATTAATAAAATGAGAAATAAAATATATACAGTTGAATGTCTGAACGGAAAAAAAATAGTAACATCGTTACAATATATATATATATATATATATATATATATATATTAATACAGATCCTCTATTTGAAATTTAAAAGAAAAGTAGAACATAAGGAAATTTATTTATATTTGGCTGCCATACTTTCGATACACACTGTGCTATATGTAAATTCACTAATTATGAAAGATTCAGTATAAATATCAAATTTGACATTTTAATTTCTGATGACATTTGTGTAGAATATATCTAATGATAGATAGAGCAGATTATGATTTGGAGAATATATTTGAAATTTCAAAATATAGAGGTCTCTGCTAGCAGCATTACAAGTATAATAAAAGAATTCAAAATATCACTTGGTTATTGAAAAACATAAATTAGTAATTTTTTTAAAAGCAAGAAAATCGGTAACCGACGGAAAGGAGATTTATTTATTTTGCAAAAGTTTAGTTAGTTGATTTTGAAACCCCGAAGAGGTAACATCAGAATTAGAGTTGTCTCAATTTTATAGTGTAGATAGTAGAAATTGTATATCAATACAACCAGATTAAAAAATTCATTCATTATAAAGTCAGTGCGTGCATAATTCCAATAAGAATTGCATCGTGTGTAGTGAATGTGGTTCGAGATTTATAAATAAAAAAATTTAGAATGTATTCAGAATTCTAAAGTCATTTAGAATTGTACGAGTTATCCTGTTCTCAGTTGGTGAGTCCGCTCCAGTTTTTTAATAATAATAAGGCCTCTTTTTAAATAAAATTTGACATAGATGCATCTATTAGATATTTGATTGCAAACAAAATTAATAATTTTTATAAGGAAATTAACATCAAAATTTTGAATTAGACAAATTTGATTGAAGCTTGTATTTGACATTTATACACGTCAAGATTCAAATCAACGATTGGAACTTTTATTAAACGTTTTTTTTCATTAGATTAATTTATAGTATCTAGGTTGTTCTAATTTTAAGTTTCGTAGAAATTACGACTGTTATTCCTTTGTAATAATTTGGGGAATATTAATTTGATAATTTTTTATCTGGTCGTATAATATAAAATTTTACATTCCAACTCACTGTATTATTTTCATATCATATAATTTCAGAAAATGGAACATTTTGCATTAAATAAAACTGTCGATCAAATCAGTGACAGTTGATAATTTTCAGTGACAGAAGTATTGCAAATGTCATCAGGTATTTGAAGTGCCTTTTATAATATTAAACATACAGTTACTAGAGATTCTGAACAATAGCGAAACAGTTAATTTGGAGATACGTTAAAAATAAATAAATTTTGAATAATTAATTTTTTGAACAGTTTGATCCCACCCTGAGAGAAGAGTAATAGGTCGATTATATATAAATTCATCTTTAGAAACACTACATTAATATTTATTAGAGCCGGACATAAAAACCGTATGTTTGCTAAATTTTATTAAAAACGGTGTTTATGTCTGGGAATGCTCGTGATTTGAAGCTCCCGCCAAAAGTGAAGTAGCATATGTGTAATATAGGTCTTTTTATCTAGGAATTATACTATTTTGTAAGTTGGCGTGTGCCCGCAAGTTTAGTGCAGTCAGTACTGCAGTGGCAACAATTTCCTCTGTGAGTTTTTAATTAATACACATATTTGCGGATTTTTTAACAAAAAATAATGGGGTCCAGGGCTAAGCGGATGGTTCACCAAGCTATTTAAAAAAACCAAGGTTCTGAAAGTACAAGTGTGAATAATAACGATTTATTATTCGAACATATTGGATAAAAATAAGCAACCATTAATTACTGATACTTTCATAGAAGAAAATGTCCCAATTAATGAAATTGTTTCAAATTTCAGTGTTTTGCAGCCTTCCACTTTAAAAGTTTTAAATGACACTGATCTATTAAAAAAAGCTCTAGAATTTGTTGAGATATATAAAAAAGACATATCTGAATCATTTGCCAGAGAAATTCTCAGTTTTCGATCCACTTTCAGAGACGAAATAGAAAAATCTTCGTGTATTAGAAACCTTGCTGATTTATTAATAATAAAAAATCATTTTATGTCCTGCAACTTTCCTGAAGTATGCACTGCATTAATGTTATTTCTTACAATTCCTGTGACTACAACGAGTGCTGAACGATCATTTTCAAAACTAAAATTGATAAAAACCTATTTAAGAAACTCTATGAGACAAGACAGGTTATGTAACTTGGCTATTCTGTCTATTGAAAATTCTATAGCCAGATCTTTAAACTGATGCGGAACATAAAGCTCGAAAAAAATATTTTTCTTAATAAATATCTTTCTTAATAATATTTAATAATATTTTTCTTAATAGATATCTTATTGAAATTAAATTGTTATTTTTATTTCAATGTAAATGTATGCAGGTTTTCTCACGATGTTGTTCCTTCACCGAAAAGCTAGCGAATAGATAATGAATGCATTGAGATATTATGTTCTATGGATGAATGTGAAGTCTCCAATACGCATTGAGCTAGCGTGGGGACCAATCCCTCTCGCCTATGGTCATTAGTGGGACATATACAACGTGTAAATGAGTACGCTGAAAATCTCGAAGTTTACTAAAATTGAACTGAGTACAACGTGACGATTTTTACTGATAGGGCCCCATCAAAAGAATTTGCCACGGGCCCCAGATGGTATAGTTACGCCACTGCAGATATTTATCGTCAATGGATATAAAATCTGCTAATTTCCAGGTTCCCTTATCGAGAAATTCTCGCCAATTAACGGCATTTACTTCCAATCGAGACTTGTTTCAATTTAGACGCTTGTCTATGGGCTTATCAAATTCACCTGCAACATTTCAAAGGCTCATAGACCGTGTGTTAGGCCCTAATTTAGAGCCTTATTGCTTCGTCTATTTGGACGATATTATCGTGGTCACCCAAGCTTTTGAAGAGCATGTGGAGGTCTTGCGTAAGGTTTTCGCTAGGTTAAAAGCTGCAAACTTGATAGTGGCCAAGGAGAAATGTCATTTCTGTCGTCCGGAACTTCTTTACCTAGGATATGTTGTTGATCGCCATGGTTTGAAACCAGATCCAGAAATGGTAAAGGCTATCATAAATCTTCCTGTTCCATCAAATATTTCTGGAGATTTCTGTACTTTAGGCTTAACTTCATGGTATCGACAATTTTTACCAAACTTCTTTACTATAACAGCACCAATTACTAATCATTTAAGGACAAATCAGCGCTTCGTGTGGTCTCAGGAAGGCAATACTGCTTTTAAAACTCTTAAGGTGCTTCTCAGTTCTCCTGTAATGGCGTGTTCCACTTATTCGTTGCCGTTCGTTATTCAAATTGATGCGTCAGGGTATGGTATAGGCGCTGTCTTGGCACAAGAACATTCCGATAAAGAGAAAGTTATTTGTTACCTGACTAGGTTAGAACGTAATTGTAGTACAATGGTGAGGGAATATTAGCTGTCTTGTGGGCAATTGAAAAATTAAGGCCCTATATCGAGGGTACTAAGTTTACTGTAGTAACAGACCATCATAGTTTGGTGTGGTTAAATTGACTTCAACACCCTACTGGACGTTTGGCACTGGCACGTTGGGCTATCCAGCTCCAACAATATGACTACACCATAATCCATCGAAAAGGAAAACTTTGTCCACGATGTTATTAAGAAGCTCTCCTAGTCTGCTGGCTTAACATCTCCAGATGACGATGATAAATGGTATAAAAAGTTGTGGGAAAGGGTTGTAGCTAACCTAAGGAAATGGCCGTCATGGCAAATTAGTGATAACCGATTGATTAAAAATCTTAATCCTCGTTTTCCTAATCTCCTTCGAATTATTGGCGCCAAGTTGTTAGGAAAAAAGAGCGTCCTAAACTTATTGAAGGGGCTCTTGATACTTTGTGTCACACAGGAGTTCACAAAACTATCATAAGTTAGCTAATACTTATTACTGGCCAAAAATGCATGCAGATGTTGCATCATATATTAGGCGTTGTGTAACTTGTATTGCCAGCAAACCGCAACAAAAACTACCGACTGGATTAATGCTTAGTTCACAACGAACAGTATCTAGACCTTTTGAACTACTTTGTGAATATTTAGTGGGTCCATTGTCATGTACGACGTCAGAGTTTCAGTATATTTTGTGGTCGTTGACTGTTTTAGTAAATTTTCATTATTGTTCTCTTTGAGGAAAGCTATTGCTTTGGGAATTATTCGTATTTTAGAGAATCAGGTGTTTTCTGTTTTTGAATTCAATTATCGTAGACAATGGGGCACAATTTCGGTCGAAAGAATTTGTTAAGTTAACGAAAACTTATAATGTCACTGTAAAGTTCACTCCGCATTATCACCCACAAAGCACCCAACTGAGAGGGTTCTAAAAACAATGCTTGGTTCCTGTGTTTCGAATAACCATAGGGTATGAGATCAAAAATTAAACAAAATTGGTTTTGCAATACGTTCGTCTCAACATGAAGTCACAGGTTTTACGACAAACTTTATTGTCTTTGGTAGAAGACTGAGAAGAAGCTTTTGCTGAGTTATATGGCGATATCAAAATTCGCCTAAAAGATGCGTATCACCAAAGTAAGGATATGTGTGATCTTCGGCGCCGCCATGAGAAACTTTTACCCAATCACGTCCCCAACTACGTCCACTTCGACGCTTCTAAATGTTATTCGGCAAAGCTAGCACCAAAGTTAGTAGGTCCTTATCTCATATCAAAAAAATTGTCCCCTTGGACATACGTATTAAAAGATAATAAAAACAAATACTTAGGAGTATTGCATATAGAAAACTTAAAAGCTCTTCCTCCTGGCGAATAATTACTAAAACAATACCGAAACGTCATGATTTTCGGGAGGGAAGGGGGTTTGAATTGTTTCGTAGACTTTTGTTCTACCGTTTTATTAGTTTTTTAATCAAAAGAATTGTTCTTTATTTACCATAACCCAAAATAATAAAATTAAATGATACGCCTATAGCTACCTTCATTAACTATTACCAATTTGCAAACATTTTAAAATAGCTACCTTGTAAATTAAAATGATAATGTATAAATTAAAACATAGAAGTCCAATCAAGTTCATTATCGTCGTTTAATTTTTTGCCAAAATTTATATTTAGGATTGATAATAAACTGTACCGAATTTTTCTTTTTCTCTTTGGTGTTTGGATATATTTTGTTAGCAAAGTAGTGGTCTCATGTAAATTTTGTGTTGCCGTATTGCACCTTCAAGAAATTGGAAGAATAAACCACTAGAAAAAAGCCAAAGCTAAATCCAAATTCATAACAGAGCGAAAAATCTTCATGGCAAAACTACGTATCATCTTTGACTAAAGATACAAATCCAAGTCAAGTATGGAAAAAAATCCGAAAAATACAAGGAAATAAAACAAATCCCAATATTCCTAGTCTAGTAAGCAATGGCTCAGTAATTACTGACAACTTACAAATTGCTAACTGTTTAACTTAAAGCTTTGAAGAAAAATTTGAAAGCAAGAATAATTCTCTATCAACTTTATTTGCTCATACTCTCCAACCACTCCCCCTACCAACAACTATAACACAAGATGTCAATTATTTGAATACTTCTTTCACCTATTTCGAACTATCATCTGCTCTCAATTCCTGCAAAAACACCGCTCCGTGTCCCGACGACCTCCCTTACATTTTTCTCAAAAAACTTACAACAGCATGCCTCTATAAACTTCTTGAAATTTATAACGTGATCTGGACATCACATACTTTTCGTAAACAATGGCTCAACTCTATTATCCTGCCCATCAATAAACCCGACCATCCTTCATCATTACCTCAATCTTATAGACCCATTGCATTGACTTGCACCATCTGCAAACTTATGGAAAAAATGATAAATAAAAGACTCTTGTGGTTTCTAAACAAACATAAAATTTTCTCTGAAGCCCAAACGGGCTTCAAACTTCACCGCTCTACCAATGATAACCTGGTGCTTCTTCAAACACATATAGCTGATGCAATAAACGATAAACACAACATGATCGCTGCCATTTTTGATATAGAGGGAGCTTTTGACACCATACCCAGAACAGCGATAATCAATACATTAAAACATCATACAAAGTGTATCGACGAGATAGGGAAACGAGTTTTTCCACAAAACATACAGGAGGTGGTGTCCTCATAGCCGTGTCCGAAGAGTTAACTAGTTATGCTGAGGATTCTTGGCGGTCCGAAGCAGAGGATGTATGGGTCACCATCGTTCCTCTTTGTGGACTTCGAAAGGTGCATATAGGGTGTGATTACATACCTCCCAGAGACATGGCTGCATTAAACTTTTTCTGTACTAAGCTTATTGATATTTACTTAAATAATATTAACGATACTTTTATCATATGTGGATATTTCAATATTCCTGAAATTAAATGGTTATTGAACGAGGGAGATTATTGTAAGCCAAATAATTATATTAATCCTATATCTAGCTTATTAGTCGACACTATGTCTCTTGTTGATATGGTTCAGTATAACCCAAATGTGAATATATCTGGCAACACTCTAGACCTCATATTTAGCAGTAGTTTTTCAATAAAAAATGTACGTCTTTCATTGGAATTCGATATGGATATTCCTTTCAATATTTGTACTAGAGCTGTTAATCAATATCGCTGGAATTTGAAGTTGGCAAATTATCACGAAATTAACCGACTTTTATGTAGCGTTAACTGGGCAGCTGAATTTCATTCAATTGACATAAATAAAGCAATTAATCTGTTTCACAATATTATTGACCAGATCGTTCACTTACATGTACCTCAATATCCCAGCTATTATAAAAAATACCCTCATTGGTTCTCTTCTTCTACAATAAAATTGATTAAAGAAAAAATTAAATTTCATTTTCGATGGAAGAAATACCATAATAATTTAGATTACTTAAGATTCAAAATTTTACGAGACAGATCAAAATTTTTAATAAATGAAGATTATAAAAAATACTTGACTACTGTAGAAACGAATATTATTCATAATTCTAAATGTTTTTTGCAATTTGTAAAAAGCAAAATAAAAGCAAATGATTTCCCTAATAACTTGCTCACTGCTCAGGGCCCTACTACCGACTTACAGAAAATTTGTGATATATTTTCAGATTATTTGTCTTCTGTTTTTGTAAGTAGTGATGCTAGTAACTTTGTTAATATGTATACTAACACACCACTAAATATTTCTAACTACACAATTACTCGTGAAACTATTGATAAAAAAATTGAAAATTTACCCAATAAAGGTCCTGGGCCAGATGAATTACCTACTGATTTTATTAAAAATAGTAAGGAATCACTAATAGAGCCATTATTTTTGCTATTTAATAAATCTCTCAGTTCAGGTCAATTTCCTGATATATGGAAAACAGCCTTTATTACACAAATTCATAAATCTGGAAGCAAGAATAGAGTTGAAAATTATAGACCTATTTCTAAATTAAACATCTTTAGTAAGGTGTTTGAAAGTATCATTTTTTATTTTCTTTATCATGACGTAAAAAACTTACTTAACATTGAACAGCATGGCTTCATGAAAAAACGTTTGGTAGATACAAATTTATTCCTATACGTTGAATACATACTTAAAAGTCTAAATGATAGGCATAACGTTGATTCTGTGTATACTGATTTCAGTAAGGCCTTCGACAAAAACGATCATTCCATCCTTGTCTCAAAACTTTCTGAAGTCGGTATACATGGTAATTTATTAGGATGGTTCGACTCATATGTCAGAAATAGGTCACAACTAGTAATTGTAGGTGCTCTTAAATCTAAGGCTGTGGTAACTACTTCAGGAGTACCTCAGGCGTTCCATTTAGGTCCTTTACTTTCCAATTTATATATAAATGACATCTATAGTTGCTGAGTTTGTTATGTATGCCCATGATTTGAAAATATATCACTCAATTTCATGTGCTTACGACAGAGTTCGATTGCAAGAAGACAGACAATTTATCCGACTACTGTGTGAGGAGTAATTTGTTGTTAAATTTCTCAAAGTGTAATTATATACAATTTTCTCGTTGTAATTCAGACTTGAAGTACAACACATGAAATTTCTAATAGCGTATTACACGCTGTAGATACGGTTAGGGATCTTGGTATTCTTTTAGACTCTAAATTACTTTTCGATCGGCATATTTGTAATATAACTAGAAAAGCTAACCAGCAGTTGTGCTTCATATACAGAACATGTTTCGAACTTAAAAATCCTCTTACCATTATATATGGCATACGTAATATTAACATTTGGTTCTACTATTTGGGACCCGCGATATTCGGTCTATATTTCAAAATTAGAAACAGTCCAGAACAAGTTTATTTCATATTGTAAAAGAAAATTTTATTTCGATGTGGATAGGCAACGTATTCGTTCTAATTTAAAGATAATTTCACTAGAGCATGGTAGGCAAATTGCGGATGTACTGTTTATTCACAAAATCCTCAATAACAATATAGATTGCCTTGAACTTACAAACTTCATAACACTTCGTATTCCCAGCCACTCAACTAGAAACAATTATACCTTTATCACACATCAGGCACTCACCAATTATTTTCTAAATTCTCCTGCTCACAGAATAACAAATACTTACAATAAATTGTCCAGTATTGTTGAAATGGATATTTTTTATCGCAGTGCAGATTTGATTAAAAAACTACTGAAAGACTATTTTTTGCAAATTTAATTTTGTTTTATTACCTACTTTTGTTCTCTCTTTTTTCTCTTTTTTTTGTATACTTGTACTTACTTTTATTTAATGTAGTTGTATGATTATATTTATATTTTCTTTTTTACCTAATTTGCAAAATTATGTGTAACTATTAGTGGATACTTTTATGGGTTTGTCCTGTTTGTATCCCAAATAAATAAAATAAATAAATGAATAAAATATGCTAGTTTTATTAGGCCAGAAAAAGAACAATTTATTATTACTTTAACACAATCCTGCACTATTATTTTTTTGAACTTAATGCTTAAATCATCTTATTTTGCAGCAATGAAGCTAACAAAAAAGAAGTTGTTAATTATAAGGAAATTCCTATCGGAATATGAAGTAAAATAAAGCAAAACACCTTATTCAAAACTATTTATAATGTGAAAGCTATGTGAATATATTTTTTATATACATAAAAATATTATATTTTTTAATGTGAAACTTTGCGTCGTCAAAAAAGTTATAAATTTGCTATGCTTCATAAGTCCTACATTTTGAGGTCTTTATAAATAAAAGATTATAAGTTTGCAATTTAACTTACCTCAAGATATTTAGGAAAAGCATGCATTGACTTTTCAAAGTTCTTAAAAGAACAATTAGGTACACAACGCGTAAATACCATTATTAAAATGAAATAAGAATCAAATATAATACCAATAATAAAAAAATATAAGAATGATGAAATCGAAAACACAAAATAACGAATAGTCAATGCTTAGAAATTCAAACAATCAAACATGAAAGATGATTTATTTATTAAGTTGACGTTAAGATCGACACGGAACCACCGTGATATCGAAAACAGCAGATTTTACCACTGCGGAACAGCAGCGCTTAGTTGTTGTTAGTCATAACTAAAAAGTGAACAACCCCTGTAATCGAGCAGATAATTATACTGTGCATCTGGAAAATTAAACTTCAAGGCCGCCGACAAACCCGAATTCAAAAATTCTTCACTCAAGCTGTAACCATATGGTTTTCTAATCCCTATATAGAAACACTATAGATAATAATTCAATTGATTTGATTCATGTTATATTTCAGTAGAGAGATTTCAATACTCATGATCTACTGTGTTCTAAATATCTAAAATATGCTTATTAAACACTTAAATAAATATCTTGATAAATCGACGGAATCCTACTATATTTCTATTCTTTCATGATCTAAAAAATACCTTAACCTCACTGGAGCTTGTGTAATAGCAAATAATTTCATTGTAATGAAAAATAATGCAACGAAAGAACAGCAGCGTACTACAAGTACAATGCTACCATAATATGACGCTAAGCTAATTGGAATAAATTTAAATCAAAGATTGGAACAACGGTAGATACTCTAGTTTTGACAGAACCCAATAATTTCTTTTCCATAACGGACAATGAACGTATCTACATTCTAGTGTGAGTGAGAGAACATTGAATTTATATCACATTACTTCGAATCCAAAACATCCAATATCAAATGGTATGGTAGAGAGACACATTCAAACGATATAAAAGATTTTAAAATGTTTAGCTAACATTGATCCATTTCTAGAATTATTAGAAATAAGAATAACTCCAATAGATATTAGTTGCTTTTCACCAGCACAGCTTTAAAAAGTATTTTGCCAGTAACAAATGAGAATTTTTTTTTTAATTCCATTTTTATTGTCGCATCAACCATGTCGGTTATTAGCGACAAAGATTATTTTACAAGGTTTTGATTACATTAATTTCAGTAAGATATCGAACTAATACATTTATGTCACAGTTTTGTCCTAATACCGATTTCAATGTGTTTGGTATATTGTTTTTCACTCGGGCGTCCTCATATCTGGGACACTCAACCAGAATATGTTTTACTGTTATCTGCTTGGAACATGTAGTACACTGAGGCATTTCTGTCCTGGCAAGTAAATGTTGATGCGTCAGTTTAGTGTGCCCTATCCTTAGTCTTGTCAGTAGTACTTGGTTGGGCCGCCTGTTTGGTATTGTATTCCAGGGTTTCACACTGGGTTTCACCTCGCGTAATTTTGCTTTCAAATCAAGCCACTGATTTTGCCACGCACTTATCGCTTTTTCTTTCACGGTATGCTTCAAATCACTGATGGTCGTCGCGTTTACAACTACCGCACTATCACTTTCTGCTGCTTGTTTTGCCAGTTGGTCTGCTTCTTCATTACCCTGGATTCCTATGTGGGAGGGGATCCACATAAATTTTACATTTATTTGGGATTCTTGTAGTTGGAAGAGTTCCTTCTTTATTTCCATAGCAATGGGATGACTACTATAAACTTGCTGGATGGATTTTAATGAACTGAGGGAATCTGTGATTATGAGGATGTTGGAAGAATTCGCATTTCTGGACAGTTTAAGGGCTTGTAGCAATGCATATATTTCTCCAGTGAAGACTGTACTGCAGGTAGGTAATTTAAAAGATAAGTTCTGATTTGCCGTAACAACCGCGACTCCGACGCCAACTGTAGTTTTCGAGGCATCCGTATATATTTTGAAATGGTCATTATATTCAATGAGTTTTGTTTGGAAGATGTTTTTTATCAGCAAACTGGGTAGTTCATATTTTTTAAAAGAGGTAAGAGTGGTGTCAATTATTGGTTTGGAATTTTGCCAAGGAGGATATGTTTCTTCAAACTTGAATATAGGAACATGTTTGATTTGAAGATCTGCTTTGTATTGTCTAAAGCGATTACAGAAAGTTGGACACGGTTGTTGTGCGAAATTGTCAATTTCATCTGTATGAATTTTTGGGTACATTGGATGCTCAGTGTTATCTAATATAGAGGTAGCATATGACAATGTCAATATTTTTCTTCTCGTAGATAAAGATGGTTCCCCTAATTCTGAATAAAGGCTTTCCACCGGTGATGTACGATATGCACCAGATATTATTCGTAAGGCATTATTGTGAACTGTATCAAGTTTCTTTAAAATATAGCTTTTGGTGGATGCATAGACAATAGATCCATAATCGAGTTTGGAACGTATAAGATTTTTATATATAATATGTAGTGTTTTTTGATCTGATCCCCAGTTACGGTTAGAAAGTATTCTTAGAAGATTAATACCTTTCTGACAAGATAATATCAACTTTTTTATATGATCATTCCAGCTCAGTTTCTGGTCAAATGTCATACCTAAAAATGTCGTGGAAGTTACATACTGCAGTTTTTCTTCATATAGTGTAAGCGGGGGTGTCTTTTCACAATGTTTTTTCGAAAATAATGAACATTTGGTTTTGGATGCAGAGAAGTTGAAGCCCGACTGTTTTGACCATTGCTGCAGTTTATTAAGTTGTCTCTGTAGTATATGTTGCATTGTATCGATGTTTTTACTTTTCATGTATACCACTAAGTCTTCGGCATATAGCCTTATTTTAATTGGTTTAAGTACATTTTCAGTAATGTTATTAATAGCGATTAGAAACAATGTGGGACTAATAACAGAGCCTTGGGGAGTACCATTTTCTTGACATTGTTTGGTCGATAGATTACCATGTACTCTTACTCTAAAAGTCCTATAGCTTAGAAAATTTTTAATGAATGCCAACATATGTCCATCTATATTCCATTGCTTTAACAATTTCAGTATATTTATTCTACATGCAGTATCGAATGCTTTGTTGATATCAATAAATATGGCTAAGCATTTCTGTTTATTTGCGAAGGCTTCGTGTATGTCACTTTCTAGATCAATAATATTGTCAATAGTACTTCTCTTCTTCCTAAATCCACTTTGTTCTGGTTTAATTAGTTTGCGACTTTCAAGTTCCCACCTAAGACGATTATTAATAATTTTTTCTAAGAGCTTACACATCGTGCTAGTCAGTGCAATAGGTCTGTATGATTCTATACTTGTTGCTTTCTTAGCAGTTTTTAGAATTGGTATGATTGTTGCTTCAGTCCACTGAATTGGAAAAGTTTGTTGTATCCAAATGGTGTTGTAAATATTTAAGAGTACTTCTCTGCCGCTCTCCGATAGATATAGCAGGAATGAAATCGGTATATTATTAGGACCTGGACTCGAGTTTTTAAAGTCTTTTATCGCTTCATCTAGTTCTGATAGTGTGAGTGGTTGGTTGAGGTGCGATGTATTGTTTTCATTATTGATTGGGATTTCTTCGATTGATACTCTATTTTTTAGAAAATCTTCCTTTAATTTGGCATCGCATCGCATATTTGTTTTTGGGTTTTAGTGGTTCCATTACGAGATGTTATTATTCCATCTTGAAGCTGTTGAATTGTAGCTAGTTTAGTTGAGTTTATTGTTAATTTATTGTCACTTATTTTTGTACATTCATTCCAGTTATTTATTTCCTGTTCGTGAATTTTCGTGGTTGTGTTTTGAATATTATAATTTTAGTTGAATATTTCCATTT